>CP125976.1:103089969-103263093 GCA_030063025.1 Avena longiglumis | reverse complement strand
GATCACACAAGGACACAACATATTGAGATTAGCCATCACTTCATTAGAGATCATGTTGCTCGGTGATATTGATCTATCATATGTACCAACCAAATATCAACTTGCCGATATCTTCACGAAGCCCTTGATGAAGCAAGGTTTTGCTACTTGAGGAATGAACTAAATATTGTAGATTCAAGGAGCTTGACTTGATGTTATTGCACTCTCACCTATGTTTCATCTCATATTTGGCCTAGGTGTTGACATGGATATAGGGGTAGTGCGGTCCTAATTGATTGGACCATCCCTCCCCCCATTATGCCCAAAGCAATCAAAATCATTCCTCTTAATATCATTTAGTGATATGTGAGCTTAATGATGAGTTTTGGTGATGGACCCAAGATATATCTTCGTGGTGCCAAGCCACGTATACTCAAATATGGTGGCCTAGGCCACCGCCCTCTCTCATTTGAGAGGTTGGCACTTACTCATGTTCGTCATTTGATTGATTTTAGTCTCTTGGAGTTTTTCTGATTATTTTCGAAATTCTATGGCTCTTATTGGTTCTTCACAGTTTGATGTCTCAAGCCAAGCCCTTATCCTATCTTAAAAACCATCTATCTCTCATATATGTCCCCAAACACCTTTCCTGGAATTTTTGGTCGAGGGGGACCGGAGTCTCCGGTGTCTGAAACACGGAGTCTCACGTCGAGACGAGTTTCAGTCCGGACAGTTTTCTGTCACTTAAAGAAGGGGCAGGGTGGCTGGAACAACAGTTCCTCATTCTTCACCGTCCCTACCTCCAAACCGTCGCCTCCTCCTCCAAAAATCCTCCCGGAGGTCAAAGCCCCGGGATCCGCCATCGTGCGGCCAACCTTCCCTTCTCCTCCATTGGGTCATTCCCGAAGGAATCGATCCCATGGAGATCTGATACCTCTCATCTCCTTTTTCCTAGGGTTCATCCCTAGATGTGTTTTTGAGGATTGTTGCTGATTTTTCCATTGGAATCACTTGTTTGCTTGCACTCTAGTACTTTAGCCTTGTTGCATTGCCGGTCTACTAGATTCACCCTCACCGGCATCTCCCATCATGCAGAGCCTCCCGAGACACCCTCACGGTGTGCAGTGCGGAGACTCCGGTGTTAGGTGAATCAAAGTAGTCGAAATGCATCAAAAGCTCTTATCTTGCATCTTTGGGACATATATACTCATCTCCATGCTATCTCCCTCCTTTATTGTTCACGGTGATGGTTCTAGTTGTCGAAGGAATGACCACGGCGGATCTTGCAATCGGCGTGAGTAGTAGAACGAGGGGCAAGGCGGCCGACCATCTGCGGTGCGAGATGAGAGCAAAGACCACGAGGTTTTACAGGTTCGGCCCCGAGAAAGACCTACTCTGCTGGGTTGTATTATGGAGGTGTTTACAATGCGAACTTCGGCGACTAAGCGGCGAAGTTGCTTGGGTGTATGAGGGCGTGTCTCTACTCACCCCATAGGGAGGTTTATATAGGCTCACCTCCCTAGGGTTTACATATCTCAACGATTCGGTTACAACTTGGTAATCAATTAACCTAGACCATTGGGCCTATCCGCTGCTTTGGGCCTTCAACCTCCAGTGCTGATACCTTCTTTGGGCTTTGGTCCACTCGCCGATTCTGCAGGCCCACTCGCCACCCTTGGACGATCGGAAGCGTCCCGGAGTATACCCCAATAGGCGTATCCCCATCGGTGGTCCCAGGCCGTCGTTGATTAGGCGTGGTGGGCTGGCGATCGAATATCTGACTTCAAGTTGGCATCGATCGAATCGTCGGCGGGCTCCTGTATAAAGGAAAAATCCGGTGAACAGTCGCGTCTTGGGCGAGTCGAGCCAGCAGGAGCGGTCTCGGCGGTGACTTGCCGAGTGGCTAGAGTTGGACCGTCGGGCATGGTCAAACTAGCGTTAAGGTAACAACGGTAACCGGCGTAATCATCGTGATGTGGCCCCGATTTGGCGGGCAACTCACTATATAAGAGGAATGGTAGGCTATCGAAGCCAACCGCCCACCATTTCTTCCGATACGCACATCTTCCTTCCTTTGATTCCGCGATCCAATCGACCATAATACTCCGACCTCTAACAAGTCCTCAGCCATGGCCCTCTCCAGAACCTTGGGGTAGATCCAAATGCACCGAGGCTGGCCTCCTCCGAGGAGGCCGGAATCCTGGGCCGGCTCTTTGGCATATCCCTGCGGGGAAGCGACCCAAACCGAGAGAGAGAGTTCGTCATTTCACGGCCACCTCGGCGGGGTTAGGGTTTCCACATCTTTGTTCTTCCTGCGTTTACTACGGGATCCACCCTCGGATCTGGGTCCCCAGCATCGAGCAGCTCGCCATCTTCGTGGCGTTGCGAGTGCTACTGCTGCCGCCCTACTTTCCCTTGTGGCAAGATACATTCCATGGGCCGGATCGTGCGCGAGGCAATGACCCAATGCTAGCCCGCTGGCGGCTTGACTTTCAACTCAAATCCAAATCCTCCTTCTTCGACACGATCTGCCACCAAAGCGGCGGCCAGAAAAAGTCATGGTTCTATGTGACCGAGGCGACTCCGGAGGCAAGCGGCGATCCCGCGGTACTCGGCTAATCGTTCGAGCCACGCCATCTCCGGTCGGCAAGCTCCCGGCGACCAGCGGATGGTTGTCGACGAGATACTCGGACCATCCATGATGCGAAGAAGAAGGGCTCTGAGCGGTAAACTTGTACAATTGTTGGCTTGGGCGGCTCGTTCCGCTCGCCTTGACCATTACATGTACCGATGCGGGGGAGACTCGACGAAAGCCCGCCTCGCCGAGTGGAAGCCGGAGGACTACCTCTCAGTGAAGAAGATCACCCAAGCGACATACGTGGATGCGCAGGCTGGGGTGCCTCCCTACACCGCGAAGCGTCCGGCTCCGACGGTAATCCTTTTATCTTATTCGCAGTCGCAGTGTGTGCAGTCGCGGTAACTTCTAACTCTGTTTCGTGTTTAACGCAGCTGTTCCAAGTGGTGGAAGGGTGGTTACCACCCGCCGACGAGGCCCCGGCCATCCGTCCGAGGATACAAGCGAGTCGCCACCCGCCGTGCGAGGGGCGGCGAGGGCGAGTCGAAGATTGCCCCACTGGTCCGAAAGACCCGCGAACAGCGTCGCGAGATCGAGGCGGCAGGAGCCTCGGCGTCATGGCGACGAACTCCGAGACCACCTCGCGCCGTGCCACTCCCAAGAAGAAGAAGAAGGAGAAGGGCGAGGCCCCCCGAGAAGGAAGCAGAAGCCGCCAAAGGTGGCTTCACCGCCCGCCTCAACGAGCAGCTCGATGCCCACAGCCGGCGGTGACGGCGGTCCGGCGGCGACCCGCGCTAGATCGCCATCTAAGCTCCGCTGGCCTCCATGCCTCCGCCACTCGCGTCGGTTTCGGGCTAGGAAGGCTCGGTTGTGGCGACCGCCTCGCAAGGAGGTCGGCGTGGCCTCGCCCGCAAAGGAAGTTCGGCGGTAGCCCCAATTCACGAGGCCTCCGTAAGGCGCCGGGCGCCAACCGCTACGTCAACGTCAAAGAAGTCCGTATCCCGGGCCCCGCCCTGGGCGGGGCTTAGTGCGATTAGGCCCTGAGCTGGAAAAACCGGCTGGCCTTCGTACAGGGCTGCGTTTCATCCCAGTCGCCAAGTGAGTGTATTCGGCCTTCCCTATTTTCCTTTAGTACTTTGATTGTCTTTTATTGATTTGATCCGATGTGCAGGACCGGAGTGAAAAAGATGGGTCACCCGACCATGGCCAAGGTATCTTCCGCCGTTGGCGAGGAAGACCCTTCCCGCAAGAGGAAAAGTGATGAGGTCGCCGCCTCAACGGAAGGCAGCAAGAAGGCCAAGGCGGCGACATCGCCGTCACCGTCTCGGCGACGGCGGCGGCGCCGGCTGGACCTGATGGAAGCGAGGCGTCTCTGAAGGCGTTCCACCTAGACCGGAGGAAGCGACTTCCTAGGCGGGCGCCTCGATTGCTACCTTCCCCGTTTCACGACCAAAGGCGGCCACGGCGAGTGGGCTGCCCGAGCCCCGCTCCGGGGACCATCAACGCTGAAATCGACCAGCGTCGCGGCACACGGCGCTGCTTGCGTCGTGGACGGTGCAACTCACGGCATGCTTGTGCGGCCATCCGGTACCTCCGGTCCCGAGGATCAGGTCGGTGCTTAGCGGCTTGATTCTTATAATTACTTGTTTTGTACTGAATCCAGTCCCGAGTGCGTATCGCTAAATTTTAGCGGATATGTACTGAGGAATTTCGTGATCGCCGGTCCCGAGTGCACACCCACTAAATTTTAGCGGTGGGCCGAAATTCATGATCGCCCGGTCCCAGTGCGCACCGCTAAATTTTAGCGGGTGGGCACGAGAAATTTTCATGATCGCCGACTTTGGATGTATGGTCTGCACTGGAGTCGGCAGAGCGATGGCTGCGGCGTCTTTGAAAGGAGCCGCTATCAAGAAGCAAACAAGGAGCTTGAGTTGTTCTGCTTGAGGAGGTGGCTCGCCAGAGCTTGTCCTGCTGGAGCTGGAGGCGGTGCGGTCTGCATTAGGCACCGCCGAGCAGAAGATCGCCGACCTCGAGCGCGAACTGCGGGAGGCAAAAGAAGAAGCAAGCTCGACGAACGGGCGAGCGAAGGCCGCCATTGCGGCCGCGGAGGAAGACCGAAAGGCGTCGGAAGCCCTCATTGTTGGGCTTCGGGGACGATCATCGCTTCAAAGTTTCATCACGGGACTCGCCCATTGCTTGGTGAGTCGTCTTCCTGTCTTTGGTTGTATTGTTTGTGGTTTCCATGGTACTCATACTTGTCTCCTTCGCGGTCGTGTTATTGGCCAAGAAGCGAACTCTCTCTTGCGAGGGAATGCGTAAGCATGCTTCGACTCGGCACGCCTGTCGGCGACGTGCATCGCGCCTACCTTCAAGAGATGTCGCCCACGGAGGTTATTCCCAGTGACCTCGTTGAGGTGTGGGAGTACATGGAGAAAGGCGCCAGCGGTCGTAGAGTTCATGGCGGTCGGCGTTGTCGCGGGGCATCGACTTGAGCCTTGGACTCGCCCACTTCCCGAGGACTTGATCTCGATGATGACAGTGGCTATCCTTCGTCGTGGCGCAGTGGATCTGTCCGAGGTTCTCAAGCTGCAGAGCGTCTTGGCGTACTCGAGCGTCTGGCGATGGGCGACCTCCTTCCCTACCAGAAGCGGTCGTCGCCAAGCGACCCGACGCCGCGATCGCGACTTCAAGGTTGAGCAACCTTTCCGCTCGGCGATGGCGGGTGAGCTGACGACTTATCCGTCAAACCCGTACACGCGTTCATCCGTAAGCGCCGGGATCTGGCGTCGTCGTCAAGCTCAGAATAGTGTAGTTGCCTAGATGTGTTAGCAGTTCGCGAGTAGGCATATTTTATCTTGTAAGACAATGCGATATGCGATTGAATGGAACGTTGTGTTCATTTTGCTATTTGTTTGTTTGTTTTGGATTGATTTTGGGTGAGTCCCCGAGCGCGTCCGCCCTTTTGTGGGGTTCACCTCATATATGATGTTTTGTTGTTTATCATGTGTGTTTGTTAGTTTAGTCGACTACGCAGCTCGGAGAGCCGATCGCAAGCGACTCCCTTGAGTGCTCTGTGCTTTACCGTTTTCCCGTCTGTGGGCGGGTGGCGTAACGAGTCCCCGGCGTGGTACTTAGTAGTTCAAGCGCGACTCGAGGGTGGTTGAGGACTGAGCGTTGGTGTGAGCGCGTCACTCCTGCCTGGCCCGCTGGGTCAGTCGCGTGGCGAGTCCTAGGCGTGCTCTCTTACTTGGCGTTTTCCCTGTCCGATCGCGACGAACTGGTATTCAGTCCCCGAGCGTGGTACTTAGCCGTTCGAGTCGCTACGCCGAGGATGCGGAGGACCAGGGTCATTGTGAAGCGAGGACAGTTGTCTTGGTTCGTAAAACCAGTCGAGCTAGGCGACTCCAATGGGGCTCCGGATTGGCGTTTTTCGTGGACGATGCAAGACCTGAAATGACTCAGTGCTCTTACATCGCACTACTTAGCCGTGCCGGTCGCTGTACCAAGGGTTGACTTACGTATTTTAGCATGGCTGTTAATTACGAAAAGTGGCACAAGGCATGGAGTAGACGAATTTTGCGGTAACCGTTTCTTTTATTCATAGCGACTGGAGAGTACATATGTGGGGTTCTAGGAATAGAACTTCCGGAGGAGATTTACATTCCATGGCCGTTTGACGTCGAGTTCGCCGTCCCCGCGGTCGTCGATGAGGTAGTAGGCGTCGTTGCAGTCTGGCGCCCAATAGCGACGGGCCTTCCACGGGGGAGAGCTTGTGCATGCCCTTCTTGTCCTGGATGAGGCGTAACACCAGGTCGCCTTCCTGGAAGGTGCGGGTTTTCACCCGTCGGCTGTGGTAGCGGCGGAGTCCTTGCTGGTAGATGGCGGTGAGCGATCGGGCGAGGTCGCGTGCTTCGTCGAGTTGGTCGAGCCCGTCTTGGCGGGCCAGCTCGTTTTCGGCCTCCGTATAGTGGACGACCCGCGGCGAGTCGTGTTCGAGGTCGGTGGGCATGACTTCGCGCCAGAGACCATGAAGAAGGGAGTGAATCCCGTCGACTGTTGACCGAGGTGCGGATTCCCAGATGACGGAGGGCTCGTCGACCCAGCATCAATGATGCGCTCGAGTGGTACTTGGAGTCACGGCTTCAGCCGTGGAGGATGCTGGTTGGCTCGTTCCGCCTGGCCATTGGATTCGGGTGATCGACGCAGGTCGAGCCGGATGTGGTGCTCTTCAAATTCGCCATTGCTCCCTTGGGCGAAGTTTGTGCCGTTGTCCGTGATGATGCTGTTGGGGAACCCGTGGCGGTATATGAGCTCGAGGAACTTAGTGGCGGTCTTCCCGTCGCATTTCGGACTGGCTTGGCTCTACCCACTTCGTGAATTTGTCGTGGCGCACCAGCAGGTGGGTGTAACCAGGCGTTCTTGAAGGGGCCTACCATGTCCATGCCCCACACAGCGAATGGCGGTGATGGGGATTGTTTTGGCGCCGAGCTCGATGCGTCGTCGATTGGCGTCGCCCGGCACATCGCTGGACGATGTCGACAGCGTCGGCGTCGCGGTGGGCGAGAAGCCGTGTCGCATAGCCTTGGCGACCAGGGAAGCGGCGGCGTGGTGGCGCGATCGCTGAGTGGATGTCGTGGAGGATTTTGCGTCCTTCAGGTTGGACGCGTTGGAACACGCCGGTGACTGCGCTTGTGTAGCTCGCCGTCGATGATGGTGTAAGACTTGCATCGGCGATCATTCGAGCATTTGTTTTCTCTGCTGGCGGTGCGGTTTCGGTGGCGATGTAGGGCTTGGTCCAATCGTGCGGCTCGGTGATGAGTGCGACCAAGGCTGCCTCTGGTTGAGCGGGACTCGATGTCGATCTCCTCGGGAGAGACGATGGCGTGGATTGTGTCGAGGAACACGCCGGGTGGTGCGGTCGAGCCGACCCGATGCGAGAGAGGGCGTCGGCCTCTCGTTTTCTCCCGTCGATCCACTCGGCGAGTAGCCGTGAAGTGGCCGCCACCTTGTCCACCTCTTGGCGACGCCGCCATGGTGGGGACGGCGTCGCGGTGCCGCGACTTGCCCCGCAACGAGGTCGGAGTCTCCGTGCATCGAAGGCGATTGACGCCATCTCCTTTGCGGCTCGCATGCCGTGGAGTAGGGCCTCGATTCGCCATGTTGTTGGTGCGGTGTGAATTGAGGCGGAGGATGTAGCGGAGCTTGTCGCCTTTGGTGAGGTCAAGACTATCCCGCTCCTGCGCCGTCCGCGTTCTTGGACCCGTCGAAGTGCAGGCTCGAATGGAGGTACCCGGCTTCTCGTGGGCCTCTTCCCAGTCGTTCAGTGGACTTAATCGCCCTTTCGCTCGGTTTCAGTTAATGTTGTGGACGCCCGATCTCGACGCCCACTTGGCTACCCGCCTTGATCGCGCCGCCGATTGCGGATGATATCTTGTAGTGGTGCTGAGGAGACCGTGGGTGCTCTCTGGAAGTAGTCTAGCGGCTGAGCCCCTGAAGACCGCGTATACCAGTTTTTGGTCTGTGGGTATCGTGGCGACTCGGTGAGAACCTCGCTGATGTAGTACATCGGCCGCTGGACCGGCGCCTTTCCTTCCTCTGGTCGTTCGGCGACCATTACGGCATGATGGCGCTCGGACGCCGCGACGTAAACCAGCATAGGCTCTTTGTCACCTGGTGCGGCGGTAGTGGTGCGGCCAGTAGCACCTTTTGAGGTCGCGAGCGTCGTCCGCCTCCTTGTCCCAATCGGAAGGTGGGGTTCTTGCGCATCAGGCGGTATAGGGGCATCGCCGCAAAGTGGGATGAAGCGGCGAGCCGCTACCGCCCGGCCAGCGGGCGTCGCGCGAGCACTCGGGTTTGCCGAGCCGGTGATCGTGTCGATCTTCGTTGGGTTTGCCTCGATCCTCGCTTGGAGCACGTATCCCGATGGTTGCCGGCGGGTACACCGAAGGTACTTGCTTGATTTGAGCTTTATCTTGTACCTTCGCAGATTGGCGAAGGTCTCGCTAGGTCGTGGTAGGTCGCCTTGGCGGCGGATTTCACGACCACGCCGTCGATGCGAGCGTGGATGTTGCGGCCAATTTGGCTCGCGAGGCATTCTTGCATGCACGCTGGTAGGTTGCTCGGCGTTCTTGAGGCCGAAGGTCATGGCGGTGTAGCGAAGGCTCGAATGGCGTGATGAACGCCGTCTTCTCCTCGTCCTCGACAACCATTTTGATCTGGTTATACCCAGTAGGCGTCGAGGAAACAGCGACTCGAACCCGCGATGGAATCGATTATCTGATCGATCCGGGAGGACGAATCGCTCCTTTGGGCGGCCGTTCGAGTTTGTGTAGTCGATACACATTCTCCGTGTCCCGTTCTTCTTCTCGACCAAGACCGGGTTTGCCAGCCACTTGAGTATTTGATTGGCGGATGAAGCGGCGGTAGACGCTGCACTTCCTCGGCGATTGCCCGACGGCGTTCTTCGTTGAAGGGCCTTAGCGATCGCTGACGGGTCGCACGCCGGGTCGGCGTTTAATTTGTGCTCAGCGAGCTCCCTAGGGACACCAGGCATGTCGGAGGGTTTCCATGCGAAGATGTCCCTGTTCTCACGGAGGAACTCGATGAGCGCGCCTTCCTATGCTGGGCTCATGCCTGTCCCGATCGTCACCGTCTGGCTGGAGTCGCCTGGGACCAGCTCAACGGTGCGAGTGTGCGTCGTAGACTCAAAGGTTGAGGTGTTTGCGCCCTCTGAGTTTGGCTTCTTGAGTATCGTGGGGTCGTCATTGTTAACCCCACTCGCGTATTTGGCGAGCTCGTCGGCGTGATTAGTTTCGCCGCGATGGCGCGTCGGAGTTCGGCTCCTTTGGCCTCGCATTCGGCGGCCATGTCGGTCGCGCTGATGGTGATGACGCCGCACGGCCGGAGCTTCATCGCGTTACGCAGCGGGCGCCGCCATGAATTTGGCGAGCTGGCGCCCTAGGGCCTTGATGGTAAGGGCTGTCGAATGGCACCAGCTCGAAGACGATCCGCTCGGTAAGGAAGTTTGCCGGAGTACCGAAGGTGACGGGTAGCGTGACCTTGCCGATCGGGTACGCCTTCCGGCCGGGGACGATGCCGTGGAACGTGGTGTGGGTGATCTCGATCATCGACTGCGGGAGCCGCAACCGCCTGAAGGTGTCGAGGTAGAGGATGCTGAGGTAGAGGATGTTGATGGAGCTTCCGCCGTCCATCAGTGTCTTGGGGAGCCAGTAGTCGCCAACCTTGGGCTTGACCACCAAGGCGACTCGTCCTGGGTACTCGATGCGTGGCGAGTGGTCTTGCCGGCTCCAGGTGATGGGCTGTTCCGACCAGTTGAGGAACCGGGGACGTCTGCTTGGGCCACCGCGTTGTGGCGGCGGCGGGCGATGACCTTCTTCTCGCCGTGTTGAAGCCTGTGAAGGTGTGGAGCGAGCCGCTACTTTGCCGAATTTTCCGCCATTTGGCGGTCGTTGTCGGTGTCTTCCGCGCCGTGCCTTCTCGATCTCCTAGGGTGTGGCGATCGGCGGTGGTGTGCGTGGCGGGCTTTCCTTCCCTGCTGAAACGCACATGGTTGGTTAAGGAGGGCGCGGGATCGAACCTGGCTTGTTCTTGTAGTTCCCGCCATCGCTCGTTGCCCTCGTCGGCGGTAGCTCTTGGGTCGCGTTATGCGTGCCCGGCGTTGGCGGCAAAGTCGACTCGCCGTCGTTCTGGCGCTTGCCGTGAGGCGGTGCCGGCAGCGAGGTCGGTTCGGCGGCCGCCGTCGTTGCTGCCCGTCTTGGCGTTGCCCTCGGACTCGTCGACGTCTTGGTTGGGATCCTCCTCGGCGTACCGTTTGGCGATCTCGAGGAGGTCGGGGATGTTGTCGAGTGTGCGGGCGTGTCGCTTGAGCTTGGCGACTAGAGGCTCGTAGCGGCACGAGGTCTTGAAACAATGGATCGCGGTGTCCGGGTGGATGACGACCGCGTTGTACCAGAGCTCTTGCCACCGTTGGACCCAGTTGCGGGTCGACTCGCGGGGTCCCTGGACGCATCGCTCCAGGTCCTCGATGGTGGTGGCGCGAGTGTAGGAGCACTCGAAGTGCCTGACGAAGGCGTCTCGCATTTCCTCCCAGGAGTCGATACTGTCCTGGGGGAGCGTGTTGATCCATTGCCCGTCCCTCCATCATCGATTGGGAGGTAGCAGGCGGCGAGTAGGTCAGTGTGACCCGCGATCCCCATTGCCATGAGGTATGTGTCGAGCCAGACCGCGGGGTCGTACGAGGAGTCGTATTTTTCTATCTCCTTTGGCGCCTTGAAGTTTGGTGGGTACTTTTCGCCTCGGATCATTGGTCCGAAGCACTTAGGCCCTAGTCGACTGGGCGACCCCATAGGCTCGCCATCGCGGCGAGTAGTTAGGGTGTGCCGCAAGTCATCGGGTTTGGCGCGCCGATTTTGGTTGTTGATGATGTGAGTGCGGGCGTCGATCGGTTCTCCGTTAGCGGCGCAAGTTGGTCGGCCTGGGATCGTTGGTGGAGAGTGCCGCGTTCGCGGGTCGGCGTTGGAGCTGCAGTGGCTCTGGTGGCGGGCAATTGAGGGTGTTTGCCGCCGCTGGGCGGCCGCTTGAGGCCGCCCTGCTTCCGAGGAGCGAGTATACTCGCCCTTGCGAGTCGGCGCCCGCTTTGCTATTCCACGGCCTTTGCGAGTAGGGCCCTGACGTACTGGATTTGTAAGGCGCCGTCGCCGGTGGCCGTGATGCTATCGGCTGCTGCTCGGCCTGCCATGAGGTTGTCCATCGGGGTGGAGAACAGTGGGAGGCCGTTAGCGTCGCTCCGTGAGGAGACAACTATCCGGCTGGTCCACAGGAGGTGCGGTTGGGTGGTGGTGGGGCACCCATTGTCGATCTGGCGGGCGGTTGCTTCCTCTGGTGGCGCGTTCTCGATCGCGCGGCTATGCGCGTCGGGTCGTTAATGCCGTCGAAGTTCGTGGCGCCCACGCGGTGGGGTTCAGCGTGACCTGATCCGCTGCTGGTGGTAGCGTGGCAGTTCTGCGCTGTCACCTCGGCGAAATTTTTCGCTCGGCTGCTCTTTGCATCGCCTCCGCCAATTTCAGGCGAGCTCCTACCTCCGTCGCCGTGGCGTTAGGAGGATCGAAAGTGGAGAAAGGGTCCTCCGGCGGATCGGTGCGGTGGCCATGTAGGTGACATGGCGATGGCTCCGTCGTGGAGGTCGGCGGAGTTTTCGACCGGTCGAATTCGAAGATCCCGAGGATGGAGGGTCCTCAAATCTCCGCGTTGGAGACCTGGGCGATGGAGCCCGCGGATGAAGCCGCGGTGATGGATCGGCAGTGACGCCGGTCGCCAGTCGGCGTCGTCGGTGAGGCGCGTCTTCTGCGGCGGCGAGTTCTCGGCCACGTTGTTGTGGGCGAGTTGTACTCGAGGAGGCGGTGGATCGTGCGGACCTGGCTCTCGGAGAGCCGATCGCGTGGTGGCGACTCGCGGATACGAGCCGAGTCCTCCGAGGTGATGACGTCGGTGAGGCCGACGAAGAGGCTGATCGTGCCGATTGGCAGGATCACGCTGTGTGTGACGGGTCGCGCCGCCGGGATGTAGCTGCTCGGCAAGATCTGGAGCATCTCGCCGATCGCTATCATACGGCCGGTGGCGACCGTCTCGTTGATGGGCAGATTGGATCTCGCCAGAGTAACACGGCGGACGGCGGGCCCACGGTGGGCGCCGCCGAAGGAATGACCACGGCAGATCCGCAATCGGCGAGTAGTAGAAACGAGGGCAAGGGCGGCCAGCCATCTGCGGTCGAGATGAGGCAAAGACACGGGGTTTTACCTGGTTCGGCCCCGAGGGTAAAGACCTACTCTGCTAGATTGTATTATGGAGGTGTTTACAATGGAACTCGGCGAGGCGGCGATTTGCTTGGGTGTATGAGGAATGTCTCTACTCACCCCATAGGGAGGTTTATATAGGCTCACCTCCCCTAGGGTTTACATATCTCAACCGATTCGGTTACAACTTCGGTAATCAATTAACCTAGACCGACTGGGCCTATCCGCTCGCCTGGGCCTTCAACCTCCGATGCTGATACCTTCTTTGGGCTTTGGTCCACTCGCCGTTCTGCAGGCCCACTCGCCAGCCCTTGGACCAGTCGGAAACGTCCCGCTGAGTATACCCCAATAGGCGTATCCCCATCACTAGTCGTCCTTGTCGTACCAAGGCTAAGTCCCAAAGGGGAAATCCTCGCTATGATGAAGCTCAGGGTCAGTTTATCGTGCCTCTGTCCAACCGGAAACAGCGGGCACGTGATGCAGCTTACATGAAGAGGGATCAAGAGAGAGCTGAAAGGGAGGAACGTGCAAAGAGATCCAAGTATGACAACCTTCAGTCCCTTGCCAAGATGTCTAAAGAGGAGTACCGTGAGCTGAGGAAGACAGATTTCTATGCACTGCCTCGCACTAGTGATGACCCTCGTTTCTGGAGGAAAGAGCAGGGTGTGTTCATGAAGGATGTGTATGGTGTACTCACCAAATCACCTGTTTGCCCTTAGAAGTTCATGAACATTGAGCAAATGCGCCAAAGCCCTTATTTCAATGATGCCCTATGGATCTGTGAGAAGCTGGGGCTTTACAACTTGATGGAGCTGCATGAAGACTAGAGTATGCACCTTGTTCAGCAGTTTTATGCCACAGTGGTGTTTGGGTCTGATCTTGACAGGACCATGGTGTGGATGACTGGCTCTACTCGCTGCACAGCTAGTTTCCATGACTTTGCCAATGTCATCTTTGAGACTTTTCACGGCGTATCTACTCCTGTGGGGTAGCGCATGCACTCAGCAGCCTTGGGTGAGAACAAGTTAAAGCTGGCACCTCTGTATGATGATGGTGTTGTGGGGGCCTCTAAGGGACTCAAGCCCCTCTATAACCTTATGCTGAGGATTTTCCATCACACCATTGCCCCAAGTGCTGGTAATGATGATGCTCTCAGGGGAGGGCTTGTCAACCTCCTGTACCATACTCACCGGACCTTCAATGCTGGACCAGAGGCTGAGGCTGCACCCATTGATGTGATGGACTTCATTTTCGAGGAGATGTTCCATGCCATTCTTTTCAAGAAATCTCCTCCATATGCACCGTTGATTATGAGACTCATCAACTCCCAGCCGCATGATTCTCCACATGGCATACCACCACACCTCACGATGCACACTCTGGTCTCTCTGCAGCAGAAGGGGCACATGGGGCCAGCTCCAAGGCGCCGATATGGAAATGATGATGAGGAGATTGAGACAGAGGGCTCCTCTCCACCTAGAGTTCGGAGGAAGAATGCCTCCAATGTCCCTATGCCTACCATGACTAGAGACTATGTGCATGAGAGGGTCAAGAAGGCCAGCCACAGGAGAGGACCTTTCTGCATGAACATTGACATTCAAGCTGAGATGCATCTTACCAAAGCAACCGCATTGAGAAGCTCCTCAAAGAGATCAAGGACCAGGTGTTAATCTTGAGGAAGGTGAAGATGAATACAATTATGAGCATGGGGCCCAGAGTCCACAGTGCGATCACACTCTCATTTGGGGCATGGAATGCCCAACAGGATAGTCTGGTGGACTGGACGATGTTTGCTGATGTCACCTCTGGGTTTGGATACCAGGGTACTTCCTCTTCTCGCCCTCAGGGCAAAGGGCCTGCTATCCCTGAGGATGATGATGATGATGACTATGACCAGGATGAGGGTGACCAGGACGAGGATGACTAGGATGAGGATGAGGATGCCGAGGATGACGATGACTACTGAGTTATTGGTGTTGGAGATATGCCCTAGAGGCAATAATAAATATAGTTATTATTATATCTTTGTGTTTATGATAAATGTTTACATTCATGCTATAATAGTATTAACAAGGAAACATTAATACTTGTGTGATTTGTAAACTTAATTTGAAGTCCCTAGTATAGCCTCTATACTTCACTAGCTTGTTGGTTGATTAATGATTGTGGTTTCCCTATCATGAACATTGAAATGTTATCAACAACAAGATCATATCGTTAGGAGAATGATATGGTGGACATACTCCTATAGATAAGCGTAGCATAAAGATCAAGTCATTTCAATAGTTCAATTGCTATATGCTTTCTGATACATAGTAACATAATTCCTTCGACCATGAGATCATGCATATCACCTTTACCAGATGGATGCTTTGATGACATCAAACACCACACCGTAACTGGGTGGCTATAAAGGTGGCATTGAGTATTCGGAAAGTATTGGTTGAAACACATGTATCAAGAGTGGGATTTGTCCATCCATATGATGGATAGATATACTCTGGGCCCTCTCGGTGGAATGTCATCCAATTAGCTTGCAAGCATGTGACTGGCTCACAAGGGATCACATATCACGGGAACGAGAAAAGAGTACTTATCGGTAATGAGGTTGAACTAGGTATGCAGATATACCGACGATCATAACCTCGGATAAGTAAACTATCGTGAGACAAAGGGAAATTGGTATCGTATGTAAGTGGTTCATTCGATCATAAGTAATCGAGAAATATGTGGGAGCCATATGAATTTCCGATTCCTCTATTGGTTATTGTTCGAGAAGTGTCTCGATCATGTCGCATAATTCACGAACCGTAGGGAGACACATAAGGATTCGACGTTGTTTGAGTAGTTATGGTATTATGAGAAAGAGACCGAATGTTGTTCGAGTCTCGGATGGGATCCGATATCACGAGGTGATCCGAATGGTCCGGAGAATAAGATTCATATAAGGAAAGTCCTGTTTGAGTTCGGGAATGATTCGGTGTTTTCATCGGAATGTTCTAGAAGGTTCGGATTGTCCAAAGACTGGGGGAGGGTACATGAATGTGTCATTACATATTGAATGATTGCATCATGTACTAAGTGTTCTTGCTGTTCCAAAACTGAAAAGTCAAACTGCCATTTTGAAAGTCAAACGGCTAAAACAGAGCTGTGGAAACAGAAGCTGTGGGAACAGAAACTGTGGGAAACAAGCAAGAGGTGGTTGGAACCGACTTGGGGAGGAGTACCTCCAAGCCGGCGCACCAACCAAGGCCGACTTGGGAGGGACTCCTCCTGGCCGCCCTCCCACCTATAAAAGGAGGCAGGCCTCCTCCTCTAGACACACAAGTTCCTATCCTCTAATCTCCGGTTTAGAGCTGTTTTGGTTTAGAGCTTCTAATTGCTCTAGCCTGTTTAGAGCCTTCTAATTGGTGTGTCTAATCCCTAGACCACTAATAGCTCTCTCATACTCCACCATACCGCTCGGCTTAAGGCGAAGCCTGCGGGATCTCCCTCTACTTGGTACCACGCGTTGTCTTTGCCGGAATCGCGAGGAGAGTGCTACAACCTCCTTTCTGCTGGAACAAGGAGAGGAAGGTCTTAGTCGAGTACGAACGTGTGACCGATTACGGAAGCGCAGGAGCATGGCCAGCGGAAGGATCGTCTACACGATCTTGAGATCGGAAAAGTACGACTACATCACCCACTAGAATCCGCTCGTTAAACACTTTGGAATCTTGAGGGTAAGTTATTCCATCGACTCGTTGCTACAATCTAGTAGATAGATCTTGGCTTGTTTGTTTGTATGCGATAGAAATTTTGTTTTCCATGCTACGAACCCCTACAGTGTATCGAGCCGTGTCTATATGTAGATCTGTTGCGAGTAGAACACAATGGTCATTGTGGTTGATGCTTTTATTGTCGATTGCTTCTTGTGTACTTTGCATCTTGCGGTATGTTGGGATGAAGCGGCCCGGCCTAACCTTACATGACATCGTTCATGAGACTTGCTCCACGCTTGACATGCAACTTGTATTGCATAAGTGGCTTCTTGGTGCCTGTTTCTCCTAGCATAGTTAAGATCCAATTTACAACGGGTGATCAACAATGCTAGTGTCAATGTTGTGGTTCTTGTTCGTAAGTTAGAACGACACTTATTGAAAGCCCCAAACCACGTAAAATATGCAAAGAAAGTGGAGGCGTCTAACTTTGTTTTGCAGGGTGTCTGATGATGTGATATGGCCATGATTGTGATTATATTTGATGTATGCAATGTTCCTTATTGTAAGTTGGCAACCGGCAGGAGCTATATGGTTGTCTTTAATTTATGTTAAGACCCGCGTGTCTATTCAAAGTAGTTGTAATAGTTGAAGCCGGTGGACGACAACCATGGAGAAGCGTCATTGACCTTGATGCAATGCCGGTGATGATGGAGATCATGTTCGTGCTTGAAGATGGAGATCGGAAGCACAAAGAAGAAAGGCCATATCATATCACATATTATTGAATTGCATGTGATGTTAATCCTTTATGCATCTTGTATTGCTTGGTAGACGACGGTAGCATTATAAGATGATCCCTCATGCACATCAATTTCAAGTCATAAAGTGTTCGCCCTTAGTTAGCACCGTTGCTAAAGCTTGTTGTTTCGAAGCACCACGTGATGATCGGGTGTGTTAGATTCTGCAAGTGTATACAACGTGAGCAAGCCAGATTTTCTCATGCAGAAACTAAGGTTTGATCTTGACGAGCCTAGCATGTACAGACATGGTCTCGGAACACGGATCACCGAAAGGTAAAGCATGAATCGTATAGTAGATATGATGAACATGACGATTGTTCGCCATTGAAACTATATCAACTCTCGTGATGATCGGTGTTGATATAGTGGATTTAGTTCGTGTGATCACTAAAACAATGTGAGGGATGTTGTTTTGAGTGGGAGTTCACCTAGTTTAATTTCATTAATTAATTTGAACTCAATTTGTCAACTACGGTTTCGGCGACGACGAACGGTTCCGGCGTCGAGACTTTTCCTGCACGGGTACGTACACACGTCAACTACGGTTCCGGAATAATAAGCTGGCAGGCGACGCGTCAGCTGCTTATGTAAACACGCTGCATGCAATGACGCGCTTAGCGCATGCGGCGAAGGCGGCAACGAAGCGTGGCGTGGCGCTTGAGCGCGAGCGCGGCGGCGCTGTTGGGACTGGCGCGGCGCGGCTGCGAGCAACAAAAGGCGGCGGCGCAGCTAGCAGCGGCTTGCAGCGGGAGCGGGAGCGGCGGGAAGGCGGCCGGGTGGTCACGGTGGCGCTTGAGGCGGAGGCGCGGCGCTGCGGTGAGGTGGCGATCATGGCGGCGGTAGATGAGTTCGCAACGACGATCGGCGGCAAGCATGGGAACGGAGAAGACGGCGGGGGTCGCGACGCACCTGACGGCGACGGCGGCGGTGGCCGGAGGCGGCGGCGATAGGAGGCGGAAGGCGGGGGACAAGGAGGCGGCGGCGGCCTCGGGATCCGCGTCTGGGGGCGCGCGCACGTGAGCAGGGAGGCGGCGGGTCGGGGTCGCGTGGGGGCAGGCGGGCCGAAACGAGGTCGGTGGGGCCTCTTCAAATAGTCCTACGCCAAAACTGAAACAGAACGGTCGCGGTTGGACTCGATTCGAAACGGTCCAATTTCGGACCGTTTTCCGGCGGTTTACTAAAACGTCCGAGTCTTTTGCATACGAACTCCGATTGGAGCGATTCTCGCGCCTACGGGTTCGTATCGTCGAGGGGCACAACCTTCAGTCGAAGTTTGCGCGAAAACTCGAATCTACAGGGGTGGTTGTTGCAAGTCTTACTAGAGCTCCCCGCAGTAAACTTGGGGCGAAACAAAATAGGGTTTTGACGATGGCGCTTTGCCGAACCTTCCTACTCGATGGTTTTGCATAGAAAGATATGATGCAATGCTATGAATGATATGCAAGACCAAATCTAAAATTTGGGATGTGACAACTCTCGTGATGATCGGTGTTGATGTAGTGGATTTGGTTCGTGTGATCACTAAAACAATGTGAGGGATATTGTTTTGAGTGGGAGTTCACCTAGTTTAATTTTATTATTAATTTGAACTCAATTTGTCATAAACTTAGTCTAAACTATTGCAAATATGTTGTAGATCAATGGCAGCCCCTACCATCAATTTTAATGCGTTCCTAGAGAAAGAAAAGTTGAAAAACAATGGAAGCAACTTCGCGGATTGGTTCCGCAATTTGAGGATTGTCCTCACAGCTGGTAATTTGACCTATGTGCTGGATGCACCGCTGGGTGACCCACCTGCAGCTGATGCTGCCGATGAAGTAAAGAATGTTTACCTCGCTCGGAAGAATCAGTACTCCATAGTTCAGTGTGCTATCTTGTATGGTTTAGAATCGGAGCTTCAGAAAAGGTTTGAGAATTCAGACCCATATGATATTGTCGAGGATCTCAAATTGATTTTTGAGACTCATGCGGCAATTGAAAGCTATGAGGCTTCTGAAAAGTTCTTTAACTGCAAGATGGAAGAGGGCAGCTCAGTCAGTGAGCATGTGCTTAAGATGTGCAGGCACGCAAACAAACTTCAAAGCTTGGGTATAGTGATTCCTAATGCTTTGGGGATTTACCGTGTCCTCGATCACTACCACCAAGTTACAGGAACTTTGTGATGAACTACAACATGCAGAACATGAACAAAGAGTTGCCAGAACTGTTTGCTATGTTAAATTCTGCAGAAGTGGAGATCAAGAAAGATCACCAAGTGTTGTTGGTCAATAAGACCACCAAATTCAAGAAAGGCAAGTCTAAGCAAAAGGGACACTTCAAGAAGGGTGGTAATAAAGTTACCACGCCGGCGAAGAAGACCAAGGCTGGACCAAGCACGATCTTGAGTGCTTTCTTGCAAGGGAGAAGGTCCTTTGGGCGGAATTGCCCAAAGTACTTGGCGGATCTGAAGAACGGCAACATCAAGAAGAAAGGTATATCGATATACATGTTATTGATGTGTATCTCACTAGTACCGTAGTAGTGTGCGGGTATTTGATCTTGGTTCGGTTGCTCATATTTGTAACTCAAAGCAGTCTTTGAATAAGCGGAAGCTAGCGAAGAGCAGGTGACGATTGGCGTGGGAAGCGGATCAAAGGTTGATGTGATCGCGGTTGGCACGCTACCCTTCATCTACCATCGGGATTAGTTTTATACTTAAATAATTGTTATTTAGTGCCTGTTGAGCATGAACATTATATCGGATCTTGTTTATTGTGAGATGGTTACTTGTTTAAATCAGAGAATAATGGTTGTTCGATTTATATGAGTAATATGTTTTATGCACATGCACCTTTGATAGATGGTCTATTCTTATTGAATCTCGATAGTGGAAATACACATATCAACAACATTGAGGCTAAGCGTTTGAAATCAGCGATAATTAGACCTATATGTACTTTGTCGTCTTGGTCACATTGAGTGAAGCGTATGAAGAAACTCCATTAGATGGACTTCTTGAATCACTTTATTTTGAATCACTTGAAAGATGCGAAGCATGTCGATGGGAAAATGACTAAGACTCCATTTTACGGTATGATGGAGCGAGCTACGGACTTATTGGAAATCATACATACCGATGTGTGGTCCAATGAGTGTAGCATCGCCATGTGGTTATCGTTATGTTCTTACCTTCACGGATGACTTGAGTATATATGGGTATATCTATTTCATGAAACATAAGTCCGAAACTTCCGAGAAGTTTAAGGAATTTCAAAGTGAGGTAGAGAATCAACGTAACAAGAAGATTAAATTTCTACGTTCTGATCGTGGAGGTGAATATCTAAGTTATGAGTTTGGGGAGCATTTGAAGAAATGCGGAATACTTTCTGATTGACACTTGGGAACACCACGGTAATAATGGTGTGTCCGAACGTCGTAATCAAACTCTCTTAGATATGGTTCGTTCTATGATGTCACTTACAGATTTACCGCTATCATTTTGGGGTTATGCATTAGAAACAGCCGCATTCACTTTAAATAGGGCACCGTCTAAATCCGTTGAAACGACACCGTATGAATTATGGTTTGGGAAGAAACCTAAATTGTCGTTCCTTAAAGTTTGGGGATCGAAGCCTATGTAAAGAAGTTACTGGGACAAGCTTGAACCCAAAGCGGAAAAAAATCTTCATAGGATACAAGGAAACTATTGGGTATACCTTCTATCATAGATCCGAAGGCAAAATCTTCGTTGCCAAGAATGGATCCTTTCTAGAAGGAATTTCTCTCGAAAGAAGTGACTGGAAGGAAAGTAGAACTCGACGAGGTTGTGAACCTTCTCTCAAAATTGTGAGTAGCGCAGACCGGAAGAAGTTCTGTGGTGCTGCACCAATAAGAGAGGAAGCTAATGATGGTGATCATGAAACTTGTTGAAGTAGCTACAAAGCCTCGGAGTTCAACGAGAACTCGTACCACTCCAGTTGGTATGATCCCGTTATGAGTGTCATGTTGGTGGACAACATCGATGACCCGAGACATATGAGGAAGCGATGATGAGCCCAGATTCAATAAATGGCAAGAATCCATGAAATCCGAGATTGGATCCATGTACTAAAACCAAGTATGGACTTTGGTGGACTTAGGATGGTAGGAAGGCTGTCGAGAAAAATGGATTTTCAAGAAGAAAGCAGATCTTGATGGTAATGTTCATCTATAAAGCTCGACTTGTCGCAAAGGGTTTACAAATTCAAGGAGTTGACTACGATGAGACTTTCTCACCGATGGCGAAGCTAAAGTCTGTGAGGATTATGTTAGCAATCGCTGCATATTATGATTATGAGATATGGCAGATGGATGTCAAAACAGCATTCCTCAATGGAGATATTGATGAAGAGTTGTATATGATGCAACCCAAAGGTTTTGTCGATCCTAAAGATGCTTACAAGGTATGCAAACTTCAATGGTCCATCTATGGATTGAAGCAAGCATCGAAGTTGGAATCAATGTTTTGATAAGGTGATCAAAGTTTTGGTTTTATACAAACTTATGGAGAAGCTTGTATTTACAAGAAAGTGAGTGGGAGCTCTGTAGCATTCTTAATACTATATGTGGATGACATATTGTTGATTGGGAATGATGTAGACCTTCTTAATAGTGTCAAAGAATATTTGAATAATAGTTTTTCAATGAAGGATCTTGGCGAAAGCTTACATATTAGGCATAAAGATTTATAGAGATAGATCGAACGCCAAATATCATTGTCACAGTACATATTTGGACAAAGTTCTAAAGAGGTTTGGAATGGAAGAAAGCAAGAAAGGGTTCTTGCCCATGTTGCTAATCGACCTTGAGTAAAACTCAAAGTCCGACATCGGCGGAAGATAGAGAAAGGATGAGTAAGACTCCTATGCCTCAGCCATAGGATCTCTAATGTATGCCATGCTATGTACTAGACCCGACATTGCATATCTTTGTTAGTTTAACTAGCAGATATCAAAGTGATCCGAGTGGATCATTGGATGATCAAAAACATCCTTAAGTACTTGAGAAGAACTAAGGATATGGTTCTTTCTTATGGAGGTGATGAACACTCGTTGTTAATGGTTACACCGATGCTAGTTGGAACACCGATCCGCATGATTCTAAATCACAATCTGGATACGTATTTATTTTGAATGGTGCGTGATTAATGGAGGAGTGCAAAGCAAAGCGTTGTGGCGAGATCTTCAACTGAATCGAATACATGGCTGCTTGGAGGCTTCACAAGAAGCGATATGGATGAAAGAGTTCATTACAGGCTGGGTGTGGTTCCTAGTGCTGGATCCAATGTCTATCTACCGTGATAACATGGGCCATAGCCAATGCGCAGAACCAAGGTCACACAAGAAGTGAAGCATATCAAGCTGCGTTTTCACGCTATTCGAGAACATATCCAGATGGGGATATAAAGATTTGCAAAGTACACAGATCTGAATGTGGCGGATCCGTTGACTAAACCTCTCCGAGGGCAAAACATGACCAACACCAAACTGCCATGGGTGTTCGGTATATTACCATGTAATCTAGATTAGATGACTCTAGTGCAAGTGGGAGACTGTTGGAGATATGCCCTAGAGGCAATAATAAATATAGTTATTATTATATCTTTGTGTTTATGATAAATGTTTACATTCATGCTATAATAGTATTAACAAGGAAACATTAATACTTGTGTGATTTGTAAACTTAATTTGAAGTCCCTAGTATAGCCTCTATACTTCACTAGCTTGTTGGTTGATTAATGATTGTGGTTTCCCTATCATGAACATTGAGATGTTATCAACAACAAGATCATATCGTTAGGAGAATGATATGGTGGACATACTCCTATAGATAAGCGTAGCATAAATATCAAGTCATTTCAATAGTTCAATTGCTATATGCTTTCTGATACATAGTAACCTAATTCCTTCGACCATGAGATCATGCATATCACCTTTACCAGATGGATGCTTTGATGACATCAAACACCACACCGTAACTGGGTGGCTATAAAGGTGGCATTGAGTGTTCGGAAAGTATTGGTTGAACCACATGGATCAAGAGTGGGATTTGTCCATCCATATGACGGATAGATATACTCTGGGCCCTCTCGATGGAATGTCATCTAATTAGCTTGCAAGCATGTGACTGGCTCACAAGGGATCACATATCACGGGAACGAGAAAAGAGTATTTATCGGTAACGAGGTTGAACTAGGTATGCGAGAGATCTACGATCATAACCTCGGATAAGTAAACTATCGTGAGACAAAGGGAAATTGGTATCGTATGTAAGTGGTTCATTCGATCATAAGTAATCGTAGAAATATGTGGAGCCATATGAATTTCAGATTCCTCTATTGGTTATTGTTAGGAGAAGTGTCTCGATCATGTCGCATAATTCACGAACCGTAGGAGACACACTTAAGGATTCGACGTTGTTTGAGTAGTTATGGTATTATGAGAAAGAGGAATGTTGTTGGTCTCGGATGGGATCCGGGATATCACGAGGTGATCCGAATGGTCCGGAGAATAAGATTCATATAAGGAAAGTCCGTTTGAGTTCGGGAATGATTCGGTGTTTTCATCGGGAATGTTCTAGAAGGTTCGGATTGTCCGGCACTCCGGGGGAGGTACATGAATGTGTCATTACATATTGAATGATTGCATCATGTACTAAGTGTTCTTGCTATTCCAAAACTGAAAGTCAAACTGCCGGTTTGAAAGTCAAGCGGCTAAAGCAGAAACTGTGGAAAACAGAAGCGGTGGGAACAGAAACTGTGGACAAGCAAGAGGTGGTTGGAACCGACTTGGGGAGGATTCCTCCAAGCCGACGCCAACCAAGGCCGACTTGGGGAGGACTCTCCCTGGCCGCCCTCCCACCTATAAAAGGAGGCGGGGCCTCCTCCTCTAGACACACAAGTTCCTATACTCTAATCTCCGGTTTAGAGCCGTTTTGGTTTAGAGCTTCTAATTGCTCTAGCCTGCGGTTTAGAGCTTTCTAATTGGTGTGTCTAATCCCTAGACCACTAATAGCCCTCTCTCATACTCCACCATACTCGCTCCAAAGGCGAAGCCCTCTGGGATCTCCCTCTACTTAGGTACCACAGGTTGTCTTTGCGGAATCGCGAGGAGAGTGCTACAACCTCCGCTTTCTTGGAACAAGGGAGAGGAAGGTCTTCGTCGAGTACCGAGCGTGTGACCGATCATGAAGCGCTGCGAAGCATGGCCCGTAAGGATCGTCTACACGATCTTGAGATCGGAAAGAGTACGACTACATCACCCACGAGAATCCGCTCTCGTTAAACACTTTGGAATCTTCGAGGGTAAGTTATTCCATCGACTCGTTGCTACAATCTAGTAGATAGATCTTGGCTTGTTTGTTTGTATGCGATAGAAATTTTTTGTTTTCCATGCTACGAACCCCTACAATTGGGACGCTAGTATAGGTATTTTCCCTTTTCGGCGTTTCGATGCCAAAGGGGGAGATACATTCTCATCGCTTTGCATGGGACTTGGGATTTGCGACTATCTCCTTTTACTTGCCTTTTATTTGGATATTCAGACTTGAACTTTATGTGTGTTATCTACTGTTCTTATGTGTGTGTGTGTCTATGACTATGTGCTTGTGTGCAACATCTATTGTAACTCATGTGAGATCTATGTGGGCTATCGTGGTATTATTTTCACTACATGATTTACTTTATTATCTTGTTGCACATAGTCAGGGGGAGCCACATTTATATGTTATTCCATGCAAATCACTTTTTGTCATCGAACACCAAAAAGGGGGAGATTGAAAGGACATTTATTGTCATAATCACTTTTGGTGTTCGTTAACAACAAGTAGATCATTTTACAGTTTGTTATTGTCCACAAGTTGGTATTATCATAGATAAACATCACACACGCTCTTGGGAAAAGACCACATACATTTGCCACTATTCTGGAAACTCCAGACCGGAGTCTCCGGTCTGCCAAGACCGGAGTCTCCGGTGTGGTCCGGAGTTTCTGGTTCTGGCTCCGGTGGTGCCTCCGAGGACATGGCTTGGACATTCTGACTAGGGGTCCGGAGGATGCACCGGAGGCTACTCCGGAGTCTCCGGACTTTGGTCAGACTGGAGTCTCCGGTGTTGAAAGGTCGGAGTCTCCGGTGTTGCTGGTGAAGAACTGGGCTGGGTCGAAGGCGATCCTGGTCCGGAGACTGGTCGGAGTCTTCGGTGTAGACCGGAGTCTCCGGTGTTGAAGGCCGGAGTCTCCGGTGTTCTTGATGAACTGGCTGGGTCAATCGGAAGGGCAGTCGGAGGTCCGGTCTCAGCCGGAGTCTCGTCGACTTTTCTACAACAGTCGAAACGGTTCATGGAGGGGCATCTATAAATAGGGACCCTTATCTTCTTCCTCCAGTTGCTCGAGCTGCTCAAGAACACCAACACCATTAGAGCCACCAAATCCACAAGATCTCTTCATCCAACCATCCTAAGTCATTGATCTTTGGAGAATCGAAGGAGGAGGCCTTGATCCACATCTTCACCAAGAGAGATCTTCATTTCCCCCTCATTCACTTGAGGGCCCCCAAGCTCTAGTGTTTCTTTGGAAACCCTAACCTTGATTTGGTTCTTACAAGCTTGTCTTTGATTTGTCTTGACAGTTTGCTTGTATTTGGGAGCCTCCAATTCAATTGTGGATGTGTGCCCCGAACTTGTTGTAAAGGTGCCGGCTTCCACCTCGAAGGTTGCCAATATAGTGGAAGGTGAATCGAGCCCGTTGGGGTGAGGTTCATCGGAGAACAAGGGAGGCCTCTCGTGGCGTTGGTGGTTTGAAACCACCCCCTCTCCAAACGTAGACGTACTTCCCCTCAAAAGGAAGGAACTACGGGAAACAAATCCTTGTGTCTCCGCGTCCACTCCCTTGGTTACTTCTATCCTTTACCGCACTTTACTTACTTGTTCTTGCTTAGTGTTGTGTTAGTTTGTGCTTGTTTGACATATAGGTAAATTCACCATAGTTGCATATTCTAGAGAATTTACCTTTCTTGTCAAACCCTAATTTGAAAAGGAGTAAAATTTGAAGTAGCACCTATTCACCCCCCTCTAGGTGCCCATACGATCCTTTCAGATGCCCCGGCCTCTGCATCGAACGATGCACACAGCCGATTTATTAATCAAAGTGTGGAGTACAGAGTTTACATCTCAAGGATCACACAGTGTGGTTACATGAATAAGCCAACGGAATAAAAATGAAGATCGTCTAAGCATCATGAAGTCGTCTAGTAGGGTGCCAGCCAGTGTGGCTGTATATAGCTCGAGCAACCGCCTCCAGTCGGGTGCATCCAAATTGCATAGGCTGTCGTTGCGCCTCCGGGAGAAGAAGTGACCACTCTTGGATCCAATGTGAGACCATAAAGATAACCTGTAAGAAGTGAGAGTTCGTGCTCTTGTTAAAAACACTATCATTTCGACAGTTCCATATCGCCCACACTAGCGCACATATACCGATTCTAATTATCTTTTTCTCATCCCTATCAACCTCATCCAACCAATTTCCGAACATATTCGTAACATTAGTTGGAGGTGGAATATTAAACGTGAATTGAATAACTCTTCAGATCAATTTTGCGAAGGGACAGTGAAAGAATAGATGGTTGATTGATTCCTCTGAATCACAGAATGCACATTTCTTACAACCATTCCAATTCATCCTAGCTAGATTATCTTTGGTGAGGATTACTTTTTTATACAAAAAACACATAAAAATCTTAATTTTTAGTGGAACTTTGATCTTCCAAATATATTTCTGAAGGAACACCGTATGACCGTTCATGAAATCAGCGTACATACATTTTACCGTAAAAGACCCTGAAGCTGTCAAAGCCCAAACAAAGACATCTGGTTCATTCGCTAGCTGTACCATCATTAGCCGTTAAACCAACTGAATCCATAGTATCCAATTGTTTCCACTAATATGTCGTCTAAACTCAATATTGAGTGGAGCGGAGCCAAGAATATTCGCAACTAAAACATTTTTTCGCCGCACAATATTATATAAGGATGGATACTGCATAGCTAGCGGGGTCTCGCCCAACCAGACATCTTCCCAGAAACGAACCTGCCGGCTGTTGCCAAGCTTGAACGAGCCGCGATTAAAAAAATCATCTTTGACACCCATTAGACCTTTCCAGAAGGGGGAATCTGTTCTCTTTACTGTCACTTGTGACAATGTCTTGTTCTGAATATATTTATTTTGCAGTAACT
Source organism: Avena longiglumis (assembly GCA_030063025.1). Classification (NCBI taxonomy): domain Eukaryota; kingdom Viridiplantae; phylum Streptophyta; class Magnoliopsida; order Poales; family Poaceae; genus Avena; species Avena longiglumis. Next base: position 103,235,980 of record CP125976.1, on the reverse strand, counting down.
CCTGCCACATATCTTCTTCATTCAAAAGTTTATATAGCCATTTGCTAAGTAAACATCTATTTTTTATGTCTAAGACTTCAATCCCAAGACCCCCCTGATCTTTAGGTCTACAGATGATACTCCATTTAGTTAAACGATATTTCCTATTAAGTTGATCGTTCTGCCAAAAGAAACGAGATCTATAAAAGTCAAGTCTCTTTCGAACACCTTTGGGTATCTCCAGAAATGATAGCATAAACATAGGAAGACTAGTAAGAACAGAGTTGATCAAAACAAGTCTGTCTCCGTATGAGAGTAGCTTGCCTTGCCAGCATCCCAGTTTTCGTTCAAAACGGGTTTCTACTGGGTTCCATTCTTTATTTAGTAGTCTTCGATAGTGAATCGGAACACCAAGATATCTGAAAGGAAGAGTACCACCTTCGCAGCCAAAAATATGCTTATACTGGTTTTCCAACTCATTTTCTTGTCCAAAGCAGAAGATTTCGCTCTTGTGAAAGTTTATTTTTAGTCTAGATAGCTGCTCGAAGATACACAAAATTAATTTCATGTTTACCGCCTTTTCAAGATCGTGTTCCATAAAAAGGATAGTATCATCGACATATTGTAGGATAGAGACTCCTCCCTCAACGAGATGAGGGACTAATCCTCCTACCTGGCCATCATTTTTTGCCCTAGCAATCAATATGGCCAGCATATCTACGACTATATTGAAAAGGAGAGGAGACAATGGGTCACCCAGTCTCAGCCCTTTCAGAGTTTGGAAGAAGTGTCCAATATCGTCATTGACCCTAATTCCAACTGACCCTCCCTGCACAAATTGCTTAATCAGCTCACACCATATATGGGAGAAGCCTTTCATTCGCAGAGTTTGTTGCAAAAAAGACCATTTAACTTTTATCATATGCCTTCTCAAAATCAATTTTAAAGAGAACGCCATCCATTTTCTTTCGATGAAGTTCATGTATGGTTTCGTGTAGAACTACAACTCCTTCAAGTATATGTATGCCTAGCATAAAAGCCGTTTGAGAAGGTTTGATAACCTTTGGGGCGATATTTGTAATTCTATGTGTGCCAACTTTTGTAAATATCTTGAAACTTACATTTAGAAGGCATATAGGTCTATATTGTTGTATTTGTATCGCATTATATTTTTTTGGTATCAACGTAATGATTCCAAAATTGAGTTTATACAACGGTAACTCGCCTTCCTATATAAATAGTGCCATCGGGTCACACTTAACTACTTCCGATAAAGTTTGGTAAAATTCGGCCGGAAAACCATCTGGTCCCGATGCTTTATTATGTTCCATTTGTGAGATAGCATCAAGCACCTCTTGCTCAGTGAATTCAGCGGTAAGAATTGCGTTCTCTTCTGCAGAAACCTGTGCGATGTCATCAATTAATTCACCAATGAAAGAGAAAGTATTTACGGCCGGTGCCCCAAATAGTTTCTTATAATATTCTGAAATGTAAATTTTCAAATTTTCCTCACCAATGATTGTCCCTTCGTCTTGTTCTAATTGATAGATCCGTTTTTTTCCTATATCTACCATTTGCCATGAGGTGAAAATACTTCGTATTATTTCCACCTTCTTGCACAAATTTAACCTTGGCTCACTGAGCCCATTTGGATTCTTCCTCTCTACGAATTTTTGATAGACTATCATTATCCCTTCTACGTATATCCCGTTCGGCCGTAGTAAGGAGACCCGATTCCCCTTTAATATCAAGTTCATTAATAATAGCCGTTAATCTATCTCTTTCTTTTTTATAGAGTCCGCTTCTATTTTTTGCCCAACCACAAAGGAAGCGACGAAGATGTCGTATCTTCTTTGGCCAAGTATCAATAGGGCTGACTCCAGTGAGAACCGAGTCCCACTCTCTTTTAATTAGGTCATAAAAACCATCCTCCTGTAGCCAGGCTAACTCAAAAGAGAAATGAGCTTTATTGCCCAGGTGAGCTTGTTCACCCGAGTCAATAAGCAATGGTGTATGATCTGACCCCGTACGAGTCAAAGCCCTCACCGATGCTAACGGAAATTTCTGTTCCTAGCTTACACTTGCCAACACATGATCAAGTTTTTCATAGGTGGGCACCTCACGACGACTTGTCCAAGTAAATTGTCTCCCTGACATAATAATTTCTCTCAAACTCAAACTCTCAATGATTGCATTAAAAAGAAATGGCCATTTGGCATTGTAGTTGTTATTGTTTTTCTCAACAGGACATCGAATGATATTAAAGTCTGCACCAATAAGAATTGGAATTGTTGGATTGTCGCACATTCTAGCCAATTCAGCTAGAAAGGCTGCCTTATGGTCATCTTGCGCCGCACCATATACTGCAACAAAGGACCACTCGAAACTATCTTTCTTAGATGAAGGCCAAGCTTTACTAAAAAATCACCGGAGTCAACGCTCTGACTGTCAGTGTTTCAGCATTTATACCAACTAAAATTCCTCCCGACCTCCCGTATGATGGTAGGCAGAACCAAATAAAATCTCTCCCTGCTGCGAGCTTTCTCAAAAAAGATGCCGGAAAATTAGTTCGGCCAGTTTCTAGCAAGGCTATAATATCTAAATCATGATCTTGGATATTCTCTTGGATAAGGATATGTTTAGCAGTATCTCGAATTCCTTCACTATTCCAAATGAACGCTTTCATTTTAATATTTTTTCTTGTTTAAAATCTTAAGTCGGGAACTCCTTCGAACTAGTGTTTTTTCCACGTTGATCTTCTTACGAGCGCGAGGTGCTTTCTTGTCTGTGATGACAGGATCCGTATGATCATCATCCACAGTTACGACATCCTCCTCGTCCGACAAATCCTCACATAAAGCCGAGACCTTAGAGACGAACAAGTTTTGAGGATCGTTTCCATCAACACTGTTCTTTTTATTCAAAATTATTAACTCTCTCTCCTTTTCCACCTCTTTTAAAATCTTAACAGACGATGCAATGGCCGAAGGAGAAGCACCCAGAGATACACCAAGCTTATTCGCTCTATCTACCACGTCTTGATCCGAAATAGAATTAATAGAAAGTTTCGATCTAGGCGTCTTACCTGGCACATCTCGTTGTTGAGCAATCTTCATTGCTCTGTCCAGCTGGATATCATCGGCGTTCGGTTGGGCCCTGATGCGTCCACTAGAGCGTAACCCAAGTGAAGTCATCTCCAGAATGCCCCCAAAAGCAATGACCTCCGCTGCAGTAGGCGTGCGAGGTGATGGTATGAAAATCGTCTCCTTTGAATTAAGACCTCCGTATGAGGACGTAATTCCAGTTGTAGGAGCCTGCAAATATTTCTCAAATTTAATATTTTATACACCCGAAACACAAGCATTAGAGTCTGGGGAAAACAAATTGTCATCAGTAAACACCTTATTTACATCCATCAAGCCCAGGGTGGAATCGTTACGCAGCCCCATAGATGGCGAGAAAGAATCTGATTGCGGATTTAAACCCCCGTGTGGAGTCATGGTCCTCAAAGTATGTTCCTGAAAAATATTTGTAACGTCGTTCGGTTGAGTATTTGGATAAGAAGAAACAGAGGAGTACGTATACTGATTATCATCATAGTCCGTTGTCAAATGTATTTGGACACTAGAGATATTAGCGTTTGGTTTTGAACAAAATAAATCAACATCATCACACACCTGGGTCATCGTTCTGTAGGGAGAGGGCGGTGATCGTACACCTTCCTGAGGTCCTGATAGTGAAGTGGGTACACGTATGTTCCCAGAATAATTTTCACCTGAAGTAGCACATGCGCCGAGCCCCATGTTCGCAAAAGTAGGCATAGTAGCCTCACCGCATGGAGGGTTAGCCACATCAGTGAGCTCACGTGAGAGCTCAGTCGCGGCGGCAACCAACTGCCAGCGTGATCCTTCTGCCGCGGCCTGAAAACCTCCGCTGTTCGCTTCCGCGGCAACAATGCATGTTCCAGCCACGGGCTGAGCCGTGATGCTCCCACCCGAGGACAGAGAGACAACAACAGAATCTTGGGCAACCTCCAGCGAAACTAATGAGCATCTATTTGATCCTTTTTCGGGCGAGACAAACAACCTCCTACCCGTGATCATATTCCTCTCAGACTTTTCCGAGACAAGATCCTGCGAGACAGCTTGGCCAAAGGAGCCGAAGGAGACATGCCGATCCAAATCCGCCGTATGCGAGCCTTTGGAGTTAACTGTAGTTCCTCCAGTTTTGCCTTTGGGGGTAGATTTATCAGTTTGTTTGGCAGCCTTTGATTTCCCAGAATTATCCGCACCTGAGATCCCCTTCCTCTTATCCTCCTCATCTTTTTCTCGTCTTTCTTTCTCTGCATCTTCCATCTTAGTATCATCATCTTTTTCCTCAACATATTCATTGTCCTCGATCTCAAAAGTTAACCTGTATCCCTCATCATCATAATAAAAATCTTTATTGTATAGAATATGTTCCACATCTACCACCATTAGTCGAGTCCGAACCACCCTTTGCCTTCAAGTGTACGCCATGTCCACCTCCTTGGTCTTTCCAATGAGACCACCAACACTCCAGCAAAGAAGATAATTTTTCAGTATCTCATCTGGCAGCCCATAAATAAGTATCCATGCCTCCTGTAGCCTACTTATAGGCTTTGTGATCGACTTCCACTCAGCAAATTCAAGAGGACGGTTAGTCCCCTTGACTGGATACCCGCCAATTCTGATCGCCCTTTGCAGCTCATTCTTACTTGGGAATTTTGTTCTGTAAACATTCTCGCCACGAGGCTCAATATCCCAAGGAAAAGTGTCGTCCATGCACCATCTCAAGCGCTCCACAATCTGCTCCGTCGTGAGAGAGCCGCTAGTGACTGTGAGCTTACACATTCTCCCATTGTCAGACTTCGGCCTATAATCTGGAGTGGGTTGGGCTTCGATGAAAACAAGCTGTTCATGCCCATAACCATATACCGCAAGAGCTAGCTTCGGAACTGAATGAAGATGACATTGACCATTTGTATGGTCCGCCGACTCGCAAAAGTCACATATCTCGACAGTGCATTCGATGGAATAATGCACACGCGTATCACACCGGAAACACTTTATTTTTCAACTTCTTTATCCTTTGAAATAGCGACCTTGCTGGTTATCGTGGCGAACGACATGCCAGCCCCAGTCTTGACCGTCTGTCGTTGTGTTGCATTGTCCTCCACAGGAGCTCCACTGCCAGCAGGGACGGCCGTTTGCCGCTGCGTGGCAGGCACCACATGCTGCTTCACTGACACCTTTGGCTGGTACTAAAGTGAAGGCTGGCCTGTGCCCATTGAAACCGCAGTCTTCACTGTCTCTAGTAGCTCCACAGCCTTCTCCTTTTCTTTCTCTTGGCGATCTTGAGAACTTTCCCTTGAGTTTCTACCGTGACCTCTCCCACCATAGCGTCCACCATTGCCCACCCATAGTTGGGCCTGAAGTTGTTGTTGTTGTTGTTGTTGTTGAACCGCCGATAGCCATTATTGCCATAATTATTCCCTCCTCCATGGCCAACACCGCCAGTACCAGGGTGATACTCACCGAAACCTCCAGGTGGTCCTCCATAGAAACCTTAATTTCCATTATTTTGGAAGCCTCCATTAAAGTTCTTGAAGTCATTCCCACCTTGGAATCCCTGCCCGTTCCCATTGTAGCCGCTCCTATCGCTGCCATTGCAATTGAAGTTTTGTCCCGACGGGCCAAAGTTGTCCTTCCTGTCACCGCCACCATTGAAGATCTGTTCCGGCGGGCCAAAGTCGCCACCGTTGCCGCCAAACTGAACTCCACCTCCTCCTTGACCCCCATAATTGCTAGGACCAGATCCTTGATTCTGGTAGTTCCTCTGCCCTCCCGCCGGCGGAAGACCATGGACTCTCCCCCCTAACAATATTATTCTCAATAACTTTTATGCTAGGCTTTCTCTTCATGGTAAAGATTTACTAGATGCTTCGTCTGCTGGATCATTCACAAGTATGAAGGAAGAAGATAAATGGGATCTCTTAGACCGTATTCAAGATAACACTGAGGCTTGGGAGAATGACAAAGGAAGAAAGCCAGGTATAAACTATGATTATGAATGCATTAAATCTTTTATGGGTACTGATAACTTCCAAGATATTCGCAATAAGTTTGGTATTGATCCTCAAGTTCTTGCGGAATGTTTTAATGCTTTTTCCTCTTATATTGAGATTCCCAAGAGAGAGTGGGACAAGTACCATGCTCCTTATAAAGACATTGTTACCCACGTTCCTGCCAGTATAGAGGTTTGTACTGTTGATCCTATTTTTCCTGAACCTTATGTTGAGAAGATACCTTTTCCCTCCAAGGTAAGGGAACACTCTATTTTGGCTAATGTGGTTAGCAAAAGCGCAAAGAAAACTGTAGGGCGCGATGAGCTTATTGATATTGAGCCTGCAGTAGCTATTGTGAAGGATCTTGTCGCTAGAAACATAGAGGATGAGCATATTGTCTTCTTTGAAGACGCCACTAATGTTATCTCTCATCCTAGTAAGGCTAGAAAAGCTAGTGTTCATGTGATTTTTGCTAAAATTGGTGATCATTTCTACTATGGGTTATGTGATATTGGTGCTAGTTCTAGTGCTATTCCTTATGAGCTTTACAGGGAAATTATGCACGAGATTGGTCCTTGTGAGCTTGAGGACATTGATGTGGTTATTCACCTTGCTAATAGAGAGAAAGTTTGCCCCATTGGTATTGTAAGATATGTGGAGGTCCTTTGTGGTAAGATTAAATATCCTGCTGATTTTCTAGTACTTGGTAAAGAAGCTAGTAAAACTTATCCTATCATCTTTGGTAGAACCTTACTTAATACTTGTGGGGCTATCATAGATTGTAGGAAGGAAACAGTTTTTACTAAGTTTGCTGGAGAATCTTATGAGTTTAATTTTTCCAAATTTGCCAAAACCCCTTATGAAAATGAATTACCTGATGAGGATTTCAAGGTTGAACAATTGTCTGCTATTTCTCTTGCTCCTAACAATGCTTTGCAGTAGTTCATGGAAGATCATGAAAGTGATGCCTTTATGAAGGAAAGAAATGAGATTGATGAGGTTTTCCTTCGTCAGCCTGAGTTACTTAAGCATAATTTACCTGTGGAAGATTTGGGTACCACACTTCCACCCAAAGGGGGCCCTGTGTTCGAATTAAAACCTTTACCTGATGATCTTAAATATGTTTATATTGATGATAAGAAGGTATATCTTGTTATTATTAGTTCTAAACTTTCAGGGAAGGAAGAAGAAAGGTTATTAGAGGTAATGAAGAAGCATCGAGGAGCTATGGGTTATACTCTTGATGATTTAAAAGGAATTTCTCCTACTATATGTCAGCATGCTATTAATATTGAGCCCAATGCAAAACCAGTTGTTGAGCACCAACGCCATCTAAATCCTAAGATGAAGGAAGTGGTAAGAAATGAGGTATTAAAACTCCTTGATGGTGGTATTATTTTATCCTATTGCTGATAGTCAATGGTTTATCCATGTTCATTGTGTTCCCAAGAAAGGGGGAATAACTGTTGTGCTAATGAGGATAATGAGCTTATACGCCAAAGAGTAGTGGTTGGGTATAGAATGTGCATTGATTTTAGAAAGACTAATAATGTTACTAATAAAGATCATTATCTTCTGCCCTTTATTGATCAGATGCTTGAGAGGTTGTCCAAAAAGACTCACTTTTGCTTTCTTGATGGTTATTCTGGGTTTTCTCAAATTTCTATGAAAGCACAGGACCAAGAGAAAACCACTTTCACTTGTCCTTATGGTACTTATGCTTACCGGCGTATGCCTTTTGGTTTATGTAATGCCCCTGCTACCTTTCAGAGATGTATGTCTGCTATCTTTCATGGTTTTTGTGAAGAAATTGTGGAGGTTTTCATGGACGATTTTTCCATCTATGGAACTTCTTTTGATAATTGTTTGCACAACCTTGATAAAGTTTTTACAGATATGTGAGAAAACCAACCTTGTTCTTAACTGGGAGAAATGCCATTTCATGGTTAATGAAGGAATTATTCTTGGACATAAGATCTCTGAAAGAGGTATTAAAGTCGATAGAGCCAAAATTGAAGCAATTGAGAAGATGCCTTGCCCTAGAGATATCAAAGGTATTCGTATTATCCTTGGTCATGCTGGTTTCTATATGAGATTTATTAAAGATTTCTCCAAAATTTCAAAGCCCCTTACTAATATTCTTCTAAAAGATGTACCTTTTGTTTTTGATGATGATTGTAAGGAAGCTTTTGAAACTTTGAAGAAATCTTTAACAACTGCTCCTATAGTCCAACCACCTGATTGGAGTTTACCTTTTGAAATCATGTGTGATGCTAGTGACTTTGCTGTGGGTGCTGTCTTTAGACAACGTGTTGACAAGAAGCTAAATGTTATTCATTATGCTAGCAAGACTCTAGATGCTGCTCAAAAGAATTATGCTACTACTAAAAAAGAGTTCTTAGCTGTAATCTTTGCTTGTGATAAGTTTAGACCTTATATTGTTGAATCTAAGGATACTATTCATACTGACCATGCAGCTATTAAGTACCTTATGACAAAGAAGGACGCTAAGCCTAGGCTTATAAGCTAGGTGTTGCTTTTGCAAGAGTTTGATCTGCATATTGTGTATAGGAAAGGAGCTGATAATCCTGTTGCTGATAATTTATCTCGTTTGGAAAACATTTCTTTTGACCCTTTGCCTGTTAATGATAGTTTTCCAAATGAGCAGTTAGCTGAAATAAGGGTAAGTCCACATGAGAATCCTTGGTATGCTGATTATGCTAACTTTATTGTTTCCAAGTATTTGCCTCCAACCTTTACAGCCCAGCAAAGAAGGAAATTCTTTTATGATCTAAGGCATTACTTTTGGGACGACCCACACCTATATAAGGAAGGAGTAGATGGCATTACGAGAAGATGTGTTCCAGAATTCGAACAACAAGAGATATTGAGAAAATGTCATGGCAGTGCTTATGGAGGACATCATGCTAGGGATAGGACTGCATAGAAGGTTTTACAATCTGGATTTTATTGGCCTACTCTTTTTAAAGATGCAAGGAAGTTTATCTTGTCCTCTGATGAATGCCAACGGGTAGGTAACATCTCTAGGCGCAATGAAATGCCTATGAATTATACTCTTGTTATTGAACCTTTTGATTGTTGGGGATTTGACTTTATGGGGCCTTTTCCTCCTTCAAAAGGGTTTACTCATATTCTTGTTGCTGTTGACTATGTTACAAAGTGGGTAGAATCCATACCTACAAGCAATGCTGATGGTAAGACCTCTTTGAAAATGCTCAAAGATGTTATTTTCCCTAGGTTCGGTGTGCCTAGATATCTCATGACTGATGGAGGCTCCCATTTTATTCATGGGGGTTTTAGAAAAAATCTCGCTAAGTATGATGTAAACCACATAATAGCTTCAGCTTATCACCCCCAAACTAGTGGGCATGTAGAACTTTCCAATAGGGAAATCAAATCTATCTTGCAGAAGACTAAAAAGTTGGGCTAAAAAGTTGAATGACGCTTTGTGGGCTTATAGAACTGCTTATAAAAATCCTATGGGGATGTCTCCTTACAAAATGGTCTATGGGAAAGCTTGTCACTTGCCTTTAGAATTAGAACACAAAGCTTATTTGGCAATGAAAGAGTTGAATAGAGACTTTAGACTTGCTGGTGAAAAAAGACTACTCAATTAAGTAATCTAGATGAATGGAGAGGGGAATCTTACAAAAATGCTAGGCTCTTTAAGGAAAAAGTAAAAATATGGCATGATAGGAGGATTCTCAAAAGGGAGTTCAATGTTGGTGAGAAAGTACTTTTGTATAGGTCTCGTCTCATATTTTTTGCAGGAAAACTACTCTCCCAATGGGAAGAACCTTTTATTATCAAGGAAGTATACCGTTCAGGTGCCATCAAGATCTCTTCTCTGAAGGATGACACAACACAGGTGGTTAATGTCCAAAGGATTAAAGCATTATATTTCTGGAGATTCTTACAATGAGGACGTGGATGTCATCCAAATGGTGACTCAAGAAGAATTTATCAAGAACCAAACACTAGAATCTGTAGAGTTCGTCTTTGAATAGGTAAAAGTGGTAAAAACAGAAGGTTCATGAAACTCTAATATTTTTATATTTTTGATGTTTTAATACATAAGGGAAGTTACGAGACGAAACTCAAAAGGAAACAGAGACCGGGGTGGGCAAACCCACCCCAGGCGCGGGCCCAGCCTAGCCGCGCCTGGAGGAGGTTTGACACCCCCGAACTCCGCCTCCGCTTCATTTCCGTGTCAAAACTTTCCTTATGCATTGAATCTTCGTAATATATAACCCCCCAGGTTCCCCGAGGTTCTTGCATCGTGTTCTCGTCGTGTTTTCGTTTTGATCTGTTTCTGGCAGGAAAATCCTCAGATTTGGAGCCTCAATGTCTTCCTCTGGAACACCCACGGAGGATCCCTCTGCGGAAGTCCTCAATCCATACATGTATGAGTTGAGGACTCATCCCAAAGAGTTGATCCTTAAGGAGGGGAAGGTACAGATGAAAGAAGTTCAAGGCCCTAAAGGAGAAGGCAGTCTGGAAGATAGGATGGAAGCGCTGGAACAAGAAGTTTTCAGGTACAAGAAGATGGCGGAACACGAAGTGGATGTTATTCACAAGATAAGTTCAGAACTCATCACCAAGCACGAGGGAGAAGTTTCTGAGCTCCAAGAAGATATCTTCTCACTCCGTCAGACCACCAATCAATTGCAAGCACAACTCTATGACATACAGAATCAAAACTGTGAGTATGAGGCTAGATTTGATCGCATTAGCTCTGCTGCTAGTTTCAGGATTATAGAGACAAGGACATCCTTTTTGGATGGGGAACCATTGCCTTGGAAGTTTGATGATGACAAGAGAACACCCACACCATCGAAGGAGTAATTCGTCATCAGGTTTGGCATCCCCTTGGCTTGTTCCAAGCTTGGGGGAGTGCCGCGGTATCACCACCATTATTTTTATCTTTTACCTTTTTAGTGGATTCATATATGTGGTAGAGAGGTTATTTATAGTTTGGTTTGCATGTGGAAGTATCTCTCCTTTTTAGTTGATTATCTATGTATCCCTTAGCGTGAGTGCCTTTATTGGAATATTAATGAGAGGTCTCATCTTTTACTTTTTGCACTTCTTATTTTAGTTTGCAATATCTATTATATGTTGGATCTTGTTGTTCAGTATTGGCACCACTCTGGGATCATCAAGTGGATCTAAATTGGTTTTGGCAAACCGAGTTCTGGTCAGTGGCATTAATTGGAAAGAAAAAGCTTACAAGTATTGGTATCATTTGTTTTCTTTCTTGTTGGATCATAAGTTTGGTATTCTTTATTTAAGATTCTTTTGTGTCTTTAAGGAAGATTGCATGTTTGGATTTATTACTTGTATGTTTGCTTGTTTCTTTCAACTTTCTTGCTTGCTACCCAGCCTTGCTAGCCAAAAACCTGTTTTGAGAAGGCATACTTCTCATGTTTCCAAAACCCTTTGGACCAAAAACCTTTGCCATTTGTGTCCACCATATCTACCTAGTAGCTATTGTTATTCCTAGCAAATTCTCAAGCTTCATCTACCTTTCAAATTTAAAAGTATTTTGTTATGTGAAAACTAGTTAGTAAAGCTCTCACGAACTTGATGGCACACTTTATTTACTTGCCCCTAATAAACTTGAACCATTGTGAACATCGAAGTTGTATATACTTGCATCTATACGTTGGAATTAGCAGAACCGTGCTGTCACGGGGAACGTTTTCAACATTGCACTTATACACTGTACACAGTTATCGTGGTCTTTTGTCTATGGATGTCAACGGTGTGAAATAAAGAGGGAACTTGTAAGTCCATGGAGTTTGTATTCTGTATTAGAGAAACGCCTGGACCGCTAGCCTAAGACATGCTTAATCATGGTGGAAACTTGTAGCATCACCATAGTGAGTCATCTATGAAGCATCCTCAATAAAAATCTATGCATATGGTAAATAAAAAGATTGCTGAGATGCTCATTGTCTTCTTGCCTTGTCATTTTGGTTATGGGAAAGCTCCTATACCATGTGCAAGGGGTACCCCGTTGGCGGTGCTCAATGATGTGCAAATACTAACAATGACAAGAACTTACCTGGACCCAAAGTTGAGTATGCATGAGGAGTGGCCCTCATATTCAAGGGACATGAGATTGCCAACTTATATTTCGTCAAGCGTATACTCCATCTTTGTTCACTTTAACCTTAATCATCTCAAGATGCTTATGATAGGGGCAATGAGGGCTCAAATCTAGTAATTACCATAATCTTTTGGAAGCTCTTTATGACTTGTAATCCCTGCTACCCTCTAAGAAGGGACCTTTCTTCCACTTCCAAGTTGAGTCAGTAAACCTACTTCCTCTCTTTCTCCAGCAAGATTTTGAGTTATTGTGTTTCAAGCATTCATATGGTTATTTATTCAATCATGTTCTTCATCTTCCTTGTTTGCACAAAACTCTTATCTATTAAGTATTACTTTGAAAGCCTTCATTTGTGAAAAGCCTTTTTGAGTAAAGAGTGCTCCTATTTTGAAACTTTTACAAAAAGCTTTTATTAAACGGTTTCCCAGGTGTTCTGTGACCAAGAACAAGTTTGCCAATTCCAATTATGATTTATCTTTATGCATCTCTATTGTGATTGTTGTACTTGGTTGCAAGCTAAGTTATGTAATGGTGAGTTGCTTTCTTCTATGAGTTGTGCAATGGTAAGTGTGATGCTTCTTGTTCGTATTCTTTTTATTGACACTTCACTCCATAAACATGTGGACATGTTTACTGAGCTCAGTATTCGCTTGGGGACAAGCGAAGTCTAAGCTTTTGGGAGTTCATACACCAAATTTGCGTCACCATTCTATATCATAATTTACCTCTATTCATTGATATTTGTCTTATTATGAGGTATTACTTATGACTTTTCATCTGCTTATGCATGTTGGATAATTCCTGGAGGATGGACTGCCGGAGTCTGGATTCTAATGGAAAAGAAGGCGTTTCGGTGCAATTTCGCGAAGATCAGAAAAATATTAGAAAAATATGGAAACATATTATTTTACCAGAAGACGAAGGAAGCCAGAAGGAGGGACGGAGTTGGGCCTCAGGGGGCCCACACCCTCCTAGGCGCGGGCCCACCTGACCACGCGCCTAGGGCAGGTGTGGCCCACCTGCCCGGCCTCCGACTCCGCCCCTTCGCCTATATCTTCCCTATGGAACCCTAATACCAGGGGGGCAACCACAGATAGATTTCCGCCGCCTCTGGGGGGCGGAAAACACCGAGAGAGAAAGATCTCTCCAGCAGACAGATTTTTGCCGGGAGAATTCCTTCCCGGAGAGGGGAGACCGTCGCCATCAACACCGTCATCAAGCTAGGCTTCATCGGGATCATCATCATCATCCACACCATCATCTCCACCATCACCATCACCACCACTCCGTCCCGCTATAACAATTATGTTGGATATTGCTTTAGTTCGTTAGGGGAAACTTTCCCGGTGTTAATTACTATTGTAGTTGATGCTTGTGAGTGGAATCATTGGATTATTGTTTATGTTCAGATTGTTATCCATTATCATACCATCTTTGATCTTGATCCATATGATGTCTCGTGAGTAGTTCGTTTAGTTCTTGAGGACATGGGAGAAGTCATGTTGTTAGTAGTGAATCTGTGATGAGTTATTATTCAATGGTTTAGTATTTAAGTTGTGGTGCTATTCTTCTAGTGGTGTCATGTGAACGTCGACTACATGATACTTCACCATTTATGGGCATAGGGGAATGCATTGTGTATTTGACTACTAATCGTGGGGTTGCCGGAGTGACAGAAACCTGAACCCCCGTTAGGACAACTTTGCACAAGGGAGTGTAGGATCTCAGAGTTTAAGGCTGTGGTTAGATTTATATATTAATTACTTTCATGTAGTTACGGATGTTTGCATGGGGTTTAATCACAAGTATGTATTAGTCCTAGTAAGGACGGTATGTTAGCACAGATTCACCCATACAACACTTAAAACACCAAAGAAGAGTACTCAGCTATTTGAAGCGAAAGCACTTGACAGAATTCCCATGTGTCCTCGAGAACGGCTGGTCCTATAAGTATTTCCACCGGCTTGTCCTTTGCTAAGAAAGGATTGGGCCACTTGCTCTGTTTGTTCGCTACTTCTGTTACTTGCTCTTTGTTTTGTTGCCTTGTCAGAAAACCACTAAAAATCCGTTTGCTAAGTATTCACAGGGATTTCCTGCTCCATATCACTGTTCAGCACCTTCTGCTCCTCGTTGGGATCGACAATCCTATTTATCGAAAATACTGTGTGATACCCCCCCTATACTTGTGGGTTATCAGACATGTTCTTGTTCTATGGTGATGACGGAGAAGGTCATGGAGAACGAGTTTTGTGGACTAATAATGGTGGTTCAAGTCTGGGTGGTGATGAGGATTGGCTTGGTGACTCGTGACTTGGAGCAGTGGCATGCAAGTGGGGGCGAATACACAGGAGAGGTTCACAATCCTACCTTTCAGGGTGAAAACCCATGGTCTGGCCTTAATTTGTTGTGCCTTGCAATGGCCTTGTTGATGGTATTGCTTTGAGAGCGTGGACTTTCTTTAGGATGAAAATCTAAGATCTATGATCAGACGATAACGGTGTTTGTGTACCGTTCCCTTCTTGGAGGCATCACTTTTGGAGAAGCTGGACTTTTGGTGCTGTCTTGGTGGTGGTAGTACTGCTATTTCAACGAATAGGTCACTCTAGCAGGACTTTTTTTTTGTAATTCTTCTTTATTTTTTTGGTTATGTGCATCCATATGGTCGCTAGTGCAATGCGTTGTTGTAGAGACTGGATGTAATTGATATCTTATGATATTAATATATTTTCTTTTCCCAAAAAAAAGTTCGGAATGAACTAAGAAATAGCTAGTGCAAAATAGAGACATGAAGCATCTCATTTTAATCATTGAGCGAAGCTCACGCGCCATGCCATGCTAGTGATTCCTTTGAGTGGGAATTTAGATGCTCACATGGCATGGTATCCATGGAGTTCGTGATCCACAACCCTGGAGTGGAATTCATCCAAAGCATTAGGTGAAGACCGGATAGCGACTATGGAGGAGACATTGGCTCAAAGATAAAGACACGCAGGCTTAACAAAGCCCGCGGTGCTACCTAATATACCCTCGTCTTCGTCTACATGATCGAAAGGAAGCACCGCCTCTCCGACGCTACCCTGCTCCACTGAAGTTGTAGACGAGCGAAATGTTCAGGGCCGTGCAGCTACTTATCAGGTTCTGTATATCATGAGCATTCGGTCTTGTAATGTTTGAAGTTCTGTAATAAAACTCAAAGTACTGATGGATCGGACGGTGTTCTTACACGTGAGTGTGTGTGGCTGGCAGGGAGAAGTGTGGAAGAGTAGCTCATGCGGCGACCTTGTCAGGTCTAGTCCATGGCTTCTCCTCCACGGCTGCGAGCCCTCAGGCTCAGAAGCTGGCTGGTAAGGTGGCGGTCATCACGGGCGCCGCGAGCGGCATCGGCAAGGCGACGGCGGCGGAGTTCATCCGGAACGGCGCCAAGGTCATCCTCGCCGACGTGCAGGACGACCTGGGCCAGCACGTGGCCGCGGAGCTCCGCCCGGACGCCGCCTACACCCGGCGCGACGTCACCGACGAGGCGCAGATCGCCGCGGCCGTCGGCCTCGCCGTTGAGCGGCACGGGCACCTCGACATCCTCTACAGCAACGCCGGCATCTCCGGGTCCCGGTTGTTATATGTTGATCCAAATTCTACAAAGTATAGGCCAACTTCTGACGAGTGGAGCGAGGCCCGTCGCCGGGAGGCTTGGGCCGAAGACCTAGGTTTCCACCGATATATAAACCCCTTGTAAGCCGCCGGTTGGGAGAGTTGCATCTGTGAAATCCCGGCGTTTGTAAACACTCCTCGATATAGTGAAGTTTGGTGGCGCCGTGGTTTTTCCTCTGTTGGGAGAGGTTTTCGCGTTCATCTGTCTCGCTTTGTGTTTTCGTTTCGTTACCTTCTTGTCGCAATTGTAACACCGGTCCCAGGCCTCCGTGGGTGCGCTGGACCTCGACGACTTTGACCGCGTGATGGCGGTCAACGCCCGGTCGGCGGTCGCCTGCATCAAGCATGGCGCGCGAGTCATGGCGCCCGGCCGACGCGGCGGCAGCGTCCTCTGCACGGACAGCGTCATAGGCGTGCTCAGCTTCGGTTCCCCTATCCTAGCGTACGCGATCTCCAAGGCCACCGTCATCGCGGTGGTGCGCGCGGCTGCCGGCCCGCTGGCGCGGGACCGGGTGCGGGTGAACGCCATCTCGCCGCACGCCATCGCGACGCGGCTGACGGTGCGGTCCATGGCGGAGATGTTCCCGGACGCAGGCGAGGAAACGCTGATGCGCGTGGTGGAGAGGGACTGGAGCGAGCTGGTGCTGGCGGTGGAGGACGTGTCCAGGGCGGCGCTGTACCTGGCGTCCGACGAGCGAGGCCAGGTACGTGACCGGGCACAAGGGTTCACTGCGCACAAGGGTGTCCTCATGCCGTCGCTGGATGATCCGCTGAGCCGCTGACGAGGGATCACGTAAGTGAGACGTGAATTCCAGAATCCGTCGCTATTTGTAATTAACGATGCTGTCTTCGACAAATTGCTAATTTCATTTTCGTTTACTGAACTCGAGTTACCAGGAAGGGAAACGGACTCCACAAATTGCTACTGTACAAGAGAGACCACTAAGCACACCCATAAACTTTCAAACTGCACATCATAACTTCAGTCTCTACAGGTACGTCAGTGCTCTAATTACTGGACGAGAACGGGCCAGACTAATTAACACGTCAGGGCGCCTGCGCCTGCCGGAACCGGCAGCCGAGGATCCAAAGCATCCCGAGCGCCGACACCGCGGCGAATGCCCCGGCGGCGGATGCCATCGCGGCGGCGACAAGGGACAACTCGCAGCCGGCGCGTGTGTCGCAGTAGTGGTGCTGCAAGGCGAATTGGTCGACGGTGATGGCCGCACACGCCGTGCCGATGGTGAAGCACGCGGCCGTCCACTCCACCGCGATTAGGATCAGGAGCTGGCCATTGGCCGGCTGTTCGCCGCCGAGACACAGCCAGCGGACCTGGAACCAGAGCAGACACCCAGCCCACGCTACGTCCCCGTAGATCAGCGTGAAGAACACCAAGCTGAGAATTAATTAGAAAGAGTGAGCTAGCCGGCTGGCTAGTAGCGACCGAACAAATTAATTTAGGCGCAAGTTACTCAACTTGTTGGCGGTGAATGTTAGGTTCGCAACGGTGAGGATGGCCAGCGCCATGACGGCGAGGGCGAGGCCGCCGGCTCTGGAGAAGACGACGGTGAGCTCCATCCTCCTGCCCATGCGCGCGCCGTGAGTTACTGGGCTGGGGATCTCTATGACGAGCGATCCGATCCTCGATGTCTGGTGCTGGACCGAGGGACAGAAGTACAGTGGTAGAGAAACAGAAATACCATTGATGCATCCGTCTTTCTTCCCTTTTGATTCAGTGGGGTTTCTACAAACGGGCGCAACAGCTTTGCCACGAGAGTGGTGGAATGCTTTCACCGAACTGGAAACTCGATAGGGGAAGGCACCGGAAAAGTCATGGCGTCTACTCGGCTGCACATGCTTAGCTAGCTAGTACTAGCTCCCAATGATGAAGACTAAACTCAATAATAGTAGTATCGTTTTTGGTCTCCCATATAGTACTATCGCAGTTACTCGTACTGATTTAGCTTTTTCAATCAACAAAGTTTGTATGTACTTGCAATGCACCTACAATGGTTCACTGACCGGTGTTAAAAAGAAGGCACACGTGATCTCCGTCGAATAATATTTCATAAATTCTCGTCTTTTTTGGTTGGTGGATTTTTCTCATACAGATTGGGTTGGATGCTTCTCTAGCAGATACGTACCGTATATTGCCTCGTACCGCAAAATAACCGTCAGTTTACGGTACAAGACCGAAAATGTAGCCATTCCAGATACCTTAAACCATACCGTATCCAAAAACAAAAAATTCGGTTCCCCGCAAATCGGCGCGTCCATGCCGCATATATACCGTTTGGAGGGGTAGGTTTGCGGTTCACCGCAAACCACGTCTTCCATTGGTGGGAGGGAAATTTCCTCTCCCCTTCTTCCCGCTCAATCGCCTTCGCGTGGATCTGCCGCCGCCGGCTGTTTCCCCTGCTAGTATCTGCTTCCTCCTTACCACTCTCTTTCTCTCTCTCTCTCACCCGCTGCCATGGCGAGAACCAGTCTAAACGAGTACGAGGTCGCGATGTTCATGGTATTACACAACATCCATCATGGGCTTCTCTACGCGCATGCCGAGCGGAATGATACGCACTCGATCTCGGTCCCTCTAGAACCGTTATTTCTCACTAAAAAGTTATATTTCATTATTCATTCATCGCACAATGCACCTCATCCGGCGCCACACTCTTTTGTATCCACATGATCTTAGCATTTGTTCAAGTGATGTATTAAAAACTGTGTAAAAATGTCAAAACATTTTCAAAACACCAATGCAACAAAATAAGTACGAGTAAATAGCAAATGCCTAGTTGTTGGTAAATCCTCGAGAAAAAGTCAGCACATGGGCAACATGGGAGACAAACAATTTGCAGCATGACACAAACACATTTGTAGCAATGGAGCAACATTATTTGCAGTAGACGCCAAGAATCACCGCAACATAAGTTGTTCATCCGTAATAAATGCAAACAGGCTTGCAACATCAAATGTTAGAGAATCATTTACCTGTATTTTGAACCACCCATCTTGTTGGATTCTTGATAATGCTGGACACGGTGATCTAAGCCGACTTAGAGTATGTGACGACATGGATAATGGTCTATCTAGGGGAGCGAGGAGTACCTAGTGGGTGACATTGTTGCATAAGCTTAGGGGGACATTATTTCACAAGATTCGTCTTGTTGTCTTGGACATCATGTCGGGTCTTTGGTTGGCGTCAATCTTGGCAATATAGTGGGCTGCACACCATTGGCCACTCTCACTGTGACGTCAATGCCGCAAGCATGGACGACAAACATATAAAAGATTTCATCTAATGATTGTAAATCATACTAATTTTAATGAGAAACGATTGTTCCTACGTGGAGGAAGAAATAGGTAAATTTTGTATGTCCCAATAAAGTTCAGAATGAACTAAGAAATAGCTAGTGCAAAATAGAGAGATGAAGCATCTCATTTTAATCATTGACCGAAGAAGCTCACGCGCCATGGCATGCGAGTGATTCCTTAGAGTAAGAATTTAGATGCTCACACTCCATGGTATCGTGAGTTCCTGATCCACAACCACGTCGTGCCAAAAACCCCGGAGTGGAATTATCCAAAGCATTAGGTGAAGGCCAGATAGCGACTATGGAGGAGACATTGGCTCAAGATAAAGACACGCGGGCTTAATGTTAAGCCCGCGGTGCTACCTAATACCCTCGTGTGCGGTGCTACCTAAAACCCTCGTGTGCACGATCGAAAGGAAGCACCAAACTCTGAATCGTCCGACCCTACCTTGCTACACTGAAGTTCTAGACGAGCGAAATTTTCAAGGCCGTGCAGCTACTTATGAGGTATATCATGAGAATTCGGTCTTGTAATGTTTGAAGTTCTGTAAAACTCAAAGTACTAATGGATATATTGGATGGTGTTATTTTGAGAAATATTGGATGGTGTTCTTACACGTCAGTGTTTGTGGCAGGGAGAAGTGTGGCAGAATAGCTCATGTGGCGCGCTCGTCAGGTCTCGGTCATGGCTTCTCCACGGCTGCGAGCCCTTAGGCTCATAGGCTGGCTGGTAAGGTGGCGGTTATCACGGGCGCCGCGGCGGCATCAGCAAGGCGACGGCGGCGGAGTTCATCCGAACGGCGCCAAGGTCATCCTCGCGACGCAGGGCGACCTGGGCCGCCACATGGCCGTGGAGCTCGGCTCGGATGCCGCCTACACCGGTGCAACGTCAGCGACAAGGCGCAGATCGCCGTGGGCGGCACGGCACCTCGACATCCTCGACGAGGCTAGGTACATGACCGGGCACAATACCTGCTCGACGGCGGGTTCACTACGCACAAGGGTGTCACTTCGGGATGGGAACGGGCCCGGACCTGGCCTTAGACCTGGCCCTGCCGCCGAGGCCAATTTGAGGGGACATGGGTCCCATTTCAAAATAGTCAGCGGCCTTGACGGCCCAATGGGTATCTTGGGTCAACCCAAAATAAGCATTTATATATTTTTAGGCTATGCTACCACCTAAAATCTTTTAAAATATGTAGTAGTAGTTTACATTTATATATACCTATATATATAATAATAAAGTAAAGTGTTTTTGTGGTTTAACACTTTTTAAACCATTTTGTCCTTCTACCAAACACGAAATTACCTACCAATGCTACCGATAAGAAAATATGGATCGTATGTCTCGTACGCCCGGAAACAAAATCACAATGCTTTGCTAGCCGATGTGGTACTAAAAGACTCCCTCAGATTTTCGGTCTCATCGTACACAAGGTAGCCACGCTTTTAACTGGTCTTTTAGATCACACGTATGCAAGCGGCGTGGTTTTCAGCTGGTCCAAGTCCGATCGTGTTCTATTCAAAAATACTTCCTCAATATCACACCGGAGCTGCGCCATTCTATTATGGGCCACGAGCTCAGGACGTATATCCATGTCGAAAAGTTACACCTCAACTACGAGTGAAATCATGCGGCGATAGTCCCACATCGCTTCCTGATAGCTGTGGTACGGACTAGACGTGGCCTAGAAAACAAGAAGCTGCGGTACCTTTCATGTTGCTGATGGGTCCGATGGGAGAGAGACAGACACGCCTCGAACCATATAGCTGTGGTACGGACTAGACGTGGCCTGACATGGCTGGTGAAATATTTAGGTCGGTTGTTTTGTTTTTTAGCAAATCGTGACTTACCACTGTTCACCACATCATCCCGTAAGCTTATTCCGGAAACAACTCCCCCGTATGTATAGCATTATACAAACCGTTCCCGCTTTTATGCAAGGGATAAATTTTTAAACAAACTTCATCCATTTTTCGTGAGCCAGCCAGTTCGAGGTCTAGCATTATTGCTCCAAAAATGTGCAAAATTTGAGAAACTACACTAGCGGTCCTACTTCTTTGTCGATACCTTCAATTTGGTCTTAAATCTTTAAAATTATACATCTAGGTTCTAAATCTTTCGTAAGTGATTCACACGACCTTTGGCGGACCTTGGGCCAAATTGCGGGGAATGGGCTGGGGGGGAGAAAATGTGAGCTGCGGGCTGATTTTAATAGACAAACGGGCCAAATATCTGTAAATAAAATCCCATTTCTTCATGGGCTGGGGGGCGGCGGCCCTTTTCGCCTCCAAGAAGGTCCGCCAGTGCCCTTGACGCCACTTGCATTTTCACCCATCTCGCTGCACCCCTACGCTTGCTCGCTTTCTCTCAGTTCTTGCCTCGTCCCTGCTTTGCAGGAGCTACGTCCAGAGATACATCTCGGCCATTCTTTGAGCAATAGCGCTCTTCATCGCGGCAATGCTCCGGCCTCTTCACATCGCAAACCAACCCCATCCGACTTGACCCACATCACTCCCCCGCCGCACATGCTCCCGCGCCACTCGCTCATGGCCAGGGTCGTGTAGTACGATCGGTCCCTGGGCGCCCCTTAGTCCTTCTCGCCGGTGTAGATGAGCATCCGGACGCCCCGGAGGTTCTCCAACCCGGTGCGTCGGGCGGGTTCATCCTCGGGTCATTCACGCCGCCCGCCACGCCGAGGCAGGCGAACTCCTAGACCATGCCCATGTCCATGGCCGTCTCTTCGTCCTCGCCTTCGAAGCTTGTGCTCCCACCGAACCAGGGATGTAGAAGGATCGCACCCTCGATCCTCGGTGTCTGCTGGAACGATGCCCTGATCAGGACGTTGTGCACGATATTGCCGTCGGCGCTGTCGCCCATGAGAAACAGGTGCGCGATGTCGCCGTGCTCCGTGAGCCACTCGCCGGACCACCATAGCGTGACCCAAGCGTCGTCGTAGGAAGCGGGCATCGAGTGCTCAGGCACGAGGTGGTACTCGGCAGCGGGCGAGGCGCCAACTGCGGCGACGAGGGGCGGCGTAGCCTTGGTACAAGGGGAGGCGGCCGACTTGATGAGGAAGCAACCATCCGGTATCCTCCGACATGATTCACCCGAGGGTCCACGGACCTTTTCGCAAATATAGGCGTCTGAATGGTTTCCTCCTAGGCGCTATTGGCAACATGGTAGTGGTCAAAGCGTCACAGACGGTAAAATGGTCCGAGCAAAATAGGATTAAATCACTTACGAAAGATTTAGAGAATCTCCAACAGAAGCACTAAAATAACGCGGCGTGGGAAAACCGCGCGCGGGCATGAGTTTTGCCCGCCCAGCAAATGCACGAAAATAGCACGCGCGCGAAAAGTTTTGCCACGTGCGCCATTTTGCACAATCCTAAGAGCTATAGCTACCGCTCGTGTGGCAAAGTCACGGCCCGCGTACCGCCCCGGAAACTTCCACCCTCTTCTACGCGTGCCACGCCCGCTTTGCCACTTTACCTCCGCGTGCCACGCAAGCCCACGCCACCACCAATGTTGAGATGCCGTCGGGCCTCCGCGGGAACTCCTCCGGCTACGTCGGCGTCCGAGCGTCACTACTAGAGAAAAGGCTATAGGAGACATGCTTATGTGAGGCACATTTAGCATATGCGCCTCCTATAAAAATAGGCGGCGCGCACTGCGATATCGCCTCTAGTATAAAAAAATAGGCGGGCGCATATGATAAGAATCGCCTCCTATAATCCCTGCGGACAGAATCTTGCAGCCCCATATTATGCAAGGCGCATTCTAGTCATATCGCCTCTATATATCGAGCGAGGCGCATATGGATGAATGCGCCTCGCATATTCTGTGTGGCCAGCGTGTTGGTAGGTGCACGAATGCGAGGCGCATATAGCTATATCGCCTCCTATATTTGATAATATCTGGCGCATATGGCGAATCGCCTCGCATATTCTGTAATGGCCCAGCGTGTTGGTAGGTGCAGCGAATATCAGGCGCATATGGCTATATCGCCTCCTATATTGACAATATCTGGCGCATATGGCCATATCGCCTCAAGTAACTCATCGGGCCCGGGCTGGTAGGTGGCATATGCGGCGCATATTGCTATATCGCCTCCTATAGTTTGAATTATAAGAGGCAAATTGTGCAATATCGCCTCGCATAAGCTAACACCACTTTTTCCAGCTTTTTGCACATGGGCAACTACCACCCAACTCACTTGTGTCACTTCTTCCTCCTCCACCAAGACAAATCTGGTCGCCCCCCTCCTCCTCCCCGCCTCATTTCCCCCATTGATTCACCTTCGAAGCTTGCTCAACATCCATTGGTTGACACCCATATGTAAGTGAAGTCTCTTGATCCTCTAGATCTACAACATGTCCATTTACTTCTCCTCGGCTCTCTGCGCAAGTCGTTGTTGGAGGAAGCGTGAAGCGTTACTGCATGTATCGCGTTGTCGGAGACACCGACTATATGATTGTGTTGTGCTGCTACTTTTGTGCAGGGATTTCATTTGAGATGCCAATGTTTACGGAATGTCGATTTATTTCTTTTCCGTAATTTCGCACTCATGGATGTCCTCTTTTTAGGGGAGGTCATGCCGAATTTTTCCGGCGATCCACGTCCATATATGCTCTAATTATTCTCTTGCTCTTTGTACCACGCAGGCGGCCATGGTCCGACCACTGATCAAAAAAGCCCGCGTGGATAGGTGGATGACATGCGCGAGGGCCGACATGGAACGTGCAAACAAGACAGAGATAACAAGAAGCTGCAGTACCTTTCATGTTGCTGATGGGTCCGATGGGAGAGAGACAGACACGCCTCGAACCATATAGCTGTGGTACGGACTAGACGTGGTGAAATATTTAGGTCGGTTGTTTTTCTAGCAAATCGTGACTTGCCACTGTTCACCACATCATCCCGGAGGCTTATTCCGGAAACAACTCCCCCGTATGTATAGCATTATACAAACCGTTCCGCTTTTATGTAAGGGATAATTTTTTAAACAAACTTCATCCCGTAGACTTTTCGTGAGCCAGCCAGTTCATAGGTCTAGCATTATTGCTTTAAAATATGCAAAATTTGAGAAACTACACTAGCGGTCCTACTTCTTTGTCGATACCTTTAATTTGGTCTTAAATCTTTAAAATTATATATCTAGGTTCTAAATCTTCGTAAGTGATTCACCCAGCAGCTCGGCCACTTGCATTTTACCGTCTCGGCTGCACCCCTTGCTTCGCCTTCTCTTTCTCAATGGTTACCTGCCGTCCCTGCTGCAGGAGTTACGTCCAGAGATACATCTCAGCTCGCTGCTGAGCAATAGCTCTTCCACTACCGCAGCGACCGGCTCCGCCTCTTCGCTACTGCAAACCAACCCCTTTCGACTTGACCCACATCACTCCCCTGCACATGCTCGCGCCACTCGCTCATGGCCAGGGTGGGTAGTACGATCGGTCCTGGGCGCCCCTTAGTCCTTCTCGCCGGTGTAGATGAGCATCCGGACGCCCCGGAGGTTCTCCAACCCGGTGCGTCGGGCGGGTTCATCCTCGGGTCATTCACGCCGCCCGCCACGCCGAGGCAGGAGAACTCCTAGACCATGCCCATGTACATGGCCGTCTCTTCGTCCTCGCCTTCGAAGCTTGTGCTCCCACCGAACCAGGGATGTAGAAGGATCGTGTCTCGATCCTCGGTGTCTGCTGGAACGATGCCCTGATCAGGACGTTGTGCACGATATTGCCGCCGGCACTGTCGCCCATGAGAAACAGGTGCGCGATGTCGTCGTGCTCCGCGAGCCACTCGCCGCGTCGTAGGAAGCGGGCATCGAGTGCTCAGGCACGAGGTGCTACTCGACGGAAACGGGCGAGGACGCCAACTGCGGCGACGAGGGACGCGACGTAGCCTTGGTACAATGGGGAGCCAGCCGACTTTATGAGGAAGCAACCATCCGATATCCCTCCGACATGATTCACCCGAGGGTCCACGGACCTTATCGCAAATATAGACGTCTGATTGGTATCCCTCCTAGACGCTATTGGCGACATGGCAGTGGTCAAAGCGTCACACAGAAAGGTAAAAATGGTCCGAGCAAAATAGGATTAAATCACTTACGAAATATTTAGAGAATCTCCAACAGAAGCACTAAAATAGCGCGGCGTGGGAAAACCGCCGATTTACCGTGTGGGCATGAGTTTTCCGCCCAGCACATGCATCGAAAATAACGCACGCGAAATTTTTTGCGCGTCGTCATTTTGCACAATCTGGCGCTATAGCTACTGCGTGCGGCAAAGTCACAGCCCGCGTGCAAACCAACCGTCCTGTAAACTTCCCCCCTCTTCTACGCGTGCCATGCCCGATTTGCCGCTTTACCTCCGCGTGCCACGCAAGACCACACCACCACCGATGTTGAGATGCCGCCGTGCCGCCGCGGGAACTCCTCCGGCTACATCAGCGTCCGAGCACGCTCGACCAGGACCTTCTACGTAGAGATCCACTCCGGCGAGATGCACATCGGGCTCAGGATCTTCGATACGGCGCACGAGTCCGCACGCTTGTACGACGTGGCGGCATGGCACCTCGGCCATCCTCCCCGGTCGATGAACTTCCACGACGTCCACAGCGCGGCGGAAATGCGTGCTTCCGCGCCTCATCACCGATGAGGAGCGCCGCCTCCATCGCGCCTAGCAGCGCCGACTCGTGAATGCTGAGGTGGACAAGTGTTGTCGCCTGCTGTGGGCGGAGTGCTTCCTGAAGGATGTCCAAGCCGAGGAGCGTTTCTACGACGAACAAGAGCAGAGGACGCATCAAAGGCGACATAACCTCCACGAGAGGAGGGCCGACAAGGCGCGCCTACATCCTCACGCGGCTGGACAATCCCATGATCCCGGAGGACGACCCGCGTTGGATGGACCTTTGGTCATCAACGCCGGTTTCGTCCTCAACGGAGGACGGCTCCGATTAGTTTCCTATCGTGTTTAAGCATGTTTTAGTATAACTAGTACTAGTTTTTATTATTGTGTTTAATTTCGTCGTCGTTGTAATATAATCCTAATTTCTAGTATTTGTTCTTTGCTTTTAATTTTTTGCTAATTTTATTGTATGTTTTTTATCTTCCTTTTTGAGATTGGTGTCTTGAAATGTGTTTGCGCCGCCGCGTGCGCGCTGTATTTTGTAGCCTTCGGTGGAGCGCTGTTTTTCCGCGTGTAAATTTATAGCGTCCGGTGGAGCACTGCATGCCTACGCGCTGAAACGGCACTGCAAATGATTTATAGAGCTTGTTATTTTAGCGCTTCTGTTGGAGATGGTGTTAGAGGCTTGTCTAAATTTGGTAGTCTACTAGTAAAATGCCGGTGCTTTGCCACGGACGATAAATGTGATTTTTTGGCCACATATGTATAAACAATAAACAATACATTCATGAAAAGAGATAATCATATAATATTTTTTTAAATCTACATTGCTTAAAATGTAACTCTATGCAAAATATAATTCTACATAATATGTATGATAGCAACAACCAATAACTATCTCTGATTTACCAGGGCTTCACCTCACTCATATCATGGAGACGACTTCAAATAGTAGCTTTTATATGCATAAAAAAATAAGAATTGGTTCTTTTGATTGTCCCTACACTTGTCGTGACACGTCTAAAACAACTTATTTTGGCACCTCCACCTGTGTGAGTTGATGGTACCAATGAAAAGTACAAAGATGATTATCTAAAAGGTCATTCAATTTTATGAACACAAACTGAATTTATGATGTTTGCGATAATTACAGTGAATCCTTTTTTGAAAATAGTAATTATTTTTGAAATGATAACATTTAACCATGCCTCTAGCAACAACTCTTTTGAGGACAGTGTCTTTGTCTCATGCATGACCAGGATTACCAACATGTTTTTGTTGGCTCCTTGTCCTAGATAAGAAATTGCATAATCTCCAACCTCTCTTCCTTTCGACCTGAGTTGGTTGAATGTAACTCTCCAAAAAATCCACTTTGGCTCATAGGTGTAGATGCATCCATTATCTAAATCCATTTTGGTGCAAAAAAACATTTTTTTGTGACATATGTAAACAAAATACAAGCCACAAAAAAATTTCCTTTTTTGAAACATTGTGTGCAAACATAGAACGTTCGATGTACATACGAAATTTTTGTTTGGAATTTTTTGACATTTGTAACGCGTTTTTTCTGCACTTTTCATAATAGATGTGTCTACACCTATAAGACAACACATCACCTCCCTCTCTGTCATTTTGTTTTCTCTAACAAAACCGGAGTGTAAAAACAAATTCTAATCTACATATCCCATTAAATTTCAAAGATGCAAAATAGTTGAGCAAAATGGAATTTTCCATCGATAAGAATACATCTCTTAGAAAACATCATATTTATCTTCAAACAACTATTGTATATCAAACTTATACAATATGGGACACATTGTACTAAGGTAAATCTGGACAAGGCTGGGAACCCTACATATATTCTCAACATATAAACTAATTCAGATTTATAAATCCACATACATCTTGAAGATCTTATACGTATACATGTTTAGAAAAGACCCTAAAACGAACAAAAATAATATCACTTTCATACTTGACGTAAAACTCGTAGCCTATGGTGTCTTCAAGACACATCCAAAGTTGCGGCAAATGCAAAAGAACTGGACCAGAAGGAAGGATGGCAGCTAAAGAAACATCTGAAACTTCTAAACAAATAATAAGACCGTGTCTCTTCAAATAACAACAAGCTCTGTAGGACTGAACCTGTAGGACTGAACTTGTACAGCTGAGATAATCCTTCCTGCTTCATGGTCAAAACACAAGTAACTCCATGCAGCTACACTTGAGAGGTAAAGGTCGACAATGAATATGAATTAGTCAGGACTAAATATGTGTAGAGCTGGAATTGTAGCTCAGTATAGAGGTTTTATTTTAGTTACTATATAATGTAAGTGTGATGGATACCTGAACAAACTGTTGAAATAATTAGCAGTTTTCGCATTAATTTAATCCAAGTGTAAATCATGACAGAACAATTTCCAAGACTAACTAGCATACGCACAGTAGACATGCACCATACAGGCAAGTGAAAACCTAATACATCTACGCATACTGCAATACTAGTAATCATCATAGGAAATAACATGAGGGCAAAGAACACGTACGAGTTCGTCGATGGTATGACCAACGGCGCAACAGAAGTGGATCCGCCATCGGCGGTAGCAGCAGCAACCTGCTTGGAAGCGTCGTCAGACATGGCGATGGAGTCGAGGAAGCCGGACGAAGAAGAGCTTGAGCAGTCGCGCCTAGACGCTCCCCAAAAACTTTATCGCCTCTCTCCCGGTGCAGGATCACAGAGACGGGGTTCCGGAGGCCTGCTCTCCCGGACGGTCGTGCACGCAGCCGGCGGGATGGAGTAGCAGAGGGTAGCACAGAGAGGTGGAACGGCGATGCGCAGGTAGGGAGATGCAATCTAATTGCTGGTGACGGCTAGGGTTCGTGTATGCCTGGTTATATAGTGCGGGTCGGGTAGGACGTGGGCAACAACCCACGACCGAGTCAGTACCAGCCCACGATGTAGAAACGGCTGGTTGATTAACGCGTCTGTAATGACGCATTAATGACTCATAATTAATACACAATTAATTTTCCCAAACAATAAAATAAAGCTTGGCTCGGCGAGATTCCCGCAACCCGCTGCGCGCGCGCGTCATGACAAGGCGAGGCGGGTGGCGTCGGATGAGGAGTGCGCGAGGGCTTCTCTTCTTCTCATACCTTAGAGAGTGGTGCAACACTCTACTATATAAGGTGGTCCAACTCCCCTTCCACTAACAATGTGGGACTAAACTTTGGCACCACTAGCACACACATGAGCTGCCATAGTAATGGGCCAAAGAGAATTTCAGAATTTTTATTTGTTTTGGGCCAAAAACCCAACATCAAATATGCCTCAAATTCCAACAATCCCCCATAAAGTCTCATTGGCACATCACATCATTCTGTTCCAAATCACTGTTTTGATATACCAGCGTTTTTCAGTGGAGACTGTTAAGTTGAACTTCCACCTAGAGCATTAGACTACACTCATCAATAACTGTCAATGGACTAAGCCTTGAATTGCCAGTTTTGTGTAAACGAGTTTCACCTACTGTCATACTGATACTAGGTTGTCGAAGGCTACCCCTCGGGTGGAGCATATAAGTCACACTCCTGGCCTTTTTCATGAGCTTCCTAGAGATTACCCTATCTCATAGACTGTGACCAGCAGTCGGGCTCACATAGATGCATTCTTTCAAGACTGCTCTGTAGGATAGCATCTTGGCTTATACAAGCCTATGAACACATTAAGACTAAGTCAACCTGCCATACAGATCGTGAGAGTAATGCATCTTCAGCGGAGTGGATTAATAAAATTTACTCTCCTCCAGTTAGCCACTCGCTTGTTTCCCCAGGTCCTAATTCACGGGATCTCCGATCACATAGGTTGGGTTACTACCACGGTAACTCATGTGGGTCTCAAACCCATCTCCTTTGATGCAATATCTATCACATTTCTTGATAGACCTTTTGTGAAAGGATCTGCTAGATTCTTAGCTGTTTGGATATAATCCAATGATATTACTCTGGAGTTTCTCATTTTCCTAACAGATGCCAATCTTCTCTTTATATGTCTTGATGACTTCATATTATCCTTTGAACTACTCACTTTGATGATCATAGTTTGATTGTCGCAGTTCATAAGAATAGCCGGCACAGGTTTATCAACAACCGGCAAGTCAATCAAGAGTTCACGAAGCCAATCTGCTTCGACAGTAGCTGTATCTAGTGCTGTGAGTTCTGCTTCCATTGTTGACCTCGTTAAGATGGTCTGCTTGCAAGACTTCCATGAAACAGTGCCACCACCATGAGTGAATACATATCCACTTGTGGCTTTCAACTCATCAGCATCAGAAATCCAATTTGAGTCACTATACCCTTCAAGTACCGCAGGGTCTCCGGTATAGTGAATACCATAACTCGATGTACCCTTTAGATAGCGCATTACTCTCTCAAGAGAATGCCAATGATCATCTCCCGGATTGGAAACAAACTGGCTAAGTTTGCTCACAGCAAACGCGATGTCAGGCCTTGTTGCGCTAGCTAAATACATTAATGAGCCAATTATCTGAGAGTATCTCAGCTGATCTCTAGTTGTTCTTTTGTTCTTTCGAAGCACCTTACTAGGATCATATGGTGTCGTGAGTACAATCTGAGTAGCCAAAGCGACTCAACACCTTCTCCACATAGTGAGATTGCAGAAGTGTAATTCCGCCATTCTCATCTCTCAACAGCTTAATGTTTAGAATAACATCAGCTTCTCCAAGGTCTTTCATGTCAAAACTTTGAGACAAGAAACTCTTGACCTGTTCGATGACAATCATATTTGTCCCAAAAATCAGTATGTCATCAACATACAAACAAAGTATAACTCATTCGCCCCCACCATGGCCATAGTATACACATTTGTCGGATTCATTTACAACAAAGCCAGCAGATGTTAAAGTTTGATCAAACTTCTCATGCCATTGCTTAGGTGCTTGTTTCAGTCCATACAAAGACTTCAATAGCTTGCACACCTTGCCTTCTTGACCATCTACTACAAAACCATCTGGCTGATCCATATAAATTTCCTCATCCAACTCTCCATTAAGGAAAGCTGTCTTGACGTCCATTTGATGAATGATAATACCATGTGAGGCAGCCAATGAAAGTAGAACTCGAATAGTGGTCAATCTAGCCACAGGCGAATAAGTATCAAAGAAGCCTTCGCCTTCTTTTTGGGTATAACCCTTGGCAACAAGCCGAGCCTTGTACTTTCCAATCGTACCATTAGGCCTAAGCTTCTTTTTGAACATCCACTTACATCCTACAAGTTTGCACCCATAAGAACGATCAGTGATCTCCCAAGTTTCGTTTGCCATGATGGAATCCATCTCACTATGAACAACCTCTTTCCAGTAGTCTACATCAGGGGATGCATAAGCCACTGAAATAGAGGTGGGAGTATCATCCACGAGATAGACAATGAAATCATCACCAAAGGACTTTGCAATCCTCTGTCTCTTGTTCCTTATAGGAACTTCATTTTCTACCTCCTCAGGAATTTCATCATGTGCTCGTTCATAATATTCCACGGGAATAGCAGGTTCGAGTTTCAGATTCTGTCTAGATGTACTAGGCATATCTTTCATCAGAAAAATATCCTCAAAGAATGTAGAATCCTTAGACTCCATAATTGTACCAACATTCATGTCAGGTACCTTATATTTTACCACTAGAAATTTGTATTCAACGTTATGATGAGCATAGCCAAGAAAGACACAGTCTACGGTCTTTGGTCCAAATTTACGCTTTTTGGAAATTGGCAAATTCACCTTTGCCAAACATCCCCAAAATGCGTAAGTACGAGTGTTAGTTTTCTCTTCTCCCATAATTCATAGGGAGCAGTTTCATTGTCTTTTGTGGGAACTTTATTCAAGACATGACATGATGTCAATATCGCCTCCCCCCACCATGCCTTGGATAAACCCGAAGTACCTAACATGGCATTAACCAAGTCTGTTAGAGTACGATTTTTTCCTTTCAGCAACCCCGTTAGATTGGGGAGAATGGGGAGGCGTCCTCTCATGAATAATGCCATGTTCCGCACAAAACAAATCAAACTCATTAGAGAAATACTCTCCACCACGATATGACCGGACTCTCTTAATCTTTCTCTCAAGTTGATTTTCAACTTCTGCCTTATAGTTTTTAAAATGGTGTAGAGCCCCATCTTTAGTTTCCAAAAGATATACATAGAAAAATCTAGTAGAATCATCAATCAATGTCATGAAGTATTTCTTTCCACCTTTAGTCAACACACCATTCATCTCACATAGATCTGAATATATAAGCTCTAGTGGTGCCAAGTTTCTTGCTTCCTGCACAGGCTTGTGAGGCTTGCGCGGTTGCTTAGCTTGAACACACTCTTGACATTTAGATCCTTTGGCTAAAGTGAAACTCGGAATTAAATTCATCTTAGCTAGCCGCGTCATACAACCAAAATTAATGTGATAAAGTCGTGAATGCCAAATATCGGTATCATTGCCAGGGGCACAAATATGGTTCACAACCTTATTACAAAAATCATATAGGGAAAGACAGAACAAACCGCCGCACTCATAACCTTTACCAATAAATTTTCCATACTTAGAGATGACTACTTTATTGGACTCAAATATCAACTTAAAACCTTCTTTGCAAAGAAGAGAACCACTAACGAGATTCTTATTTATTGAGGGCACATACTGCACGTTCTTCAGCTGCACGATCTTTCCCGAAGTAAACTTCAGATCCACCATGCCAACACCACGAACAGAAGCATGCGATCCATTTCCCATCAAGACGGAGAGATCTCTTGTGACCTGATAAGAAGAAAACAAAGAGATATCAGCACACACATGAATATTAGCACCGGTGTCGATCCACCAATCTGTAGATTGACAAATTGACAAAACAATAGATAAATTACCATACCCAGATGCACCCTTATCATTGTTGCTCATAGTCACGTTGACAGACTTAGTGTTCTATCCATTTGGATTCTTCCTTCCTTTGCGCTGCTTGCAGTTTGGAGCCCAATGTCCAACCTCGCCGCACACAAAGCAGGGATCATGTAACTTGTCCTTCTTATTCTTTTTGAAGTTGGTAGTACGAACGGCCTTGGTCTTCCCCTTGAACTTGTTGTGGAAGTTCTTCTGCACCACATTGGCGCTTGACTGGGGTGCCTTGGCTCCCTTTGGGTGTGCGTCTTTTGCCTTTGCCTTTTCCTCAAGGTCCAGAAACCCAATGAGATTCTCAACAGACATCTCTTGCCTCTGGTGTTTGAGGTTACTGGCAACACTCCTCCAGGATTGAGGAAGCTTTGCAATAATGCATCCCACAATAAATTTGTCGGGCAACGCACACTTTAGGAGCTCAAGTTCTTTTGCAATGCACTGAATCTCATGAGCCTGTTCAACGACAGAATGGTTTTCAACCATCCTATAGTCATGAAACTGCTCCATGGCATACAGTTCACTGCCAGCATCAGTAGCACCGAATTTTGCTTCGAGTGCATCCCACAGTTCTTTGGCATTACACATATGTAAATATGCATCCACCAATTTGTCCCCAGTGATGCTTATGACACAGCCCACAAAGAATATGGTGGTCTCCTTGAATGTCTTCTCCTGTTCAGGAGTGATCGTTCCTTCAGGATTACCAGCCGATACCCAGAAGGCGTCCATAGCCATCAGCCAGAGGGTACACTTGGTTTGCCAGCGCTTAAAGTACGCACCCGTAAACGGGTTCGGTTTCAGACAAGCGGCAAAGTCTTGACGCGAAAACAGCCTAAAATAAGGTTTTGGATTGTTGAAATAATTAGCAGTTTTCGCATTAATTTCATCCAAGTGTAAATCATGACAGAACAATTTACAAGACTAACTAGCATATGCATAGTAGACATGCACCATACAGGCAAGTGAAAACCTAGCACATCTACGCATACTGCAATACTAGTAATCATCATAGGAAATAACTGGAGGGCAAAGAACACGTACGAGTTCGTCGATGGTATGACCAACGGCGCAACAAAAGTGGATCCGCCACCGGAGGTAGCAGCAGCAGCCTGCTTGGAAGCGTCGTCAGACATGACGATGGAGCCGAGGAAGCCGGACGAAGAAGAGCTTGAGCAGTCGCGCATAGACGCTCCCCAAAAATCTTATCGCCTCTCTCCCGGTGCAGGATCAGAGAGACGGGGTTCCGGAGGCCTACTCTCCCGGACGGTCGTGCACGCAGCCGGCGGGATGGGGTAGCAGAGGGCAACACAGAGAGGTGGAACGGCGATGCGCAGGTAGGCAGATGCAATCTAATTGTTGGTGACGGCTAGGGTTCGCGTCTGCCTGCTTATATAGTGTGGGTCGGGTAGGACGTGGGCAACAACCCACGACCGAGTCAGTACCAGCCCACGATGTAGAAACGGCCGGTTGATTAACGCGTCCGTAATGACGCATTAATGACTCATAATTAATACACAATTAATTTTCCCAAACAACAAAATAAAGCTTGGCTCGGCGAGATTCCCGCAACCCGCGCGCGTCGTGACAAGGCGGGCGGCGGAGGAGGAGGAGTGCGCGAGGGCTTCTCTTCTTCTCACATCTTAGTGAGTGGTGCAACACTCTACTATATAAGGTGGTCCAACTCCCCTTCCACTAGCAATATGGGACTAAACTTTGGCACCACTAGCACACACATGAGCTGCCATAGTAATGGGCCAAAGAGAATTTTAGAATTTGTATTTGTTATGGGCCAAGAGCCCAACATCAAATATGCCTCAAATTCCAACACAAACTACGCAGAAATGCATTATACATGAACTCCAGGATGAATCCCATGCATGAACTCAAATAACTTGTTCCAGTGAACCCCGAGAAACCTAGAATACTGAGTTATGGTGATCAGCAACGCAGATGCGCCTGTGCGCAGGGTGGAGGCGGGTAGGCCCGGACAGACCTCTAAAAACATCAACACGAGGTAAATTTTGCACATGCTTCAAATCCAACAGGCATCTAAAAATAACTTATGTAAAGAGCATGTTGTCTCCCTTTCTTTCTACATCTATCGGTTAATAAAATTCTGAACCTTGGTTGACACTTAGCTACATCATATTCTAAACCTTTGTTGACATCTAGTATAAATAACTTAGGTAAAGACTAAAGAGGACCCCTCCCTCCCTCTCTGCATATATCACTAAACCAAATTCCATTGTTGATAACAAGCATTTTACTATGTTCATATCTCAAGTCTTCAAAACACAGGCATATCACGTCTGGATTGGTCAGTGCAATATTATAGTACATCAGAAACTGCTCATTTTTAGTCGTAATTAGAGAAACTTTTGAGCAAATCTCATTAGCTCTTTTCCACAATGTTCTTGCCCAAACAATTCAACAACCTATGAACCGAAATATTTGCAAAACAACCTAAGCACATCAAAGAGTCCAACCATCCAAGTTGGCACGGTAAATCATCAAAATAGTACCTAAAACTTGGCATGGCATGATGCACGTGTTGAAGTGTATAAGTGGATTGCACTAGCCCTTTCCATCAGTTTGGACTTTTGGTTGTGGTGGCTAGTGCATGAAGCTTGACATGGTATCAGAGTCTAAGGTCTCGAGTTCGAGTCCTGGTTTTCGCAATTTATTTTAAAATTGTTGTTGACCCCTCTATGTCCACGTATAGGTCTCTTGAGTCATACGTGAGTTCCGCGCGCCGTCGCTTTCTTCCGGTTGCACGTGCTGACTTCTCCCCGTCACACGTGAGAGGGGGTGTTGAAGTGTATAAGTGGATTCCCTAGCCCTTTTCATCAGTTCGGACTTTTGATTGCGTTGGCTAGTGCATGAAGCTTGACCGCACGTACAGACGAAACTCGACGATCCTTAGTGAAACAAAGACTCTCTCTCAAACCTTCACACCCTGAGAGTTCCTTTATCTTGTCTGCCTCTATCAGCTGAAAGATCTTCTCGTTCTCCCTGGTTTAACCATACATGTCTGATACGTTTTATCTTTCTATAGTTTAAAAAAGCAAGGTTAACCATCATTCGAAGAAAGAGACACACGAGAAACAGAGGAAACGAGAGCTGATTCAAATCAGATAGGTATGACTCATAGATATTCTTTATTTTAAATTGTAAACATGTGACAGGGAAACACCACCAAATATATCTTTTCCCCAAAGGCAAACAACTTGACCTGTCTTCATGCTCAAGGAAAGGCATTTGTAATTTAAGGATTTCAAAAGGTGAATAATTTCAAAGGTAACACCGAGGCTGCCAAGGAATTTCGCATTTTCAGAACAACAACTGTCGTCACAAAAGTCATATGAACAATCATAAGAACCTGATCATCTCAGGGGTGACAGCAAGGATATCCCGGGGTGCTCATGATCTTTCCAACAAAGAAGCAGCATTTGTATATTATATCTTACCAAGTTAACATTCAGAAAGCAATGGTGGTCATAGTTGTATCTTATAATTGTATCTTTTGATATGTTATCTATAGGTAAGCTAAGTTGAAGACAATGTTGAACTCGTGAGAGCCGAAGAGTGAATACCACATGGCCTTTTGTTTCCATCTCAAAGGGATGCATCGAAGCTAACCTTGATCGATCAACAGAGGTATTGGACTGTAAATTGCTGAGTTTCTCCATACATCTACATTTATAAAGTATATCTACTCCCTTCGACCCATGTAGTTGACTCAAATTTTTCTAGATTCATATGTATTTAATTACGTATTTAGTCTAGATGCATCTGTATGTAGAATTAGTTGGATCAACTAATATGGGTCGAAGGGAGTAGTAAATTGTTTACTTCATTGTCTCTAAAAGAAAAATAAACAATTTACTGATACTAATACTTTACAAGAAAACATATCTGATATAATAGAGGAAAGTATGTCACTTCTCTTACCTATGATAAGACAGACTATTTTTACAGCCTAGGTGGGACTGGAGTCCAATAGTCCAAGATATGTTGGCCGCTGATATGGCAGATGCACGTGATCTGCATGATAACATATCACAAGGAGGAAGATGCACGTTTCTCAACATTCAACCTTAAAACTGGAAAAAATAGACCTGATGTTAAACTGAAGGTGGGCATTTAGCAAAACAATACAAGAAAAATACTACGAAGATGCAGAGTGCACTGGCTGCTCTACAATGCATCTATGATTCAATGAAAGTGCGATCTATTACGATTTAGATAGTCCGTAGCAAATTTATTGGAAAGTACAAGCGAAATCGGGTCGTGGACCACAACCAACCATGCGCCACCGTCCTAGCCTCGGCGCAACACATCAGCTAACAACAATGTCTCTCCTTCTCTTCTTGCCCTCCTCTTGTAACTCCTTTTATTTTGCGCTCCTTCTCCTTGTCGTACTGCGACATATACGTGCTCGCCAAGCTAGTGGACATTCCTCATGTTCATACTCATCCCAATTAAAAATTCTAAAGAGCAATGTCTGACCATATGAACCTGAAAAGGATGTCAAACCATCATAATAATCGAAAAATATTACAGAAATGACTCACACAGCTTCCACTTACATAGTTACATACCTTAGTCATCTATCATGCCATAGGAATATTGCCACGGTTGGTTGTGATCCAATAGCATGGTAGAGTGAGGGCTAGAATACAGAAAAAACAATCATACTTTAATCATGATAGTTTAGAAGATCTGTTAATGGTGAAAAGCATTTCCTACCGTATTAGCACCTGTAGATACAAAATCAGGTAAGAGCGTTACCTGCAAGCTTCAAAATTATAACTATGATTCAATCATAGGGATTACCAACTTTAGTAAGAGGAGGAATAAATCAAACTTGCAGTTTAATAAAACTGAAAAGGAAGACGCAAGCGATAGTCCCCACCTCTTTTAGGTGGGAAGAATCTCGTTGGCGATATTGTCGTCACGCACACATCAGCTAACAACAATGTCTCTCCTTCTCTTCTCGCCTTCCTCTTGTAACTCCTTTTCTTTTGTGCTCCTTGTCCTTGCCGTACTGCGACATATGTGTGCTCGCCAAGCTAGTGGACATTCATCATGTTCATACTTATCCCCATTAAAAATTCTACCGAAGAATGTCTGACCATATGAACCCGAAAAGGATGTCAAACTATCATAATAATCACGAAATATTACAGAAATGACTCACACAGCTTCCACTTACATAGTTACATACCTTAGGCATCTATCATATGCCATGGACATATTGCCTCGGTTGGTTGTGGTCCAACAACATGTAGAATGAGGGCTAGAATACAGAAAAAACAATCATGCTTTAATCATGATAGTTTAGAAGATCTGTTAATGGTGCAAAGCAGTTTCTACCATATGAGCACCTATAGATACAAAATCAGGTAAGAGTTACATGCAAGCTTCAAAATTATAGCAATGATTCAATCATACGGATTCCCACCTTTAGTAAGAGGAGGAATAAATCAAACTTGCAGTTTAATAAAACTGAAAAGGGAGACGCAAGCGATAGTCCTCACCTCTTATTGGAGGGAAGAATCTCGTTGGCGATATTTTCATCACGCACAAAAGTTCAGGTTGTCGAACTCAGGGAAGTGTTGGTGTCCCTGATGACGCGGAGGAAGGTCAATAGAGTCTGCATCGTTCCAGGACTAGTCCTAAGATTTCGGAGGCCTAGGGCCACAAAAAAAATGAAAGGCCCTTGATATATAATTTAGATTATAGTTTACACAATACAATACTTATCTGTGCAGGCATATGTTGAATTTTACCAAAAAACAAAAGGTCACCCTGAAGACATATTCATATAAAAAAATTATATATTCCAAATGCAGCACATGAAAACACAAATTAAATTTAGCTGTCAAAAAAAGAGTATGGATGTGATACGTCTAAAATGTATCTACTTTCCCGAATACTTTTGCTATTGTTTTTCCTCTAAACTTGTGTGATTTGGATACAACTAACACGGACTGACCCTGTTTTCAGCAGAATTACCTTGGTGTCTAGTTTTTATGTAGAAAAACAACTATCAGGAAAAATCCTGAAAAATACGCCAAAAATTATATTTTACCAGAAGATCAACGGAGCCAGAAGACGAAACGGAGTGGAGGCCTGGGGGGCCCACACCCCTGCCAGGCGCGGGTGGGCCCTGCCCGCTCCTAGGGGGTGCGGCCACCCCAGGCACCCCCTCGGGCTTCCTCTACGCCTATAAGTTACCCCTTGACCTAAAAACCAGGGGGGTTCGACGTTTTTCCAGAAAGAGTTCCGCTCCGCCGCCACCATCAGAAACCAAGATTCAGATCCAGAAACTCCGTTCTGGCACCCTACCGGGACGGGGAATTTGGAGAGGATCATCGCCATCGTCATCACCAACGCCTCTCCATCAACCATCGATGTTTCCCTCATCCATGAGTGAGTAATCCCCTGCTGTAGGCTATGGGTATGTTAGGGATTGGATGAGTTCTATCTTTTAATCAAATAAGATTATTAGGGCATAGTGCCTAGTATCTCTATTAGTGCTATTTGACTTTGTTACAACTTGTTGTGCTTAATGCTTGTCACTAGGGTCCGAGTGCCATGATCTCAGGTCTGAACTTATTATTGAATCATTATGATAGTATTGTTTGTGATCTTATCTGCAAGTTGTGTACACATATCATTGTCCGGATCCAAAGGCCCCGAAGTGATAGAAATTGGGACAACCGGAGGGGATGACTGTGGTGTCAGGATCACATGTGTTCATGGAGTGTTAATGCTTTGCTCCGGTGCTCTATTAAAAGGAGCACCTTAATTGCCGGTAGTTCCCTCAAGGCCCCGCTGCCACGGGCTGGCAGGACAGAAGATGTTGTGCAAGTTCTCATTGCTAGCACGTATGACTATATATGGAGCACATGCCTAGGATTGTTTGTTACTTGGATGCTTATTCTTATTTATCTGCAATTCCCTATATCTTGAAGTTACATGTTTAAACTCGTCCATGCAACGCCCGTTCATCCATCCCTATGCCTACCGTGCTTATATCCTACTGTTTGCTGCTGCTATTTGTTGGGGATATGCTATATGGGTATCCTTATATCATGTCTCTTATCCTGCTAACCCGGGTGGCCCATATTCGTTAGCATGGCCTATGGACTGCTAGGCGGCCCAGTTAGATGGATCCAGAAGGGAGGCCCATGCCGGATAAAGGAAGGCTACGGTGGAGTCACCAGCATCTTGAGCCTTGGAGTGCAAGATACACAAGACTAGTAATAGATAGTGTAGGACTCAGAACTGTTCGCAAGGACTTTCCCAGAACCCTAGGACTGGCGACTATATAAGTCGGGCCTATGGGAGCCTTTAGGGCACAATCTCATACGATCATAGAAAACTTCATACAACCGCATGAACCTATCTCAGAATCGGTTTATCGCCTTATGGTGATTTATAGCAGAGTAGGATTCCGCCACCGCTGGGATCTCGAACTGTAAGTGTGTTACCTGCACTGCCAACCGTCCGCTTTACCCCATGTCTCTAAACACGACTGTGAGGACCCCGCCATGGCGCACTTGCCGGCAATACCATTTACGCTTGGTGCCCACCATGGGCAAGAGGCGCCAGGCTCTTCAAGAAAGCGAGGACCAAGATCTTCACGGGAATCGGCGAAACCGTAGCCATCGGTCGCGTTCTCTTCTCCGGCAATGTTCCGATCGTCCCTCCTAACGAGTTCTGGATCCCGGCGAAAATGAACCCTACGCGGTGTTCGATCGTTCCTATCGGAGACATCCACCTCT
Source organism: Avena longiglumis (assembly GCA_030063025.1). Lineage (NCBI taxonomy): Eukaryota > Viridiplantae > Streptophyta > Magnoliopsida > Poales > Poaceae > Avena > Avena longiglumis. Next base: position 103,195,437 of record CP125976.1, on the reverse strand, counting down.
TCATCGGCGAAACCGACTCGGCACTAGTTCCCTGGGAGTCGGAGGAGCACCAAGACCCGCACGGACTGCCTACGGGCAGGATACATTTGCGGAAGGATCGATGACGGATCTCTCTTCGGAGTTTGCCGGCAAAGATCAGAAAGCACCAAGGCCCGCGCGGACCGCCTACGAGCAGGATACGTTTGCGGGAGGATCGATGTCAGATCTCTCCTCGGAGTTGGCCTCCGATTCAGCCACCGCCTCCGGCCGCCATCATCGCAGCAGCACCACCACCTCCAGTCATCGTTGAGGCCATTGCACATCCACCGCCCATCATCGAGGAAGTCCTGGCACCCTCCGACTCTGTCATTGACGCGCTTTATGCTGATTTCAGTGCAGATTCAGAGGAGATAGACTTCAGTCCAGAAGAGCTAGACTCCGCTATGCAGGAGATGGAGGAGGAGTACTCGCACGACGAGCAAGCCAACAACACTGTCACATCCTGAGGGGTGTTCGTCACCATTGGGACGGCGATGGATGAAGATCAACCCGGACAAGCTCCGCCTACAGCGCTGGACAAGGGGAAGGGGCCACTTATTGCTGCTGACGTTGATCGCGCAAAGGTTATGCCTCCTCCGCCTAACCCAGTGCAGCAGCCGCAGGAACTCGGCACCGGCCCGAGCAAAAATAACACCGCAAACTTGCCGCCTCCAGCATCTACGTCGGTAGCAGCCCATGTTACTCCAGCTGATAGAGTGATGTACGGCAATCTCCTTGTCGAGCCACTAACCGTCGCTCATATCCGGAACGTGACCCAGCTTGACGAGAAGCGCCAGCAGCTGCTGGAGGAAGCACAGGCCATCGCGGAGCAAGGCGCTAAACTAGATCGAGATCTGGTCAACATGCAGAAGTCCATAGAGAAAGCTAGAGCAATGGAGGCTGAGTACAAGACTTTACTGCAGCAGCAGAAGGCTAAGAAAGCTCTGGCTCGCGTCATCAACGATCCTGGTGTACGGAGCAACCTAGTATGGTATCCCTCAAAGCCGGCACAGGCCAAGCCATACATTGATAGTGAAGGCAAGCAGGTGATGCCCACCCCACTCCTTAACCTCGCCATCGCCAAGACCCTTCTGGAGCAGGATAGATCGCCTGAGGCAGTGGAACAGGTCTATGACCTAGTGGCCAAGGCGGTGAAGCAGCAGGAAAAGGCCACCTCTCAGAGGCTTGAGTCTGACCCAGCTCTCTGCCGATCTAGCCAGTACAAGACGCCAAGGGACAGATCTCCTCTTGATGTCGGTTCCCAGACGGGTTCATCAGAGCGAAGACGGAGGGATGCGCGCAACAGGAAGGATGCCATCCCCATATCCCCCGACCACGGAGAAAAGGCCCGACCTCGTCGCCCGTCGCCACCACCCCGATCTCCCCGACATCGCGAAGATCACAAGGCTCACCATCGTACGGATATGCCCCCACCAAAGCAGTGCGGCATCGTCATCCGCGACAACGCGGAGTAGACCCGTCATGACGGAGAGCGGAACCAAGGACACATGAGAAGGTCACGCCATGACCCTCCACGTCCGACAAGCAACCGTGACAGGCGTGAGGCGTCGCAGGAGGGTAACAACAAGAAAGCTAACCCACCGCCACCTCCGCCTCCTTCACCACCAAGTAGTCACCATGGCGGAAGAGGCCTGTGTCGTTCACGCAGCCCATCCCTTGTTGACAAAAAGAAGAACCCGGAGCCGTACGATGCACGTTCGCGGATCGACAAGATCCACGAGACCTAGGAAGGACCATACCTGGGACCACGTTGTTTTGGACCTGAAATAAGGTCCGCAACTTACCCCAAAGGTTTCCGGATTGACAAGACCATCAAGCCCTATGACGGCACCGCCAAGCCAGCCACATGGTTGCAGGACTACGACAACGCGGTGGAGATTGCCGGAGGCAACCCCAACGTCGCCGTCAAGTACCTCCCGTTAATGTTGGCAGACATGGCCCATCAATGGATCGACGACTTGCCAGATAAATCTATCTACAACTGGCTGGACATGCAAGAAGCGTTCACCAAGAACTTGGAGGGTACATACAAGCGTCCCTGCATTGTGGGCGATCTACAGTGGTGCGTGCAATAAAAAGACGAGACATCTCGCGCCTACCTCTCCCGATGGCTGGATATGAAGAATTCCTGCGCAGGAGTGCACGCTTAGACCGCCATGGACGCCTTCATCGATGGGTTGGAAAGGGGCACGCTGCTCCGACATAAGCTGAAGCGCTTGCAGGACAATCACCAGCTTGACTTGAATCAGATGATTCAGTTGGCTAGCGAGTTCGCAGCTGCCGACGACGATGCTCATGGCTCTTTACCGGCAACGGCCGTTCCAACTCAAGCTCGGAGGAACAGCAATACAAAGCATAAAACCGCTCCAGAAGAAAAGCAATCTACCGACATGGTCGCTATGACTTTTGCAGGACAAGGAGAAGGCGGACAACGTGGCTGAGGAAGGGGAGCTGGTCATGGGCAGCAACGAGGAAGTGAAACCACCTCGGCTCCGCTCTGCGTTCCCCAAACCTACGAAGAGTACCGCGATATGCCGTGCCTCATACACCTCGATGCCAACGGCAAGGCCACCCATACTAATCGACACTGCAAGTTCGTCAACGACCTCAAAGAAGACCCGAGTCCGCTACATGAAGTCAAGAATGCATGAGGCAAGGGCAAAGGGAAGAAGAAGAAGGAGGAGTCCAAGGATTCAAGTGACATGGATGAAGACGTTGACCCCAAGCACGCCGCCAAGAGCGACGACAAGGGCAAGAACCCCTTCGCAAAGAAAGCTCCAGTCTACCACACTTTCCTTGGATCCTCCACCGTCCGACAACAGAAGACCTCTCTGAGGATCCTGATGGCCACTCTCCCCCCAGTCCCCCTGTACCTGCGCTGGTCGGAGGTTCCAATAACTTGGGATAGGACGGACCACCCAGACCTTGTGCCCACGGAGAACCAGTACGCCATGGTCATCAACCCCTTGATTGACGGTGTGGATTTCACCAAGTGTATGGTGGATAGTGGAAGCAGCATCAACATCATGTACCTGGATACACGACATAAGATGAACTTGACGGAGGCAAACCTAAGGCGGACCAACACCATCTTCCACGGCGTAGTCCCTGGTCGGGAGGCTCGGTCCCTTGGGTGTATCACACTTCAGGTTTCCTTTGGCGATGTTAACAATTACCGCCAAGAGTGCATGAACTTCGAGGTGGTCCCCTTCAAGAGTGTGTACCATGTCATATTCGGCCGCGACATATTCCAAACGTTCATGGCCAAGCCATGCTTCGTCTACAACAAACTCAAGATACCCGGACCAAACGGTGTCATCACCGTATCCGAAAGCTTTACCAAGGCAAGGGACTGCGAGATCAATGAAGCAACCATTGCAGAAGCTGTCCTCTACAGCAAAGAATTCAAAGAGATCCAGAGCAAGGTCAATGACTCAGACATGCCCGTGTCAAAGAAGCAAATCTCCGACTCCCCTCCTGCATTCAAGGCCACCATCGAGACCAAGCCGGTGGAACTTGTGGTAGGCGATGCCTCCAAGACCGTCGCCATTGGGACGAACCTAGATCCCAAATAGGAAAGCGCGTTTTTAGAGTTCCTCCGTGAGAATAGGGACATCTTTGCCTGGCAACCTGCCGACATGAAAGGTGTACCTAGGGAACTTGCCGAGCACAGCTTAAACATTGATCCAAAATGCAAACCAGTGAAACAACCTCTACAACGCTTTGGAGATGAGAAGAGACGTGCCATTGGCAAAGAGATAGCTAGGTTACTTAAGGCTAGATTTATCCGAGAAGTCCTTCACACCCAATGGGTGGCCAATCCTGTACTTTTCCCCCAAAAAGGGAACCAATGAATTAAGAATGTGTGTTGATTACACCGGCTTGAACAAAGCATGTCCCAAAGATCCGTTTGCTTTGCCTCGCATTGACCAAGTCATTGACTCGACGGCTGGCTTGGAGCTTTTGTGTTTTATTGATGCATACTCAGGATACCACCAGATCAAGATGAGGAAGTCAGACCAATTGGCCACTTCGTTCACTACCCAGTACAACACGTTTTGCTATGTCACGATGCCCTTTGGGCTGAAAAACGCAGGTGCTACGTACCAGCGGACAATGCAACGTTGCCTACACGACCAAATTGGTCGGAACGTTCACGCCTATGTGGACGATATCGCGGTGATATCTAAAAAGTCAAACGACTTAATCTCCGACTTAAAAGAAACCTTTGATAATCTCTAGAAATACAACATGATGCTCAACCCTAAGAAGTGCGTCTTCGGGGTTCCAGCCGGCAAATTGTTGGGCTTCATCATTTCCCAATGTGGAATCGAGGTCAACCCGGAGAAAATCAAGGCCATCTTAAACATAAACCGTCCGACGTGCCTAAAGGACATTCAACGACTAACAAGTTGTGTTGAAGAAGTTAGTCGGTTCATCAGCCGACTTGGAGAGAAGGCCCTGCCGCTGTACAAGTTGCTGAAGAAGGCGAACAAATTCACATGGACAGACGAAGCAGATGCAACATTGAAGCAGCTCAAGGAGATTCTCTCCTAGCACCCGTCCTTGCAGCACCCGAGCCTAGAGATCCCCTGTTAATTTACATGGCGGCAACCAACCGGGTTATCAGCACCGTCGTCGTGGTAGAGCGGAAGGAACCAGGATATGAGCACGGAGTTCAACGACCAGTTTACTATGTGAGCGAGGTCTTGACGGAATCCAAGCAGCGTTACCCGCACTATCAAAAGATAGCTTATGGAGTATTCCTTGCTTCTCGGAAGCTGAGGCATTACTTCCAGGAGCATCCAATTATAGTGGTGAGCAAGACTCCACTGTCCGACATTATCAAGAACAACGACGCTACAGGAAGGGTCGCGAAGTGGGGCATTGAACTTGTCGCCTTCGAGATCACCTACAAGAGACGTGACGCTATCAAGTCACAAGCCTTGGCGGATTTTGTTGCAGATTGGACGGAGGCGCCAGATGTTACTCTGTTTCCGGAACCAGAGTATTGGGTGATGCACTTTGAAGGATCAAAGCTGCTCAACGTCTCAGGGGCTGGTGTATTGCTACAGTCACCAACAGGAGACAAGCTACAATACGTTCTGCAGATACACTTCGAGGCTACAAACAACATGGCGGAGTATGAAGCACTCATTCACGGACTACGTGTAGCCAAGGATATTGGCATCAAGCGCATAGTTTGCTGTGGAGATTCTGACTTGGTTGCCTAGCAGGTGGCTGGCACCTGGAATGCGCGGAACCCTATGATGGCGACATATCGAGACGAAGTGGACGAGATAGCCAAGAGCTTTTTGGGCTACGAAGTCAAGTATGTACCTAGGGAACAAAACGAGGCGGCTGATCTGCTGCCTAAGCTTGGATCAGGGCGCAAGCGAATTCCGCCAGGATTTTTCCAGAGAGCACTTGCGCACACCATCCATGAAGGGCGCCGACATCGACAACCCGGATAGAGCTGACTCTTTCGTCAACATGGTGACTAAGGTCCCTCCGGCTTGGACAAAACCGTTCATGGAATATCTCGAACACGGAACTTTGCCCGACGACAAAGTCGAAAGACGACAAATAGTACGATGAGCAAAGGGTTATACATAATCAATGGACAACTCTATAAAAGGAGCACTACTGGTGTATACCTAAAGTGTGTTTCCCAGCTAGAAGGTATGGAAATCCTGCGCGAAATCCATCTCGGAGATTGCAGGCATCACGCCGCTCCTCGATCGTTGGTCGCGAAAGCCTTCCGGCAAGGATTCTACTGGCTGACCGCGAAGGCGGACGCCGACAAGTTGGTTGAGACATGCATGGGATGCCAGTATTATGCCCGACAACCACATGTTCCTGCTAAAGAATTGCGAACAATACCAATAACTTGGTCGTTAGCAGTCTGGGGGCTGGACATGGTGGGACCATTACAGACGGCACCTTGTGGGTTTACGCATCTGCTTGTAGCAGTTGACAAATTCATCAAATGGTAGAAGCTAAACCCATTAGAAAGCTTGATGGGGCAACTGCCCTTAGGTTTGTCCGGGATCTAGTGGTGAGATTTGGTCTCCCACATAGATTATCACTGACAACGGAAGCAACTTGTCACTCGGAGAAGTCGAGTCTTATTGCTGGGATAAAGGCATCCGACTTGACCTTGCATTTGTGGCACACCCACAATCCAATGGTCAGGTTGAGCGAGCCAATGGATTAATTCTGCAGGGAATCAAGCCACGTCTCGAGGCACCGCTACATAGAGTAGCTGGAGCCTGGGCGGAAGAATTGCCATCTGTGCTGTGGAGTTTACGAACTACACCCAACAGATCCACCGGCTACACCCCTTACTTCATGGTATATGGAGTAGAAGCCATCTTGCCTTCCGACATCCTCCATGATGCACCAAGAGTTGCCGCCTACGACGAGGATGACGCTGAAGAATCCAGATGCCTAGATGTGGACCTTCTTGAGGAGGAGCGCTTTTTGGCATGCCAAAGATCCGCCATCTACCAGCAGAAGCTACGCAGCTACCATAGTCGCCGCGTTCGGCATCGCTCGTTTAAAGAGGCGGGTTTGGTGCTCCGACTTAAGCAGAAGAAGTCACACAAATTATCCCCGCTATGGGAAGGACCGTTCATCATAAGCAAGGCGCTGCTCAATGGGTCTTACTACCTTGTTGACAATCGTGAACTAAAGGATAGACCCAACGAGGATCATAAGCGTAAGCGACGTGACCCGGATGATGACTACCCGGAGATTGATCGGCCATGGAACATAGCACAGCTACGTCCTTTTTACACTTAGCATTTTTTATATAATTGTATATCTCTTATATGATCAATGAAATAAAGCTCTCTGGTTCACTCATATTCTGAGTCGTTTACCTCCTTTAGTGTTCATTTTTGGATCATGTAAAACCTTTATGCACAAGTCTTGCGTTTGCACTTGTGAAAATTCCGCCTACGGGCGTTAGCTTAAGTTTTCTGGTCTACACGTTCTTTGTCGTTTTTATGTGGATTCTGGTGTAGTGACTTTTGGCACTTGTTGTCGGCGATTTTGTGCTCAGGTTATTGACGGTGCCATTGGGCATCATCGCCTAAGCGCATGGTTCCGACAACGAGTCTTCCGACTCACGAAAAGTCAAGCATAAGAACTAAAGTAATGGATAAGCCAGCACTTGCTTAAAAAAATATATACATGCTGGAAATTAGTTCTTAAGTAGAAGGACATAACAACCATTGTTTTCTACCTTAAATTACATCACCAAGTTTTTTCCGCGCATACACCAAAGGTGAAACAAATATTACAAAGTTGTTTTTTCACTCCTTTGGCGCAGGAGACTTGGAAGCAACATCGTCACCAGCCGGAGAATCACCATCAACGTCGGCACTATGGTGAGACTCGGAGGAATCTTGGTTGACGCTGTCGATGGTGTTCATGGGCACGAAGACGTCGATGTCCACCAACTCGGCAACTCTGGTGTCATAACCCGCGAGTGATGACAGGATGGCTTCATGATCAATCTCTTTGCTGTCATCGTCAACGTCGGGGATACCAGAGGTCACCGTGTCGATGTCGGCACCTTCGTAGTGTGCCTTCAACATTGACAGCGCCATCCTTGCGCCAGCCCATGCACATGAAGCTTTCCAGCTTGTGACACGCTCGGGGGCTCAACGCAGAATCTCCGACTACTTCGCCACGGAGTCCGAGGCCTTGATATATATCTGGAGGGGCTTGGCAATCTCTTTGGCCTGGGTGATGGCGGTGTTGATGAAGTTGCCGGCAAGAACCATCCATTCCTTGTCCGAAGGAGGCGAGCGGGTTAATCCCATAGGAGCTGCAAATTCCGACAAAGAGCGCATGAGTTCAATAAATCCTAAGCATACAGACTACATAAATACAAGGCGGAGGAAACTTACTGAAGATGCTGGCCTTAGCCTGCCAGAGGGTGTCCGCCAGGGATTCTTTCTCTTGTTGGAGGAGCTTAAACGCCTCGTTGTGGCGTTGTTTTGTTCATCAGCAGCTTGCTTCTAATCTTTTAAGATCGCAAGCTCCTCCTTCAAGCGATTGATCTCTGCGGAGGCGGAGTCCTGCAGGGCCTTCATGGAGTCCTCGTGCATTTTCAGCATTTCCTTCCTCTCCTCCTTAAGGATCTTGTTCTCGCTGTCCAGCTGCTGGATGTGCTTGGACTGCTCGACAATGTCCTTGGCCTTGGCGACATGTTCTGCAAGTCGGAGAAAACAAATTACACAGTGAGTACTCGGAGAATGAAGGCACAGAAACAAGACGGAATGCGCAAAAAAGAAAAAAAACTCTTGTTTTTGATTATCTGTTCCTTCAAGAAGGCAGTTTTACCCTTTTCAGCTTCAAGATCTGCACGCATCTTTTGGTACTTATAATTGTCCATGCCCCTCCAAGCATTCTCGTTCTGTGGAAAAAAGAAAAAAAGTTAAACCGTTGTTTAGTCTGCTTGGAGCATCTAGTCGGAAATTTTTCACCTAGACGCTCGGGGGCTACAACGAGAGTTTTTTACTTAGCAATATGCTTAGATTTTCTTTAAGCATCTAGTCGGAGCTAATTCAGTTCTTGATTAGAAGCTTGGGGGCTACAGTATAAAGTTTTTAACTCGGAATCTGCTTAGCTTTTCTTTAAGCATCTAGTCGGAACTAATTCAGTTACAACTAGAGGCTTGGGGGCTACAGTATTGAAAATTATAAACACTTCGTATGCTACTCTTAAAGCATCTAGTCGGAATAGTTCATTCCATCTAAATGCTTGGGGGCTACAGTGAGAGTTATTCTAGCTTAGTCACTCTTAGAGCATATAGATGCAAAACCTATGGTTTTCCGTCTACATCCTCGGGGGCTACAGTGGGATACTCATGTGAAATGCAAAAGGCAAAGTAAAACTTACAAGTGCAATGATCTTGAGGTTTGTAGCGCTCTCGGCTAGCAGCTTGCCAAAGGAAATGCTATTTCCTCGCAAGATGTCCGCTTGTCCGAGGAGCTCCTCAAGGCCGCACGTCGGAGATGTCGGTACTCCTCCAGGAACCAGAGTTGTGTTACTCAGCGTGAGCACCGGGTAGACTATTTTTGGGAACTCAAAGGGTTTCTGGGGAGTAAGGGCACCGCCTTTGGCAGAAGTACCAGCTTCCACCACCGCCTTGCCGCCACCGATGGCATCCTTAGCCGGAGCTTCAGCCATTTGTAGAGCGGTGCTCTCCTGCGTCGCCTGCTCGTCGACAACAACGAGTTCGGTAGAGGCGCCAGAATCCACTTCCATGGCGGAAGGGCCTGGTGCCTCCCTAGCTTGTGAGCTTGTCGGAGTAGACGAAGGCTTGACGGCAGGGGTAGCAGGGGCGATGGCGGGGGAGGGGTCATGATTCAGCATGTCCTTGATATTTCGAGAAGCCCCCAAAGTTTTGGAGGTCTTCTTGAGGCTGGTCGTGGCTTTCTTCCTGAGACGTGCAAAATGCATAAGTACAGGAACGAGACAAACAAATAGACAATGTCGAAGAATGAGAAGCTTACACTAGGGGGGGTGCTTTGGCAAAGATCCCGGTGGCTTTTCTCTTTTCCGCCTCCAGGGCGACGGTAGTCTTCTTGGAGGCTCCACCCTCCGTCTTCTTCTTCTTGCCTCCGTCGGCGATGTCAGAGGTGGAGCTCTTCCTCTTTCGCGCCAACGGGACATCGTCGTCGGACATGACCATGACTTCCTTCATCTTTGGATCGTAGATTTGGGCAGCCAGGTTGCCCTCATCTAGATCGCTAAGCTGTTAAGTAAGAAACCACCGTGTTAGATAAGATGGTAGTGGCAAGACGGAAAAACTGGAGTATATGTCGTATACGGAAAATAAATACCTACCTTTGGGCACTTGCCGTCTACGAACATGTCGTAGGTGATGGTGAAGCCACGCTTCTTGTCCTTCACCTTGACGATGTCCTTAAGGCGGAGCTTGGCGGAGTCACTAGAGAAGTTATCCACGGAGATGTGGAGGGTATCCCTTCGGTCGCTGGTATACTCGTGCATATACTTTGTGCGGTGCTGTAGAGGTTGGATTCGCCTGATGAACCAGCACATGGCTAGGTCCAAGCCGGTTAAACCCGTCTCTACAAACCATTCGATCCGCCTTATGGCGCGAGAAGCGTCGAGGTCGGAGGGAAGGGAGGCTTGGGATCTCCACGTGGAAACTTCAGCGGCGGCTCCATCCACGAAGTCCAGGTACGTTACTTCTCGGCCCGCCAGAGGAATGTCGGGGCCGTAAAAGTATGTCAATTGCCAGTTCTTGCAGGACTCGTGGCCGACGATGTCGGGGAACCGCCGGCCAGGTCGAATCTTGAAGCTGATGGTGCCACAGTTCCTAAGCTCCTCCTTACTATGTCCGGCTTCACGTTTGACGGTGAAGAAGTACACAAAAAGGTCTAACCTAGGACTTATCCCTAGATATCCCTCGCAAAGTGCCGCGAAGTTGCTAAGCACTAGGATACTATTGGGGGAAAGGTTATGGGGCTAGACCCTATAGTGGTTTAAGACAGAGAGGAAGAAGTGGGAGATGGGCAGGGAAACGCCGCGTACCAGCTGAGCCTTCAGGTACACCTTTTCTCCGGCTTAGGGAGAAGGTGTCACCTCGCCAGACGGCGCCGCCCTCTAGGCGAGCCCCTCCGTCGTGGGAAGGTAACCTTCGGCGACCATCTCTTGGATGTCGCGGTCGGTGATGTCCGAATCGTGCCAGTCGCCCTTGTGCGAGTCTGGCTCTTCCTCCAGTGGCTCAACCGCCGCCAAATTTTGGTCGCCGCCGGTGGACTCGATCACCGCCGATGCGGGGATGACCAAACCCTCTGGGGGCACGACGACGGAGCTCGTCGGCTTCGCCACGGCTTCGCTCGATGCCGCCATCGATGGGGAGGTGCTACTGCTAGACATGGAGTGAAGGGTGGATGCGACTGGTGCAGAGGAGAGCTAGGGTTTTCTCGAGGTTTCTCGCGGAGAGCTCGAGGAGACGTGCGGCTGGAGGAAGAAGACGACGCGAGAAGAATGAGGTAAAAAGTGGAAATTTCCCATGGTTACTATTTATCACCCTCGGCGTCAAGATTCATGCAGCTTGATCGGACGGTTGCCGCGTAGATGACATGTTCGCGAACGTGCGCGGAAATTTCGCCACGTCTCCAACCGCCGCCGCCAACGGTTCGTATCGCTCGCGCGGGAAAATCGGATATGATTGCGTTCTCTGCATGTGTGAGTTACGAGGCGTCGCTGACCTAAGCCTACATCGTCCTAGCTGACATGGGTAGATGAGCCGTCACATCAAAGATTCCGACATAGACGGATTCAGTCCGACTACGGAAGAGTACGATGGAAGATTCAACATTTCTCCGGCTTACAAGTCGAAGACGGAGAAAGCCTTGCAGGGTTCTTTGGGAGGACTACAAGATGTTGCTTGACGATTTGCCGACATCCATCTAGACGGAGCATTCCACGTGAGGAGGCAAGACGGCACAAGATCTCGGAGTTCTCCGGGGGCTACTGTTGGGGATATGCTATATGGATATCCTTATAGCATGTCTCTTATCCGGCTAACCCGGGTGGCCCATAGTCGTTAGCATGGCCTATGGCCTGCTGGGCGGCCCAGTTAGATGGATCCATAAGGGAGGCCCATGCAGGATAAAGGAAGGCTACGGTGGAGTCACCCGTGCCGGAGCCTTGAGTGCAAGATACACAAGACTAGTAATAGGCATGTAGGGCTCTATAACCTGTGCGGCTAGGACTTTTCCCTGTAACCCTAGGACCTGGCGACTATATAAGTCGGGCCTATGGGAGCCTTTAGGGCACAATCTCATACGATCATAGACAACTTCATACACCCTCGCACAACGAACCTCCCTCTATCACTCGGCGTATCGCCCTTATAGTGATTTATAGCAGGAGTAGGATTCCGTTGTGGGATCGAACACAGGTAAGCTGTGTTACCACGTACCCGTCAACCGTCTGCCTTACCCCACGTCTCTAAACACGCACTATGAGGACCCCTCCATGGCGTACTCGTCGGCAATACCACGACACTATTACTATTGCTCTTGTTGCTTTTTTGTTGCTACTACAAACTGTTGCTACTGATAAACTTCTGTGAGAAAGAACTATTTCCAGGTGCAGCTGAATTGACAACTCAGTTGTTAAGGCTTGCAAGTATTCTTTGGCCCCCTTGTGTCGAATCAATAAATTGGGTAATACTACCCGCGAAGACGGTGGCGATCTCCAACACTTGTGGGTCATCAAGACTATTTTATGGCGCCGTTGCCGGGTAGCATAGCTTTATTTGTAAGTTAACTTGGATCTACTATTGTTCATTGCTACTCCTTTCATCATGGGTAAGTATCTTGATGGAAAATTTCCTATTTTACCATCCACTACAAGAAGAGGTACAGTCCTAAACACCTTTGTTTCTCTTGATTCACCGTCTGTTATAAGTAAGCTTGTCACACCACCACCACATACTCATGCTACACACACTGCTACTACTCTTGAATCTGGCGCTTTTGATGCTCATGATTCTACTTCTCTGCTTGATGCGAGTGGTTCATTAGGTCCTTTCCTAGATGCTACTATGGCTAGTCTAAGAAATACTGAAACTCCTAGTGAAGACACTGTTACACCTGTTAGCTCACATGAGTCTAGAGAGAGTTATGATATTAATGATGGTTACATTGAGTTCACTCATGAATTTGTTGAAGAGTGCTGAAACACACATAGTGCTAGTGCTATTAAGAGTCTCCTTGCTAGACGTACTATTATGCCTAAACTGTCCTCTGATCCTAAGTTTGCCACCTCTCCCATAGATATTAAAGATAAAGATTATGATTTCTCTCTTGATTTATCCTATTTGGACATTGTTGAGAAATAACTTTTTTGTGGGACTGAAAATGAGAGTGTCGTGGCTCATATGAATGAGATTTCTACTATGAGTTCTTAGTTCTCTGATGATTTTAAGATGCGCAAGTATTTTGTTACTAAGATCTTCCCTTTTTCACTAAAAGGAGAAGCTAAGGCTTGGTTTAATAGATTACCTCCTGGTTCCATTGATAGCCCTGATTGCTTGATTGCTTCTTTCTTCTAGAAATATTTTCCTCCCAGTGCTAGACATGCTGCTTTGCAGAGACTTTTTGATTTTAAACAGGGAGAAGAAGAGAAATTGCCTGAGTCATGGACAAGGTTCTATGCCTTGATTCATGCACATCCTGGATGTCCATTGCCTAAGAATGAGCTTCTTGATATTTATTATAATGGACTAACTGATAATTCTAGGACCTGCCTAGATAGCTTTGCTGATTGTGTTTTCAGGAAAAGAACTCCTACAGATGTTGAAGAATTAATGGCTAAGATAAGGAAGAATTATGATGATTGGACTTCAACTGAGCTAAATATACCTGAGCCTATTACTCCTGAACCAGTTGTGCCTGAACCAGATCCAATACCAACACCAAAGAAGAGGGGAGTTATTGCATTAAATGATGAAGTGATGAAGGAAGCTAAGAAATGTCTAAAGGAGAAAGGTATTAGAGCTAAAGATGTAAAGAATCTACCTCCTATAGAAGAATTATGTAAGCCAATTCCCCACTCATATACTATTGAGGTACACTCTCCCCACTTTAATGAAGGAGATATTCCCTATGGTAAGCCTGTTGATCAATGCTTAGAGGAACTTGACACATTTGTTGTTAAACAAGGTGACTTTAATAAACAAGTTCAGAATCATTTATTGGAAACCTCTAGAGCTATTAAAGAGTTGAAAGATATTGTGGAAAGAACTTCCAATGATATTAAAATTCTTTGTAAACACTTTCAAATAGTTCAAACCCAACTTGATCAACTTGCTAAGGTACAAAAAGATATGCTAGTTAATGCCTCAGGAGATAAACATGCTTATGGAATTAGAACTAGGAGTGGTGTAGCTACTCAAGACCCTTTATATCCTGAAGGACACCCTAAAAGAATTGAGCAGGATTCTCAACAAGGTGAAAGTAGTGGTAGTCCTCGTAAGAGAAAGAAAAAGAAACATAAGGTAGTTGAGGAACTACTTGAACCTGTTGTAGATCCTAATAGTATATCTGTCTTTGATGCTAAAACTAGGAGTGGTAATGATAAAAATGATGCTCCTGATAAGGAGGAAGTTGAGGAAGAACCTGAGAAGCACACTAAGAACACTAGGTACACTAAGGAAGATTTTATTGCTAATAAACATGGTAGTGAGAGAGAACCTTGGGTGCAGAAACCTATGCCTTTTCCAGGTAAGAAACACAAGTCAAAGGAGGAAGAACACTACAACAAGTTTTGTGAGTGGATGAAACCTTTATTTTTGCAAATTCTTTTGACTGATGCTATTAAGTTGCCTCCTTATTCAAAGTATATGAAGGATATTGTCTCTAATAAAAGGAAGATTCCTAATAAGGAAATTTCTACTCTACTTGCTAATTATTCCTTCAATGGTAAGGTTCCAAAGAAACTTGGTGATCCAGGTATACCAACTATTCCTTGCTCTATTAAGAATAATTATGTTAGAACTGCTTTATGTGATTTGGGAGCTAGAGTTAGTGTTATGCCTTTTTCTCTCCACAAGAGACTCTAGCTAGAAAAGTTATATCTTTGCAAATGGTGATAAGTCAACTACTATTCTGTTGGTATATGTGAGGATGTTCCTGTTCAAGTGGCTCATAATTGCTTGGTTTTAATTGATTTTGTTGTGCTTGAAATGCACGAAGATGATAATATGTCTATTATTCTTGGGAGACCTTTTCTTATCTGCGGTGTTGTTATTAATTGCAATCAAGGAAAAGTAACATTCAATATTAATGACAAAGAGCATCTGTTTATTTCCCTAAGAAGGTTTCTAGAAGCTATTGCGTGAATTCCATTGAAAATATTGAGAGCATCAAGGTTGGAGAAATATATTGTCCCATTCCACAAGAAAATTTTGAAACTATTATGATTGGGACCATTGCTATCAAGTTTGAGGTAACATAATCACCTTATGGATTGCAAAGTTTTGTTTCATATAAGATTGTTTTGGTAACAAGACTTGATCAACCTTGTTAACAAAAGGATTTTTATGAACAGAATAATGTTTCTACTTTGGTTATACTTGCTTTCTTCTATTTTTCTCCTTCCTAATATTTGCCTTTTCTTTTGTTAGCTTTGGTTTTGTTAGTTGTTTGTTTGTTAGAGTGTCTTAGAACTTTTGTAGTTTCGCTTTTGGTTTGCTTTTGCTTCTTCTAAAAAACTGTTTCTGCGAGAAATCAATTTTCATACCCTGAAAATTGGCCAAAAATAAAGTTTCCCGAAAAATTCCAGAAAATTCAAAATAAAATTTTCCTCGAAAAAAGGGGCAGAGGGACACCTGGAGTGACCCAGGGGGCCACGTTAGGCACCCACACCCCTGGTAGGCACGGGCCCCCTACAGGTGGCGCCTAGGGGGGGTGTGGCCCACCTGGGGCCCTCCAAAGTGTCTCCTCCCAGCCATCTTCTTTCTCTCTCCCGAAAAACACTGGAAAACTTGCTCAAGCTCGAGTTCCTGCTGTTCTTTCTCGCGATTTTCGATCTCCTTGCTCAGCCCCTCTTCACTTTTGATTTTTTTTGGAGGGATTGCTCCTCGGTATGTGCCTCCTCTACTTGTCCAATTAGATTTGTGATTGATAGATTGTATCTTGAGTATTTTGCTGCTATAGGTGACAGGTTGTGTGAGCTTGCATGCTTGTTCTATGCTGAGAGATTTCATTTTGATGCATGTGTAGCCCTCTAGCAAGTTCCTATAGTAGTTTCTCATCATTTATCAACTTGGAAATCACTTGGTTTTTGGCTAGCAAGCAAAAGAGTTAAAAGAAACAAGCAAACCTACAAGTGATAAAGCCAAACATGCAATATTCTGTGAAGACACAAAAGATCTTAAATAAAGAATACTAAGCTTATGAGCCAATCAAGAAAGAAAATAAATGATACAAAATACATGTAAGCTTTTTCTCTTTTTCTTTCAAACCTCAAAAAGTGTTGCTACTGACTAGAGCTCAGTTTTCCAAAACCAATTTAAATTTACTTGATTCTCCCAAAGTGATGCCAATACTGATCAACAAGATCAATCATATAAAAGAGATTGCAAACTAAAATAAGAAGTGCAAAAAGTAAAAGATGAAACTTCTCATTAATACTCCCATAAGGCACTCACACCAAGAGATACATAGATAATCAACTAAAGGAGAGAAACTTCCACATGCAAACCAACCTATAAGATAACTCCTATACCAAAGATATGAATCCACTAAAAAGGTAAAAGATAAAAGAAAATGATGGTGATACTGCAGCACTCCCCCAAGCTTAGAACAAGCCAAGGGGATGCCAAACCTGATGACGAATTACTCCTTCGGTGGTAGTGGTGTTATCTTGATAAGCTCCTCAATCAGTTTCCTCAAATCCTCAATCTCAAAGGTCAGAGTACGAATCAACTCCGAATTTTGCTCAATGCGGTTCATGATCATATCGGACCGAGAGCCCCAGTCCTTACTATTCTTTCCCCACTCTTCCTTCTTAGTGTGTTCCTCCCCTGCATGGTTAGAACGAGGCATATCCCACATCTAGGGCAAGTTCCCTTTAGGCACCTGTTGGTATTGATGCTCATGTATAAGAGTATGGAAGGGTCTCTTGGTACGTGGAGGAGATGGCCGTGGAGTGTAGATAAGACGTGGAGGTTTCCCTCCTGTAGACATCTGTGTTGTTCTCCTAAGCTTGGTAGGTTTTGCCACCACTCCAATGCTTGCGACGGTAGCGCGGGTGTCCGGTTGCTCGTCCTCCTCCATGTATTCTTCATCACCTACCAAAATCTCCTCATTGGGATCTTGAGGATCATCTTTCTCGGGCTTCTTGCCTTTGTCGTTGGCGGAGACCATGCTGCTCTAAACTTGAGAAGATTTCACGTAAAGCAGATCGAAAACATAGCGAGAACACGATGCACGAACCTCGGGATCCGGAGGGTTATATATTACAGTTTCAATGCATAAGCGTCTTGATGCAACCGAGGCGGACACGGGCTCGGGGCTCACACCCCTCAGCGGCGGTGGGGCCCATGCAGGGTGGGTTTGTCCACCCCGGCCTCCATTTCCTCCTCTGTTCCGTCTCGTAACTTTACTTATATAATAAAAATATCAAAAATATAAAAAGATTGGGTTTTCACAGACATACATTTTCACTACTTTTGACTATTCAAAGACGAACTCTGCAGACTCCTTTTCTCCTTATCGTGGAAATTCCTTTTATCACAAGGCAATACACAAACTTCAATGGCAACATTAGTGTAAGCAAAAACAATAAACCTTTAGGTACACACTTGATCATAATTTGAATCACCACTCTATATCATAATTTACCTCTATTCATTGATATTTGTCTTATTATGAGGTATTACTTATGGCTTTTCATCTGTTTATGCATGTTGGATGATTCTTGGAGGACGAACTGCTGGAGTCTGGATTCTGATGGAAAAGAAGGCGTTTCGGTGCAATTTCGTGAAGATCAGAAAAATATCAGAAAAATATAGAAACATATTATTTTACCAAAAGACGAAGGAAGACAGGAGGAGGAGCGAAGAGGGGCTGCAGGAGGGGCCACACCCCCCTAGGCGCGGGCCCACCTGACCCCGCGCCTAGGGCAGGTGTGGCCACCTGTCCGGCCTCCGACTCTCCCCCTTCGCCTATATCTTTCCTACGGAACCCTAAGTCTCGGGGAGCAACCACAGATAGATTTCCGCCGCCTCTAGGGGAAACACCAAGAGAGAAAGATCTCTCCGGCTGACAGATTTCTGTCTGGGGAATTCCTTCCCGGAGAGGGGAGATCGTCGCCATCAACACCGTCATCAATCTAGGCTTCATCGGGATCATCATCATCATCCACACCATCATCTCCACCAGCACCATCGTCACCACTCCGTCCTGCTATAACAATTGTGTTGGATATTGCATTAGTTCTTAGGGGAAACTTTACCGGTGTTAATTACTATTGTAGTTGATGCTTGTGAGTGGAACCATTAGATTATTGTTTATGTTCAGATTTTTATCCTTTATCATATCATCTTTGATCTTGATCCATATGATGTCTTGTGAGTAGTTCGTCTAGTTCTTGAGGACATGTGAGAAGTCATGTTGTTATTAGTGGATCGTGTTGAGTTATTATTCAATGGTTAGTATTTAAGTGTGGTTCTATTCTTCTAGTGGTGTCATGTGAGCGTCGACTACATGACACTTCACCATTTATGGTCCTAGGGAATGCATTGTGTATTTGGCTACTAATTATGGGGTTCTTGGTGGAAACCTAAACCCTGTTAGGACACCATTGCATAAGGGGCGTAGGGTCTCGAGTTTAATGTTGTGGTTAGATTTATATCTTAATTACTTTCCTAGTTCTGATGTTTGTAGGGGTTTAATCACAAGTATGTATTAGTCCAAGTAAGGTCGGTATATTAGCACATGTTCACCCACACAACACTTACAACACCAAAGAAGAGTACTTCGACTATTTGAGCGAAAGCACTTGATGAATTCCCATGTGTCCTCGAGCGTTTGGTCTTTATAAGTATTTCCACGGCTTTTCCTTTGCTAATAAAGGATTGGGCCACTTGCTGCGTTGTTCTTTGTTACTTGCTCTTTGTTTTGTTGCCTTATCAGAAAACCACTAAAAATCTGTTTGCTAAATATTCACAGGGATTTCCTGCTCCATACCACTGTTCAACACCTTCTGCTCCTCGTTGGGATCGACACTCATATTTATCAAAAGTACTACGATACACCCCCTATACTTGGGGGTCATCAAGACTATTTTAAAGTATTCTTGGGAGTGAAGCGCTATTGAAGAGTGGGCGTAAAGGAAACTTTTATTGTGAGTATTGCTTTTGTTACTGCTTGTTACTTTGTTTCCAATATGGATAACCCACTTGGTTTTCTGTTTGGGAAAACTACTACCACTGCTAGGGTAGTAGATGAACCACCTCCAGTTGAGATAGATCCTTTTAAGATACCTACTAGTATTGTTAATCATGTTATGGATAATTATTATTTTGGGGATGGAGCTTTCCATCCTGGTGATCACTTGCTTTTTATCCATGAATTATGCGGGTTTTTTAAGTGTGCAGGTGTCACAACTGAACAGGTGAAGAAGAAGTTACTCTCCATATCCTTGAAAGGGAGAGCTGAAGAATGGTATAAGCTGCTGAAGAACGGACAATCCATGGAATGGGAGGAGATGTCATCTCTCTTTTACTCTAAATTTTATCCTCCCAGTGAAATTTATAAGGATAGAAATCTGATATATAACTTTTGGCCTCGCGATGGAGAGAGTACAGCTCAAGCTTGGGGGAGATTGAAGTTACTAATGCTTAAATGTCCTATTCATGAACTCCCTAACAATATTATTATCAATAACTTTTATGCTAGGCTCTCTCTTCATAATAAAGATTTACTATATGCTTCTTGTGTTGGATCATTCACACGTATGAAGGAAGAAGCTAAATGGGATCTACTAGACCGTATTCAAGATAACACTGAGGCTTGGGAGAATGACAACAGAAGAAAGTCAGGTATAAACTATGATTATGAATGTATTAAATCTTTTATGGGAACTGATGACTTTCGTGATATTAGTAATGAGTTTGGTCTTGATTTCCAAAGTATTACCAACTGTTTTAAGGCCTTTGCCTCTTACATAGAAATTCCCAAGAAGAAGTGGAATAAGTACCATGCTCCTTTTAAAGATGTTGTTAGTCATGTTCCTGTTAGAAGTACTCAAGTTTGTACTACTAATCATATTGTGGCTGAACCTTATGTTGAGAAAATACCTTTCCCAGCTAAGGTAAAGGAGTATTCTATGATTATTAGTGCAAATAATAAAAGTACAAAGAAAACTGTTGAGCCTGTTGAGCAATTGAATATAGAACATGTGGTAGCTATTGTGAAAGATCTTGACGCTAGAAATATAAAGGATGAGCATATTGTCTTCTCTGAAGATGCTTCTAATATTATTTCTCATCCTAGTAAAGCTAGAAAAGCTAGTGTTCCTGTGCTTTCTGTTAAAATTGGTGATCATTGCTACTATGGTTTATGTGATATTGGTGCTAGTTCTAGTGCTATTCCTTATGAGCTTTACAGGGAAATTATGCATGAAATTGGTCCTTGTGAGCTTGAGGACATCGATGTGGTCATTCACCTTTCTAATAAGGAAACAATTTGCCCCATTGGCATTGTAAGAGATGTGGAGGTTCTGTGTGGTAAGATTAAAATCCTGCTGATTTTCTAGTGCTTAATTCAGCAGCTAGCAAAATTTGTCCTATCATTTTTGGTAGACCTTTCTTGAAAACTTGTGGATCTATTATTGATTGTAAGAAGGAATTTTTTTTAACTAAGTTTGATGTATATTCTTATGAGTTCAAATTTTCCAAATTTGCTAAAG
Source organism: Avena longiglumis (assembly GCA_030063025.1). Taxonomy (NCBI): domain Eukaryota; kingdom Viridiplantae; phylum Streptophyta; class Magnoliopsida; order Poales; family Poaceae; genus Avena; species Avena longiglumis. The sequence continues at coordinate 103,174,923 of CP125976.1, read as the reverse complement.
CTCCTTGTGAAAACAGCTTGCCTAATAAAGATTTCAAGATGGAACAACTTGCTTCTATTGATCTGGTTTATGACCTTGGACCTATTTTTGGTGACTGTAAGTATGCTTACTCAGATGATAAAGTTGTTGTCGGTGATAGTTATATTGTCAACTTTATTCAAAGTGCTACTGAAATTTATTATGAGAGAGGGAAATGTGGTTTTATGCATCTCAATAATGTTAAGTTTCCCCATTTTATGTTGAAAGCTTTGAAGTTGTATTTGTTTTGTCTTCCTATGCTAGTGGATTTTTGTTTCCACAATTCATTTTCTCATACTACTCCCATGCATAGAAAGTGGGTTAGACTCAAGTGTGTTGGTTATTTGCTCCTTGATGCTCTCTTCCACTCCAGTTATATCTCCTTTGTGAGCATCTTTGAAACTCTCAAACCTAACTTAAAGGCATAAAAGAAAAGTACTGGTTGGGAGATAACCCAAGAGTTTTGCCAAGTCTTGTAAGTTATTACCTCTGTAATAACCTCTGTAATAACCGCTCCTTATCCTTTTTGTTTTGGTTTTTATGTCAAGTTCAACAGCTTTTGTGAAGTAGACGAGTTGTGAAAAGTGGCTGTCCTGGGACAGATTTTTGCGTTGCACCGTAAAAATTCGTGAGGGAGCTCAGTATGTAGGATGGAGCTGTATTTTTATGATCTTGTTCCCCAAGTTGTTACCCAACTTTCATTAGTTCTGCACTTTTTGATTTGAGCAACAGAAGGTTTTCTAAAAGATCAAACTTTACCTGCTGGTCTGTTTTGACAGATTTCTGTTATCATTTGCATCTGCCTCTTTTAGAAGCTTTTGTTTTGATAGCTTTCAGTTGAAGTGTGAACCAAAAGTTTTGTTGTTTTGCTTACACTAATGTTGCCATTTAAGCTTGTGTATTGCCTTGTGAGGAAAGGAAACTTTCAGGAGAAGGAGAAAAGGAATCTGCAGAGTTCGTTTTGAATAGGTAAAAGTGGTGAAAAGGTTCATGAAACCCCAATCTTTTATATTTTTATGTTTTTAATATATAAGGAAGACTACGAGACGAAACAGAGGAGGAACCGGAGTCCGGGGTGGAAAAACCCACCCTAGGCGCGGGCCCAGCCTAGCCGCGCCTGGAGGGGGTTTGACTCCCCAGAACTCCGACTCCGCCTTGTTTCCGTGTCAAAACCTTCCTTATACTTTGAACATCATAATATATAACCCCATAGATTTATCGAAGTTCGTGCATCGTGTTTTCGTTTCGATCTGTTTCTGTCAGAAAATATTCTCAAGTTTAGAGCACCATGGTCTCCACCAATGACAATGGCAAGAAGCTCGTGGAGGAAGTAAAGTTGGAGGAACAAACCGTCGCAGGGGCAAGGTCAAGGAAACCTACTTTGGTAGGAGCAATTAACACTGGGGATGATTTTTCTCGTAACATGCAAGGAATCATATCCTTGGTCAGGACCTCGAATCGCTCGAGGCGTGAAAGCCCGAACCACTAACGAGTTTTGTGAAAAGTACTGTGCTTTGAGGATGAAGGTGGATATACTTAAAGAAGAGAATGAAAGGCTTCGTAAGATACTAGAGGACCTCCTTACCCTAAACAAGAGAACACCACCACCTCCAAAGGAGTAATTCGTCATCAGGTCTGGCATCCCCTTAGCTTGTTCCAAGCTTGGGGGAGTGCCGCAGTATCACCACCATTATCTTTTATCTTTTACCTTTTTAGTGGATTCGTATCTTTGGTAGAGAGGTTATCTTATAGTTTGTTTGCATGTGGAAGTATATATCCTTTAGTTAGTTATCTATGTATCTCTTGGTGTGAGTGCCTTATTGGAATATTAATGAGAAGTTTCATCTTTTACTTTTTGCACTTCTTATTTTTAGTTTGCAAACTCTATTATATGATGGATCTTGTTGATCAGTATTGGCATAACTTTGGGAGCATCAAGTGGATCTAAATTGGTTTTGGCAAACCGAGCTCAGGTCAGTAGCAATACTTTTTGAGATTTGAAAGAAAAAGAGAAAAAACTTACAGGTATTTTGTATCATTTGTTTTCTTGTTGGCTCATAATCTTAGTATTCTTTATTTAAGATCTTTTGTCTCTTCAAGGAATACTGCATGTTTGGCTTTATTACTTGTATGTTTGCTTGTTTCTTTAAACTCTCTTGCTTGCTACCCAGCCTTGCTAGCCAAAAACCTGTTTTGAGAAGGCATACTTCTCATGTTTCCTAGCGCTTTAACCAAAACCATTGCCATTTGTGTACATCATATCTACCTAGTAGCTTTTGCTATTCCTATCAAATTCTCAAGCTTCATCTACCTTTCGAATTAAAAAAGTATTTTGTTATGTGAAAACTAGTTAGTAAAGCTCTCATGAACTTGATGGCACACCTTATTTTCTTGCCCCTAATAGAATTGAACCATTGTGCCATCGAAGTTGTATATGCTTGCATCTATACCTTGGAATTAGTAGAACCGTGCTATCACGAGGAAAGTTTTCAACATTGCACATGTACTTTTGTACTCAGTTGATATCATGCTATTTTTTCTATGGATGTCAATGGTGTGAAATAAAGAGGGAACTTGTAAGTCGATGAAGTTTGTATTCTGTGTTAGAAAGCGCTGGGCGCTAGCCTAAGCCATGCTTAATCATGGTGGAAACTTGCAGCATCACCATAGTGAGATATCTATGAAGCATCCTTAATAAAAGCTATGCACATGGTAAATAAAAATATCGCTAAGATGCTCATTGTCTGCTTGCCTTGTCATTTTAGTTATAGGAAAGCTCTTGTACCATGTGCAAGGGGTACCCCATTGGCGGTTCTCTTTGATACGCAAATACTACAATGACAATAACTTACCTGGGCCCAAAGTTGAGTAGCATGAGGAGTGGCCCTCATATTCAAGGGACATGAGATTGCCAACTTATATCCCATCAAGCATATACTCCATCTTTGTGCACTTTAACCTTAATCATCTCAAGATGCCTATGATAGGGGCAATGAGGTCTCAAAGCTAGTAAGTACCATAATCTTTTGGAATCTCTTTATGACTTGTAATCCCTGCTTCCCTCTATAAAGGGACCTTTCTCCTACTTCCAAGTTGAGTCAGTAAACCTACTTCCTCTCTATCTCCAGCAAGCATTTGAGTTGTTATGTTTCAAGCATTCATATGGTGGTTTATTCAATCATGTTCTTTATCTTCCTTGTTTGCACAAAACTCTTATCTATTGAATATTACTTTGAAAGCTTTCACTTGTGAAAAACCTTTTGAGCAAAGAGTGCTCCTGTTTTGAAACTTCTACAAAAAGATTTTGTGAAACTATTTGCCAGGTATTCTCTGACCAAGAACAAGTTTGCCAATTCCAATTATGATTTATCTTTATGCATCTCTATTGTTATTGTTGTACTTGGTTGCAAGATAAGTTATATAATGGTGAGTTTCTTTCTTCTATGAGTTGTGCAACGGTAAGTGTGATGCTCCTTTTTCGTATTCTTTTATCGACACTTCACTCCATAAACCTGTGGACATGTTTACTGAGCTCAGTATTCGCTTGGGGACAAGCGAAGTCTATGCTTGGGGGAGTTGATACGCCCAATTTGCATCACCACTCTATATCATAATTTACCTCTATTCATTGATATTTGAATTATTATGAGGTATTACTAATGGATTTTCATATGTTTATGCATGTTTGATGATTCTTGGAGGATGAACTTCCGGAGTCTGGATTGTGATGGAAAAGAAGGCGTTTCGTGCAATTTCGCGAAGATCAGAAAAATACCAAAAAAATATGGAAACATATTATTTTACCAGAAGACGAAGGAAGCCAGAAGGAGGAGCGAAGAGGGGCCGCAGGGGGCCCACACCCCCCTAGGCGCGGGCCCACCTAACCCCGCGCCTAGGGCAGGTGTGGCCCACCTGCCCGGCCTCCGACTCTCCCCCTTCGCCTATATCTTCCCTACGGAACCCTAAGTCTCGGGGAGCGACCACAGATAGATTTCCGCGGCCTCTGGGGGCGGAAAACACCGAGAGAGAAAGATCTCTCCGTCAAACAGATTTCTGCCGGGGGAATTCCTTCCCAGAGAGGGGATATCGTCGCCATCAACACCGTCATTAAGCTAGGCTTCATCGGGATCATCATCATCACCATCCACACCATCATCTCCACCAGCACCATAATCACCACTGTCATTTGTAACAATTGTGTTGGATATTGATTTAGTTCTTAGGAAACTTTCCGGTGTTAATTACTATTGTAGTTGATGCTTGTGAGTGGAACCATTGGATTATTGTTTATGTTGATTGTAATCCATTATCATATCATATTTTATCTTGATCCTGTGATGTCTTGTGAGTAGTTCGTCTAGTTCTTGGCGACATGGGAGAATCATGTTGTTATTAGTGGATCGTGTTGAGTTATTATTCAATGGTTAGTATTTAAGTTGTGGTGCTATTCTTCTAATGGTGTCATGTGAGCGTCGACTACATGACACTTCACCATTTATGGGCCTCGGGAATGCATTGTGTATTTGGCTACTAATTGTGGGGTTCTTGGGGTGAGAGAAACTGAATCCCGTTAGGATACCATTGCATAAGGGGCGTAGGATCTCGAGTTTAAGGTTGTGGTTAGATTTATATCTTAATTACTTTTCTGTAGTTACAAATGTTTGCAGGGGTTTAATCACAAGTATGTATTAGTCCAAGTAAGGTCGGTACATTAGCAGGTTCACCCACACAACACTTACAACACCAAAGAAGAGTAGTCAGCTATTTCAAGTGAAAGCACTTGACAGAATTCCCATGTGTCCTCAAGAACGTTTGGTCTTTATAAGTACTTCCACCGGCTTGTCCTTTGCTAAGAAAGGATTGGGACACTTGCTGCATTTGTTCTTTGTTACTTGCTCTTTGTTTTGTTGCCTTATCAGAAAACCACTAAAAATCCGTTTGCTAAGTATTCACATGGATTTCCTGCTCCATACCACTGTTCAGCACCTTCTGCTCCTTGTTGGGATCGACACTCCTATTTATAGTAAGTACTACGATAAACCCCCTATACTTGTGGGTCATCAACACTTCAACTGAAATCCATCAAAACAAAACACGTAAGAGGCAAATGCAAATGATAACAAAAATTTGTCAAAACAGACCAGCAGGTAAAGATTGATTTTTTCGAAAACCTTCATTGCTCAAATAAAAAGCACAAAACTAATGAAATTTGGGCAACAACCTGGAGAACAAGCTCAAAAAAATACAGCTCGATTCGACGTACTACACTCCCTCACGAATTTTTACAATGCAGCACAAAAATCTGTCCCAGGACAGCCACTTTTCACAACTCCTCCACTTCTCAAAAGTAGTTGAACTTGACACAAAAACCAAAACAAAAAGGATAAGGAGCGGTTATTACAGAGGTAATAACTTCCAAGACTCAACCAAACTCTTGGGTTATCTCCCAACAAGTAATTTTCTTTAATGCCTTTAAGTTAGGCTTGAAAGTTTCAAAGATGCTCACAAAGGAGATAAATATTTGAAGTGAAAGAGAGCATCAAGAAGCAAATAACCAACACATTTGAGTCTCACCCACTTCCTATGCATGGGGGTATCATGAGAATAAAAATTGTTGAAACAAAAATCCATTAGCATAGGAAGACAAAACAGATGCAACTTCAAAGCTTTCAACATAAAACAGGGAAACTTAACATAATTGAGATGCATAAAACCATGTTTCCCTCTCTCATAATAACTTTCAGTAGCACTTTGAATAAAGTTGAAAATATAAATGTCACAGGAAACAACTCTATCATCAGAATGAGCAAACTTACAATCATCAAAAAGAGGCCCAAGGTAATAAACTGGATCAATAGAAGCAAGTTGTTCTATCCTGAAATCTTTATTAGGCAAAATTTGTTTTCACAAGGAGATTTAGCAAATTTGGAAAAGTTAAACTCATAAGAATCTCCATCAAACTTAGTTAAAACTTTTCCTTCTTACAATCTATAATATCCCCACATGTGTTCAAGAAAGGTCTACCAAAATGATAGGGCAAGTTTTACTAGGTCTTGAATTAAGTACTAGAAAATCAGCAGGATACTTAATCTTACCACGAGAACATCCACATCTCTTACAATACCAATAGGGCAAATGGTTTACTTATTATAAAGGTGAATAACCATATCAATGCCCTCAAGCTCACAAGGACCAATTTCATCCATAATTTCCCTATAAAGCTCATAAGGAATAGCACTAGAACTAGCACCAATATCATATAAACCATAATAAGAATGGTCACCAATTTTAACAGAAAGCACATGGACACTATCTTTTCTAGGATGAGAGACAATATTAGAAGCGTCTTCACATAATACAATATGCTCATCCTCTATATTTATAGTGACAGGTTCTTTCACAATAGCTACCATAGGCTCAATATTCAATTGCTCATCAGGATCCACATTTTTCTTAGTACCTTTATTATTCGCACTATTAATCATAGAATACTCCTTTACCTTAGCTAGGAAAGGTATTTTCTCAACATAAGATTCAGGCACAATATGATTAGTAGTACAAACTTCGGTGCTTCTAACAGGAACATGACTAACAACATCTTTATAAGGTGCATGGTACTTATTCCACTTCTTTTTGGGAATTTCTATGTAGGAGGCAAAGGCCTTAAAACAATTGGCAATACTTTGGGAATCCAGACCAAACTCATTACTAATATCACGGAAGTCATCAGTTCCCATAAAAGATTTAATGCATTCATAATCATAGTTTATACCTGACTTTCTTCCTTTGTCATTCTCCCAAGCTTCAGTGTTTTCTTGAATACGGTCTAGGAGATCCCATTTAGCTTCTTCCTTCATACGTGTGAATGATCCAGCACAAGAAGAATCTAGTAAATCTTTATCATAAAGAGAAAGCCTAGCATAAAAGTTATTGATAATAATATTGTTAGGGAGTTCATGAATAGGACATTTAAGCATTAGTAAATTCAATCTCCCCCAAGATTGAGCTGTACTCTCTCCATCACGATCCCAAAAGTTATATATCATATTCCTATCCTTATGAATCTCACTGGGAAGATAGAACTTAGAATAAAAGAGAGAAGCCATTTCCTCCCATTCCATGGATTGTCCATTCTTCAGCACCTTATACCATTCTTGACTCTCCTTTCAAGGATAGAGAGTAACTTCTTCTTCACCTGTTCAGTTGTGATACCTGCACACTTAAACAACCCGCATAATTCATGGATAAAAATCAAGTGATCACTAGGATTAACAGTTCCATCCCCAAAATAATAATTATCCATAACACGATCAACAATACTTGTAGGTATCTTAAAAGGATCTATCTCAACAGGTTGTGGTTCATCTACTACCCTAATAGTGGTAATAGTTTTCCCAAACAGAAAACCAATTGGGTTATCCATATTGGATACAAAGTAACAAACAGAAAAAAAAGAAATACTCACAGTACAAGCTTCCTTTACCAGTTCCACTCTTCAATAGCGCTTCACTCCCCGGCAACGACGCCAGAAAATAGTCTTGATGACCCACAAGTATAGGGGGTGTATCATAGTACTTTCGATAAATACGAGTGTCGATCCCAACAAGGAGCAGAAGGTGTTGACTAGTGGAATGGAGCAGGAATTCTCTGTAAATACTTAGCAAACGGATTTTAGGGGTTTTCTGGTAAAGCAACAAAACAAAGTGCAAGTAATAAAGACAACGAACAACTGCAGCAAGTGGCCCAATCCTTTCTTAGCAAAGTACAAGCCGGTGGAAATTCTTACAAGGACCAAACGTTCTCGAGGACACATGGGAATTCTGTCAAGTGCTTTCGCTTCAAATAGCTGAGTACTCTTGTTTGGTGTTGTAAGTGTTGTGTGGGTGAACCTGTGCTAATGTACCGACCTTACTTGTACTAATGCATACTTGTGATTAAACCCCCTGCAAGCATCCGCAACTACAGGAAAGTAATTAAGATATAAACCTAACGACAGCCTTAAACTCTAAGATCCTGCACTCCCTTGTGCAAAGGTGTCCTAACAGGGGTTCAGGTTTCTATCACTCTGGCAACCCCACAATTAGTAGCCAAATACGCAATGCATTTCCTAGGCCCATAAATGGTGAAGTATCATGTAGTCGGCGTTCACATGGCACCACTAGAAGAATAGCACCACAACTTAAATACTAAACCATTGAATAATAACTCAAGACAAATACACTACTAACAACATGACTTCTCCCATGTCCTTAAAAACTATACAAACTACTCACAAGACATCATATGGATCAAGATCAAAGATGATATGGTGATGGATAAAAATCTAAGCATAAACAATAATCCAATGGTTCCACTCATAAGCATCAACTACAATATTAATTAACACCGGGAAAGTTTCCCCTAAGAACTAATGCAAGATCCAACACGGTTGTTACAACGGGATGGAGTGGTGATGATGGTGATGGTGGATATGATGGTGTGGATGATGATGATGATCCCGATGAAGTCTAGCTTGATGACGGTGTTGATGGCGACGATCTCCCCTCTCCGGGAAGGAATTTCCCCGATAGAAATCTGTCTGCCGGAGAGCTCTTTCTCTCGGTGTTTTCCGCCCCGCAGAGGTGGCAGAAATCTTTATGTGGTCGCTCCCCTGGTATTAGGGTTTCAATAGGAATATATAGGCGAGAGGGTGGAGTCGGAGGCCGGCCAGGTGGGCCACACCTGCCCTAGGCGCGACCTAGGGGGGACCCGCGCCTAGGAGGTGTGGGCCCCCTGTGGCCTAGATATGACTCCCCTTCTAGCTTCCTTCGTCTTTTGGGAAAAATAATTTTTCAATATTTTTCTGGTATTTTTACGATCTTGGAATTGCATCAAAACACCTCTTTTCCATCGAGCGACTCTGGCAGTCCATCCTCCAAGAATCATCCAACATGCAAAAACAGAGGAAAAGACATAAGTAACACCTCACAATAAGAAATATATCAATGAATAGAGGCAAATTATGATATAGAATGGTGATGCAAATTGGACGTATCACCTTAGCGTCAAATCCAATCACGTGCAAGTGGGCATATAAGGTTAAGAATCGCTCTGATGGTTCTCTCGTGGCTCATGGCTTTCAGCAAGAGCAGGGCCGCGACTATGATGAGACTTTCGCCCCAGTGGCTCACATGACCACTATTCGCACTCTTCTCTCCATGGCCTCTGTTCGCCACTGGTCTGTGTCTCAACTTGATGTGCAGAATGCTTTCCTAAATGGAGAGCTACGTGAGGAGGTCTATATGCAGCCAGCTCCTGGGTATTTTTTCCCTGACGACATGGTTTGCCGTCTTCGGCGCTCTCTCTATGGCCTTAAGCAAGCCCCTCGCGCCTAGTTTGAGCAGTTTGCCTCCGTGGACACTGATGTGGGTTTCTTGCCCAACGCCCATGACTACTAGCGATTACTCTGAGTACATTGCCTTTGTTAAGGCTCGTCTTCGTGAGCAGTTCCTTATGTATGATCTTGGTCCTCTTTGCTACTTTCTTGGGATTGAGGTTTCCTCTACCTCTGATGGTTTCTATATCTCCTAGGAAAAGTATATTCAGGATTTGTTGGCTCGTGCTGCTCTTAGTGATGAGCGCACCGTTGAGACTCCTATGGAGCTCATTGTTCACCTTTGTGCCTCTGATGGTGATCCCTTGACTAACGCAGTGCGCTATCACCATCTGGTTGGAAGCCTTGTCTACCTTGCCATCACTCGTCCATACATCTCCTACCTTGTCCATATTCTGAGTCAGTTTGTATCTGCTCCTACTTCAGTCCACTACACTCACCTTCTTCATGTTCTACGATATCTTCGTGGAACGATCTCTCACCATCTTTTCTTCCCTCGCTCCATCTCCCTTCAGCTGTAGGCCTATTCGGATGCTACGTGGGTGAGTGATATGTTGGATCGCCGTTCACTCTTTGCGTACTGTGTGTTTCTTGGTGGTTCTCTCATTGCTTGGAAGACAAAGAAACAGACTATGGTTTCTCGCTCGGTTGCAGAGGCTGAGTTGCGAGTTATGGCTCTTTTGAGCGCGGAGGTGACGTGGTTATGTTGGTTACTAGAGGGTTTTGGTGCTTGATGACCCACAAGTATAGGGGGTGTATCATAGTACTTTCTATAAATAAGAGTGTCAAACCCAACGAGGAGCAGAAAGTGTTGACAAGTGGTTTGGATCAGGAATTCACTATAAATACTAAGAAAACGTATGTTTAGGGGTTTTTGGTAATGCAGATAAATAAAGTGCGAGTAAATAAAAGACAACAATAATAATTGCAGCAAGTGGCCCAATCCTTTTTTAGCAAAGGACAAGCTGATTGTATTACTTATGAGGACCAAACGTTCTCGAGGATACATGGGAATATTGTCAAGTGCTTTCGCTTTATATTATCGATTAATCTTTTTTGATTGGACAAGTGTTGTGTGGGTGAACCTATGCTAATGTACTGACCTTACTTGGACTAATACAAACTTGTGATTATACCCCTTTCAAGAATCCGCAACTACAAGAAATTAATTAAGATAAAAACCTAACCACAGCATTAAACTCTGAGATCCTACACTCCCTTATGCAAAGGTTTCCTAACGGGGGTTTAGGTTTCTGTCACTCCGACAACCCCATAATTAGTAGCCAAATGCACAATGCATTCCCCTAGGATAATAAAGGTGAAGTATTATGTAGTCAACGTTCATATGACAGCACTAGAAGAAATAGCACCACAACTTAAATATCAAACCATCAAATATTTCTCAACACAATTCCACTACTAACAACATGACTTCTCCCATGTCCTCAAGAACTAAACGAACTACTCACGAGACATCATATGGATCAAGATCAGAGATGAAATAATGATAAGTAACAATCTGAACATAAACAACAATTCAATGGTTCCACTCAATAGCATCAACTACAATAAGTAATCAACACCGGAAAAGTTTCCCCTAAGAACTATGCAAGATTCAACCCAATTGTTACTGCAGGATGGAGTGGTGGTGATGGTGCTGGTGGAGATGATGATGATCTCGATGAAATCTAGCTTGATGACGGTGTTGCCGACGATCTCCCCTCTCTAGGAAGAAATTTCCCCTGCAGATTTCCGCCTGCCGGAGAGCACTTTCTCTCTCTGTAGTTTCCGCGCCGCAGAGGCAGCAGAATCTTTCTATGGTCGCCCCTCGAGTCTTAGGGTTTCGAGGGGATTAAATATGTCAAAGGGTGATGCCAGAGGTGGGCCTAGGTGGCCACACCACCTGGTGGCGCGGCCCGGGGGGCCGTGCCAGGGGGTGGTGTGGGCCCCCTGTGGCCCATCTCCACTCCTCATTCTGGTTTCCTTCATCTTCTGGAAAAATAGTAATTTCCATATTTTTTCGGGATTTTCTGATCTTCACGAATATTGCATCTGGACAACGGTTTTTCTATCAGAATCCTGACTTCGGCGGTTCATCCTCCAAAAGTCATCAATCATGCAAAATAGATGAAATAACATGAGTATCATCTCTTAATATGAAATATATCAATGAATAACAGCAAATTATGATATAAAATAGTGATGCAAAATGGACGTATCAACTCCCCCCAAGCTTAGACCTTGCTTGTCCCCAAGCGAAAACTGAGCTCAATAAACATGACCACAGGTTTATGGAGCGAAGTATCGATAAAAAAATACGGACAAGAAGCATCACATTTATTAATATACAAATCATAATAGAAAACAACTCACTATTATATAACTTAACTTGCAACGAGTAAGGAAGTCACAATAAAGATACATAAAAAAATCATAATTGGTGATGACAAACTTTGTTCTTGTCAGAGAACAATTAGCAAATCATACTTAATTTAGCAAAGATTTTATAAAGGAGTTTATAATGCAGGAGTCTCTTTCTCAAACATAATGGTCTTTTCACCTACAAAGATAACTTTCAAAGTCGTATCCATTCACATAAGAGTGTTGTGGAAAACAAGAAACATAAGAAACAAGATTGAATAAATCAACATATGGATGATTGAATCACAACAACTCAAATGCTTGCTTGAGATATAAAGGAATAGGTTTACTGACTCAACATAAAAGTAAAAGATATGCCCTTCGCAGAGGGAAGCAGGGATTTCAAGTTTTATAAAGAGTTTCCAAAAATTATGATACTTATTGGATTTCAGACTCATAACTCTAAATTATTACGATAACCTTGTAACAGATAATTTCAGACCATATGCTTTTTTTTTAGAAAACGCAAAAGTCTCTCTACGTTTTATTTCATTGAAAAGGTAGAGAGATTACATAACTCCTAGTAGGTTTATGTCCGATTACATTGCATTACAGCAGCACTATATTCTAGTGTACATCCCATATTGTTGGTATAACATCCCTCAACCCTTTTGCTCCTATCAGGATCCACACCGCGACCTCATCCTTGATCTGCAAGACTAGGGCTTGGATGGAAGGTTACACTCTGTCGAAGACGCAATCGTTGTGATGCTTCCAAATCATCCAAGGCACCAACAGGGTTGCTGAGGCGATCCCCTTGTGCATGGCCTTTGGGGTGTTTTGCTTGAGTCATGTCCACCAATAGAAGAGGGAGGACTCGAGGGCTAGTGGCGTGCAAGGCATGCGCAACCAGGGCAAGATCTCATGCCAGACTTTGGTGGGAGAATGGGCAGCTGATGATCAGGTGCAACATTGTCTCCGGCTCTTGGTCAAGGCCGCGGTGTGGGGGAACCAGCGGCGTGAGGCTGGGGGAGTAGCAGTGTGGGATGGCGCCAGGCGGTGTGGGGACAGTGGCCGTGTGGCGCGCAAGCGGAAGACGAGTTAAGCAGCGGTGAAGACGAGCGAGCGAGGAAGGCGAGAAGAGCCGCGTGGGGATTTAAGGTTCTGCCGGAAATTTGTCGAGGGCGTTTTTTCAAAATGATCATCGCGAGGCCTGAAGGAGTAGTTGTTGTTTTGGTCCGCCCCTACATAAGAGCATATTTAATGCAAGGAGCTTGGTTAGACGCTTAGCAGAAAAAGAATCCGAAGATTAATCCCAGGATCCGTATAGGAGTCCAAAGCCCCAATGCATGCATTTAATTTCCAGGCAATTATTTTACTAACTGGCCCGATCTGATTTTTCTGTCCAACTAGAAAAACTGTCAAGCCCCTGGTGCGGAGATTTGCGTCGGAGCGTTTAAATAAGCTTCGATTGCCAGGATTGTTGGTCGCGAATGCTCAGCGTCCGGGATCAGAATCCTGGCGCCCCTAAATAAGAAGCCCCATTAAAAGATCAGAAAATGGAAAGCTAGATACCGACATATATACTGCCTTGCACATGAGGCCATGCGCGTATCCGAATTGATTTCCCTTTATAGCAGATCGAATCGCATCCACGCATGCCAAAAACAAAAGATTTGAATCAGATACAATCGAAGCCACGACCCCTATAAATTGCGGCGCTGCTAATGTGTCTTCCGATCTCTCTGCAGTTCGAGCGCGATGGGTTCTACTTCTCTATTAGCCGTGTTGCTGATCCTGCTCTTCGCCGCCGGAGCCAATGCAGGCCAACTAGCCAAGAGGTGGTACGTATACTATATCTGTCCCGTACTGGAATTAATTAACTGCATGTTCTGGCCACTAATTTCATTGTATTTTGTTTGATCTCTGCAAGTCCAACAAAGAAACAACAAGCAGCTTTTCGGTTCAATCTCGATTGATTCAGGGATTGGCTGATACTAATGATTCTGGTCACATCTACACCAACGTACGTATTTACAGAGATATAGCATGCACTACTATATGCCTTGCTTAATCTGACCTAATTTTGTCCATGGTACGTACGAAATGTAGGTGGCATATCATCAGATGCAAGGGGAGTACTACGGAGTCAGCGTGACCATGGACGTGTACGACCTCGTGCTGACCGACGACCAGTACAGTTTTGCTGGTGTTTATATCTCCAACGGAGATATCATCCAGATCGGTTGGGAGGTATAAGCTTCTAACCATCCTATATCTTCTTTAGATATACTCCTGTATATGTGCAATGAAATCCACGTACACTAGCTTATGTTTTCAATGATTTGCTACAGGTCAGCCCACCAGCTTATGGTGATTCACGTGCTCATTTTTCTGCTCTTTCGGTAAGTGATGATCTTGATCAACCGAGTGGCCACCTTTTCCCTTATTCGTCTATGTACTCATATTTGCTGTTTTTTTATGCAGACTGATGGGCACCAGCATGTCTGCATCAACACCGAATGTCCTATAGGTTTCCAGCCTGAGGCAGGCGCGCCCATTGCTCTTGGTGACGTCATTGAGCCTGTTTCCCGGCCCAAGGGAGCCAAGCAAAACATCACAATCAAAGTCATTAAGGTATAGGTTGAAGGAGTATGATAGCAGCATTAAAAACTTAGAGATATGCCTGTTATAATTATGGCCTCATGCATGGCTTTACTTTGCAGGATAGTCCATCCGGAGACTGGCTGGTGTATTACGGGTTTAACCAGCCTGATCCCGTGCTGATCGGTCGTTACCCCAAATCGTTATTCCCCAGCGGCTTGGCAGATCGAGCGACAAAGGTCAACATCGGCGGTTCCGTGATGGCCGGCAATATGGGCCTCATTCCTATGGGTGACGGCCATCTCCCGACCAATGATAGCATAGCCATGGCTACCGCAGCGTCATTCACCAACATCCAGATCATTGACCAGAACGGGAAAGCTTCGCTCTTGAACCACGACTTTCCTGGGTATACAAGCAAACCAGAGTCGTACTTTGTTAGTCCTGTGATCGATGGGCAATTCTTCTACGGTGGGCCTAACTGAGTTTGCACAATAATGGTGTGAGATTGCGTTTGTGCTATATGAATACACGTAAAGCTAAGAAATCATTTGGTTACCAATAATTGTTTGCACAATTCTTCTATGTATTTTTTTATTTATAGTTATTATTAAATTGTGTTATGGTGCGTTCATATACTTTATAATCCAAGGTGGAAAAAAGCTGCATGACAAACTAGACATTGTCCAACAAACTAGAGAAATTCATGTAGTAAAAAAAAACTAGATGTCTGCGATGGCAAGGTCCTGTACAACGTCCCTGTTTTATGAAGTCCGTTTGAATATATGTTTGTGAGTTCCTGCTAGCTCTATTGAACACGTGGTGATGAGTACTCAACTTAGGATCATGACATATTGACTGACAGGATTTGCGGAACTCGGGCACCATTATGCACTTTATTTATTTATTTTTGAAATTTCTACCTTTTGGTTTAAAAAATCACAAATTTATTTTTGGGACTCCTCATGTATATCACTCGAATACCATAGCAAGTTTCGGTAAAATATTGTATTATTTTGTGCTACAGAAAAAACACAAAATTCTGACAATATATAGCAGTAAAAAAAGGAAAAATTCTGACAATATATAGCATAGTTTGTGATAATGTACCCATATTGTACATATATATGCATCATGGGATGGCGAACAATATTGCAGGAGGAAGTTTTCCTTTTCGTCGCATCAAAAAGCCGTTTTCTATTTTCCGAGCATAAAAAACAGACGGTTTTGTGAAGCAACCACCAAATGGCTAATTCAAAATGCTACCACCACATTTTACAAAAATACTAGACCACCTTATATGGATAATATACCAACAGGGGGATCTGAAACCTTTTCGTCCACCCCTGGTGAAAAAGACAAATTCCTACCGAATCGGCAGGAAGTGTGTCAGATATGAACTACACGTACATGATCCGATGCTCATGTTTTTTTTATAAAATCATTTTTAGGTTCACAATATCTATTTTATTAAATATCTAATGCAAGTTTAGCGAGGCTCGGCCCCGAGCTAAGAATCTTCATGCCCGTCGTTCGACAAAGTTTGATGATAGTTTAAAACGAGCATAAAAAATTCAAAAACGATCAGAACTATGCGAAACCTTCGCGTGGTGTAATATTATGTGATATAGTTAGAAGGAAAAATATCAAACTTGGTATATTGATTATGTTTCAAAAAAATTCTTCACAAAATGACCTATCTCAATCGAGGTTTCTTAACTTTCGGGTCAAATGACCAATGTTATGGATAGAATTAAGGCATAGTTTATGATAATGTGTCCATATTGTGCATACATGTGCATCATGGGATGACGAATAATGTTGTAGGAGGAAGTTTTCCTTTTCGGTGCACCAAAAATCCATTTTTCATTTTCCGAGCGCAAAAAAGATAATTTTGTGAAGCAACCACCAATTAGTTAATTCAAAAACTGGGGGTTTGTGATAAGTTGATATGGATATCATATTTAGATTCTTTTCTTTTTTCTGATCAATTTAGACATATTATTTATCGAATTCTGATGTACGGATTTAAAGATATGAATTATTCCATATTAAATAGAAAAATACAAAAAGTAAAATTATTATATTTTTATTTGAATTCAATAGTAATTTTATTTGAATCAGTAATATTCTTACTTATTCATTGTTGTTTACTTAAATAAGTGTTTGTAGTTTCAAAAAATAAAAACATATGACATAATGATATAAGAGTTAATAGGATTTATATTATAGTATTGATAACTAGGTACAAATCGCTTCACGGAAACTGATTCAGAAGGAACTGAGAAGTTAAGAGTTCTGGAGCTAGAGTAGTGTTAGGAGACCGAGCGGGAAGTTTGATAAAAACTGCAATTTGATCAAAGATTAAATGTAATTAGTGTTAAAAATGTTCGAGGTGAGAGATTAATGATTTAAACAATTCAAAGATTTAAAAAAGTTGAGAAAAAATCAAAACAAAAATTAAAGAAATTTGAATTTTTTTTTGATTCTTTTACAACCTGTCGTTTTATTATGCCAACGGGGCTATGTCGAAGACAAGGCCGTCGGCATAACATACGCCGATGGCTAGAGCTACGCCGACGGGCAAAAGTGCCTCCGCCGAGGAGGCTGCGCCGAGGGCAGTCGGCGGCGTAGCATACGCCGAGGGCATTTTGGCCTACACCGACGGCTTTTTGTCCTCGGCGTAGCGTGCCGTTCATGTAGTGCTAGCACATGGATTGGTTGATCACTATGTCACTATTGGAAAAAAAAGTTTAGCACCACGGTAACTTTAGTGTGGAAAAAACGAAATTAGCAAGCTTCGCCTATGCACCTACAAGTATGGAAGTATGAACAAAAAAAATTATGATTGCATGTGAGTTGAGCTCAACGGTGTTATTTCAATGCAAAGTGCAAAGTAAGTATGCAATGCCAGCCAATTGTTGGACCCATGAACATGAAAAATATAGTAATTAGCTATGAGCGGACCAATAAATGAGCAACCCAACGATTTGTATATTTTACAATTTTCTATTTAGTACATTCATTGTTATAAAATATATTTAGTTACACCTAAAATAGAAAATCATGTATTTGAGAAATATCTGTTAGGTCCATAGATAGCTCATGATACTTAATAAAACTTGTGACATGTCCATATATTTGCAGTTCCTCGGATGGGCAAGATTTTTTGGTGAACACATGTGATTCTTTTTGTTATCGACAAAAATATATTTAACCAAACAAATAGGGGAGTGGTGTCTCGAGGAAACAATCTACCATAAGCTCGCCTATAATACATGATTTTAGGGTTTAGGGAAAGTACAATTTCCACCGCAGACGTTATACTATATAATAAAAAAAGTTGTATATTGGTTTGACTGTTGTATTATTAAATGGTTAGTTTTATAAAATATAATATAAAACTATGGAGGTTAAAATCATATTTCAACGGAATGGATTGTAATAATTGGAAAAGTTAAAAAGTTTGGTTTTAAGTGTTGTTTTTACAAATCGAAATTGTTATGGGAAAATGCGTCCGGATACTCTGCGTCGATATGTCTATTTGCGACAATGAAGGCGTCTGTGTGATTGTCACTGTCGTGCTCTGATAAATGTATCTAGTTGATTTTTGTAGGATATACTTTTAGCAAGTGACATCATAGTTGTCCATTGAGTGAGAAACTCATCCAGCATTCTTTCATAACCCTGTTGGTTCTCGAGAAATTTATCAAGTTAATAACTGCATTTGTAATGATATAGACGTCATATGGCAAATCATTTCTTCTTACTTCTTTTGATAACTTGCTGGACTGCTATGTATGCCAATGATTCGACAATGATGGTAAACTGATTTGGCGAATTGCTTTCTAGAAATTAACCCTACAGGCAATCATAAGGATGATTATATTTCGATGTATCCATCATTTATTACAAGTTCTCTGAAATGTTTATAACAGACAACTTGTATTGATCGGAAAATACGTGAATTGTTTGTGAAATAATATACTTGTATGGTTATTTTGAAGTTGTCTCTAGTCGAAGTTAATGTGAGGATATACGTGAATATAACACTAGCATATGGATTGGTTGGTCACTATATCACTATTGGGAAAAGTTTAGCGCCACGGTAACCTTAGTGTAGAAACCTTAGTGTAGAAAAAACGAAATCCCGCCGCTGGTAACATGAACTCCGGGCGAGAAAAAGAAGATCATTACCTATAAGTCGCGAACTGATCCATGCAAGACTTACCGCTGACAAACAAAAGAAAATTTTGTCTGTTTTCCATTGGTGGGCTCCTGTGTGTGGGGGGGGGGAGGGGGGAGGGGGGGGCAAAACAATCCGTGACATTCAACTTTTTACGTTTCATCATGACTGCAATGTTTAGTGGTGATGGTGATAATAATGTAAAGGAAGTATGTCGCTGGATCGGTCCATGACGGCGCGTGTCCATGTGGTGGCAGAAGAGCAACTGCCCTTCCTGGCCAAGCACGATGTCAGAGAAGAGGTGATTCTATTGCTTGTGGCTAACGGTAAGGTCGACCTAAAGGTTTTCTCCCTAATGACCGACGCTCACAATGTATAAACTTAAGGGAAATGATATGACTCCCTTGGGGGATGCGATCCCCCGCCTCCTGCCCATGACGCGATGACGCGCCTCCTGTGTGGGCCCACGTCTTATCTCTCCACCCATCTTCTACCTTGCGTTCGTCTTTTCTCCCCATTCACTCCATGGATCCTGTCGGATTCTCCCCGCTAACCACTGCCCCCTCCCTTGCCGCCGCCGGTCCCCCGGGTCGCCCTTCCCTGGACTTCTCCCTCATCACCACCCCTGGATCCCCATCTCCGGCGCCATCCTTCCCCATCTCCCCATGTGCTCGTGGGCTGCTTGGGCGGTGGTGGTGCCGCCTCGAGCAAGTGCTGCCCACGCCGGTGGTGGTACCGCCGCGAGTAGGTGCTGCCCGCGTAGGTGGTGGTGACGCCCAGCTCCGCCTATGCACCGGTGCACAGCGCCGCCCCTCGCTACTGGTTTTCCTAGGGCCGGAGCTGCTACCAACAGTAGCAAGCTTTGCTACCTCCGCCATGTCGTGTGCCGCCGCCCTCCGCCTGTCGCGCTCCCGCCACCCCGCCGTCCTCCGTCCTGCCGTGCGACGCACGTACAACTTTTGCCATGGCTCGTTCCCTTCTTGTTGCAGGTCGTACGGCGTCCGTGTTGCTACCACAGTTTAGATTGCTTGCTACTTGAGTTGATCGATATCGCTACTTTATCTCTGTCTATGAACGTCTTGCTATCTTAGCATATTATTTTTGCTATATATTCATATATTTTTTGCTACTTTCGTATAACTTTTTTGCTACAATCAATCTCTATGATTTTGCTACGAGTTCTCCGACGAGAGTCTCCGGCGATGTCTCCGGCGATATCCCTTTTGCTACATTAGAAAAAATATGTTGCTACACTCAGTTTTGTGTTTTTGCTACGATAACGTAAATTGTTTGCTACGAGATATCCAGCGATATTTTTTCCGGCGAGAGTCTCCGGCGAAGTCGGTTTTGCAACACTAGCACAACTTTCTTGCTGCACGGTCGCCGACGAGGTCTCCGGCGAGGTCCAATCTATTTTATATTTTTTAGGCCGAACCGTTTTTTGCTACATATAGAAAAGCGGGGCTATTTATAGTAAAAACGGGTGTGTTTGTAGCAAAAGCGAGATTTTTAGAATTTTTAGGAGACACATGTCAGCAGGAGAATCAGGGGGATTTTGGGAAAATATCCCCGGGACGTCGTAGTACTGCCCTAAACTTAACCAAGGTCGGCCATAAGAGGCTTAAGACCAGCCTTATTTCAACATTGTAGACACCCTTTATACCGCGTCGATTGACGTCGGTTGACTACCCTGTAGCCGTACGCAACCCTGTAGCCGTACGTTCTCGTCGGGTCGTCAACCGATACATCATATACCATGCACGAAGGTGCCAACGAAAGTGTTCTCTCAGAAAAAAAAAAGGTGCTAACAGAAGTGCATGTGTGAAAATGTTGCCATACTTTCCCCAATACTATCTCTTACCCGAAAAGCATTGAAGTTCAGCGCCCCATGGACGTACTGCAACAACGTCCATACGCCACAGATAACTGGACTTATCTGTGGCGCATCTCCACATACGCCAATGATAAAATATATCAGTGTTGTGATGACAATGGCGCACAGACCATGCTCCACTGACCGCATATTCCATGCGCCACAAATAGGGTCTTTTGTAGTAGTGAATGCTTGCTTCCCTTCCAACGATGACGCATGCTTCATGTCTGTAAGACACGAAGAACTGCCTTGTATGCAAACTGGTAACTGTATCGTGCGAGGAGCTTGTACCAGTGTGCTGGCAGCTGCAGCAGACAGCACCATCAAATGCTGACCTTGAGGAGGAGGAGGAGAAGTCTTCTCATTCGTGTCAAAAAATTCATCATCACTGCCCTAAACCGTTTGCATACACTCCACCATTTCCTGAACTATGTGTAGTTGGATGTTAGATTTACACTGATGCCCCTTGGAGAGCCTGTAAGCTTTGAGGTTCTGCCATTTATCGTCAGTTGGCGCCTTGTATTGCTCACATGCATGCTTCTCCTCGACTGGACGAGACACCCAACGAGCAGGTGGTGGTGGCGGTGGTGTGGGTGATGGCGATGACGATGTCGCGGTGAGAATATGTGTGGGGCCGCAGGTGAGTATTGGTACTTCTTTACGGAAGGGTGAGCAGGACCACAATCCTCACCCAAATCTTCATAGAGCAACGCCAAGGAATAAGTTGTCTCCAGATCACTCGGCTTCTGAATAGCAACCAGAATACAAACCCCGGGAAACAATCCATCCAAGAACTTGGTGATGTAATGAACATGGTCAGGCCGAGAATCATACGCAGCAATTTGATCTAGAAGAGCTGAAAACATGTTGACATAATCCTCGATGGTGGTCAGTTGTTTGATGTGGATCAATCGACGAGCTAGGACTTGATGCTGATTACGGATAAAACACGCCAGAACTATGGCGATGAAATCAGACCATGCTAGGTGCGGTTGCTGTTGTACATAAGACTCCAACCAAGTCGTTGCTATCCCAATAAACTGATCAGAAGACAAGAGTGCCAATGCACAGCAGATGTATGTCCCCTCTGAAATGCTTCCCCACAGCGGTGTCGCCATAGTTTGGGGTTGGAACCATCGAATTGCAGAAGTTCAACACGCAAACCAAGGCCCGAGTCAGTACCGATGGATTTACCGATGGGACTATAAAAAAATTCACGGTAAGTATAGGCGGGTCGCATACTAGTGACCGGAGCATGCGCTCTTTTGCACGCTGTCCCCCGGTGTTGATGTCACAGTGGTGCCCTTCTAGGACGGCGGTCGATCCTCCAGGCTCGCGAGTGGGCGTAGCCGTAGATCCTGCCGCCATAGCGCCGGTATCTGGGCGGGGAAGCCGCCCAACCGCAGCTTCCAACTGCGCGATCTCGGAGCTCAACGACTCCCGCAGATTATCGATCTCTCCACTGATCTGTGCCTTGACATCTTCCAAATCCACTCCCATCGAGGGTCAGATCGACTCCACCGCGGTGCGCATGGTCCAGAGTTGACTCGTAGTGTCGGCGACGAAGGGCTTGATCGAGTAGAGCATGTCATTTTTGTAATCACTGAAGCGCCTCTCGTACTCCTCCTTGGATTCCGTCATGAGGAGCTCATATAGGATCTTCGACTCCGGGGAAAGCGACTCCGTCACCTATGAGCGCCTACGAGACAAAAAAAAACGGGTTGGGTAGGTGTGGTCTGGTAACTCCAGAATTGGTGGTGGATCTAGAAGCTCTGATAACAATTGTAAGAGTACACTCTAAGAATGAGACGAAATCAGCGACTCACAAATGGAATTGTCCAGGCCGGATCCTCCCAACCACCCACCAAGTCAGTTCCACACGGCATTGTCGTTCATCTATTCAATTACCAACCAAAGAAGGAAAGGAGCTCTCAGCCTCGCTTACATATCACGCGCAACGCGTCTCTCGCGTGGCCAGCTAGGTGACCCACTCTTCGCCCACGTGCCACCCCGGGGCCCATCGTCTCCTCTTGGGCCGGCCCTCTGGCGGCCCAAGTCCTTGCTCTTCTGTCCCGCTTCCGTGGTTGGCCTCACGTAGTGCCAGGTCGCTGACATATCATGAGATCCAGACTCATGCCAGCCATACGCGTGCCATGAGCTTGGGCTACTCGATCTCGAACGATGTGTGTGTGATATATATTACCCCCCTTGTGATTTAGTGGGGTTACTACAAAAGGGCGAATTGCCTTTCTTCCTTTTCTCCCCTTCGAGAGCTTTCTCATTTTTCCTTCAATAAAAAATAATTCACTAATCCAATTTACTCCAAAAACTCAGCAAAGAGCTATCCAAATGCAGACGACAATGTCCTTTGCCGGCAAAATATACACGGCAAACGATGCCCCGACAAAGATTCTCGTCGTGTTCGTTTTCACATGAACTCGACAAAAAAGTTTGCCGTGTGCATTTGATAGCACGGGATAAAAGATGTTTAACAGCCGATCGAGCTAACAGAGAAGCAACGTGTCACGTGGCTTTGTCGTTTGAAACTTATAGTGCACAACACCGAAGGTGTACTTGATGGTGTTCGTGATGCAACCCCACATGTATGAAACCAAATAATGAGCATAAGAGTATTAGTGGCTTGACAATAAATGAAAAGGTATGGAAGTATAAAACAAAATATGAACAAATTAGCAAGCTTCGCCTATGCACCTACAAGTATGGAAGTATGAACAAAAAAAATTATGATTGCATGTGAGTTGAGCTCAACGATGTTATTTCAATGCAAAGTGCAAAGTAAGTATGCAATGCCAGCCAATTGTTGGACCCACGAACACGAAAAACATAATTATCTATGAGCGGACCAATAAATGAGCAACCCAACGATTTGTATATTTTACAATTTTCTATTTAGTACATTGATTGTTATAAAATATATTTAGTTACACCTAAAATATAAAATCATGTATTCGAGAAACATCTGTTAGGTCCATAGATAGCTCATGATACTTAAGAAAACTCGTGACATGTCCATATATTTGCGGTTCCTCGGATGGGCAAGATTTTTTGGTGAACACATGTGATTCTTTTTTGTTATCGACAACAATATATTTAACCAAACAAATTGGGGAGTGGTGTCTGGAGGAAACAACCTACCATAAATTCGGCTATATACATGATTTTAGGGTTTAGGGAAAGTACAATTTCCACAGCAGACATTATACTACATAATAAAATAGTTGTATATTGGTTTGATTGTTGTATTATTAAATGGTTAGTTTTATAAAATATAATATAAAACTATGGAGGTTAAAATCATATTTCAACGGAATGGATTGTAATAGTTAGAACGTTAAAAAGTTTGGTATTAAGTGGTATTTTACAAATCGAAATTGCTATGGGAAAGTGCGCTGGATACCCTGCGTCGATACGTCTGTTTGCGATAATGAAGGCGTCTGTGTGGTTGTCACAGTCGTGCTCTGATAAATGTATCTAGTTGATTTTTGTAGGATACACTTTTAGCTAGTGACATCATAGTTGTCCATTGCTTGAGCAACCCATCCAACATTCTTTAATAACCCTGTTGGTTATTGAGAAATTTGTCTAGTTAATAACTGCATTTGTAATGATAGGACGCGGATTTGGTGCCTATGGTGATACATGTGCACGCGCTCTGTATCGTTGGATGTAGCCTCGTGATTCGTGCTATCGTTTGGTTCAATCCACGTCTGTTTACCATGAGCGGTATTTCTTTTTTGCAAAAACTCTTTGCATCCATGGGTCATTATCTTAACGCAAACAAAAGAACTGCCATGTTTCAAAAAAAAAGAATTAGGATCACCGTCTTATTTTTCTATCTCACACAACCAAAAACCATCACTCTTTTTCGTTGACAAAGAATTGCACGAGTCTTTTTTTGTTAATTAGCTATGGACACAACTATTCTTCCTTGATGTATTTGTGTATATTTTCTTGGGAGTGAACGGATCATGTATGGAACTAAACAACCGTTTCTCTTTTTTTTCTAGATAAAGAACCGCAAAGTTCTTTTTTGGTTAATTAGAGATGGACCATGCTACATTTCGTTGATGGGTTTGTGTATTTTTGCTTGGTACTGAACGAATTGTGCAAGAAACTAAATAACCATTGCTCGTTTTTTGTTGACAAAGAATGGTATAACTGTTTTTTGTTATTTAGGTACAGATAGTCCTACTTTTTGTTCATGGGAATGGTTACGCTAACGCCGTTAACTGAAATGCACGGTTAGAAATACCCCTAGGAAGATCTAATGGCTAAATGTGGGTGCACACCTATCCCCCATGGCACACCACTATTTTACTTGTAATGATATAGACATCATATGGCAAATTATTTCTTTCTTACTTCTTTTGATAACTTGCTGGACTACTATGTATGCCAATGATTTGACAATGATGGTAAACTGATTTGGCGAATTGCTTTTTAGAAATTAACCCTACAATCAATCATAAGGATGATTATATTTCGATGTATCCATGATTTATTATAAGTTCCCTGAAATATTTATAACAAACAACTTGTATTGACTGGAAAATACGTTAATTGTTTGTGAAACGATATACTTGTATGGTTATTTTGAAGTTGTCCCTAGTCGAAGTTAATGTGAGAACACACGTGAATATAAGACTAGCATATGGATTGGTTAATCACTATTTCACTATTGGAAAAAAAAGTTTAGCACCACGGTAACCTTAGTGCGGAAAAAACGAAATTCCGCCGCCGGTAACATGAACTCCGGGCAAGAAAAAGAAGATCATTATCTATAGGTCGTGAACTGATCCCTGCGACTTACCGCTGACAAACAAAAGAAAAAATCTTCGGTGTTCCATGAGTAGACTCGAGGGCAAAATAATCCGCGACATTCAACTTTTTACGTTCGTCACGACTGCAGTGTTTAGTAGTGATGATGATAACATAAAGGAAGTATGTCGCTGGATCGTCCGTGACAGCGCGTGTCCATGTGGTGGCGGAAGAGCAATTGCCCTTTCTGGCCAAGAACAGTGTCAAAGAAGAGGTGAAAAAAGTGTTTTCTATTGCTTGTGGCTTAGGCCGCAACGATAAGGTCGACCTAAAGGTGCATAAGAGGCTTATAAGACCAGCCTTATTTCAACATTGTATACATCCTTTATACCGCGTCGATTGAAAGGCCCACAATGTCGGTTGACTACACTGCAACCGTTCTCGTCGGGTCGTCAATCGATACAGCTTATACCATGCACACGAAGGTGCCAACGAAAGTGTTCCCTCAGAAAAAATAAAAGGTGCTAACGAAAGTGCATGTGTGAAAATGTTGCCATACTTTCCCCAATACTATCTCTTACGTACCCGAAAAGCATTGAATTTCAGCGCCCCATGGACGTACTGCAACAACGTGAAATTGGTGATGCTTTGCTCCCGGCCCAGTTTCGAATTTTGTTTTCCGTCGTGCTCAGTTGGGAGTTGGGACCCTTTTCTTTTCACACCGCGGGGGCAAGTGTGGTGAGTCATTTTAAACAAACTTGCACTTCAAAAGTTGTGGGGATCTTTCTACGCTAGCTCGCGACCCGGAGTCGTGCATGACAAACGTTTCACTGTCATGCAAATGGCACTGTTTTAAGTTTCCCCATCCGCCATAATGCATAGTAATAATTACCCAGTACTCTCTTTATTTTAAAACGCGTGTACTTCGTCCATTTTGAAATATATAAAATGTTTTAGTATTTTTTTTGGAAATAAATTTATCTAGATGTCTTTTAGTGTGTGGGTTTTACTCATTTTGTTTCGAACGTACACACCAAAAGGCATATAGCACTACAGGAATGGCGTTGTGTGCCGACGGCCGGATGCTACGCCGGCGTACCGCAGCCGTCGGCGTAGCGGCAGGTACGCCGAGGGTGACCGTCGGCGTAAACATTGCCCTCGGCGTACGAGGTGGCCGCGTGGCACTAGACAGTCCAGGCCAGGAAAGGCCCTAACGGCGTCAGCATTACGCCGAGAGCCGCTGTAGGCATAGGATACGCCGACGGTCACCCTCGGCGTACGTCCTGCCTACGCCGACGGTGACCCTCGACGTACCTATGCACTTTTTTTTTCCTTACCAAATTATTTATATTTATTTATTAGTATCAATTATTTAGGCTCTATTTTATCAATTGGATGGATTCGTAGCCTCCGAATAATAGTCTTCACGCCCACATAAAATGTCGAATCTTCTCACAAGTTGAGAAATTTGCATGTTTGTGTGTTATTATCACATGTGCATGAAATTTATATTTCACAAATTTTTGTGAAGTTGTTCAAAGATTCAATCACATGTGCGTGTCCCCCCTCGCATGCATGCGGAAGCGTGAGTTCGGACCAGTATAAGGGGAATCTCCCGTTGTGAAGCTAATATGGTTTGACATCACCCTATGACCTAAACAAACACAAAACATATGTGTGTGAGTGTGGTGAGAGGTTGGTATAGGTGCTTGCATGTGTCCCCCCTCGCATGCATGCGCTTTAACCTAGAGGCGAATGTTCCGGACCCGTATAAGGGGGGAATCTCCCCATCGAGGTGAAACCGGGTAGGATAGTGCCCCAACTTGTGAACCAACATGGTTTTACATCACCCTATGACCTAAACAAACACAAAACAAGAGAGAGCTACGCTGGGCTACCCCTCGGAGGAACGTCTAGGGGTAGGCGATCCGAATCTGCACAGAGATCGAGGTTTGTGGGAGGAAGACCACGAGAACATTGGAATGAGATGAAAACTTGCATGTGACCCTAGCATGTGTGCGTGAGTGTGGTGAGAGGTTGGTATAGGTGCTTGCATGTGTCCCCCCTCGCATGCATGCGCTCTAACCTAGAGGCGAAGGTTCCGGACCCGTATGAGGGGGGATCTCCCCGTGGAGGTGAAACCGGGTAGGATAGTGCCCCAACTTATGAACCAACATGGTTTTACATCACCCTATGACCTAAACAAACACAAAACAAGAGAGAGCTACGCCGGGCTACCTGTCGGGAGGGCGTCTAGGGGGTAGACGATCCGTCTTGCCAGAGATCGAGGTTTCGGGAGGAAGACCACGAGAACATTGGAATGAGATGAAAACTTGCATGTGACCCTAGCATATGTGTGTGAGTGTGGTGAGAGGTTGGTATAGGTGCTTGCATGTGTCCCTCTCGCATGCATGCGCTCTAACCTAGAGGCGAAGGTTAGGACCGTATGAGGGGATCTCCCGTCGAGGTGAAACCGGGTAGGATAGTGCCCTAACTTGTGAACCAACATGGTTTTACATCACCCTATGACCTAAACAAACACAAAACAAGAGAGAGCTACGCAGGGCTACCTGTCGGAGGAGCGTCTAGGGGTAGGCGATCCGAGTCTTGCCAGAGATCGGGGTTTGTGGGAGGAAGACCACGAGAACATTGGAATGAGATGAAAACTTGCATGTGACCCTAGCATATGTGTGTGAGTGTGGTGAGAGGTTGGTATAGGTGCTTGCATGTGTCCCCCCTCGCATGCATGCGCTCTAACCTAGAGGCGAAGGTTCCGGACCCGTATGAGGGGGGATCTCCCCGTCGAGGTGAAACCGGGTAGGATAGTGCCCCAACTTGTGAACCAACATGGTTTTACATCACCCTATGACCTAAACAAACACAAAACAAGAGAGAGCTACGCCGTGCTCCCCGTTTAGCCCACATCTAGGGTTTGCTTGGAAAACGAGCACAAGACAAAATAAAAAATTATATATTAATAATATATAGTTTCTTCTATAATAGTAGACACTAAATAAAGTATGTTGTAAAATTTGATATTAAACAAAAGACCCTTCTTTAAAAAAAAGTTAAAAGAAAACCCTAGCTACGCCGACGGCTGCCCTCGGCGTATGCCTGGCCGTCGGCGTAGCGCTATCCTACTTTGGCTCCCACGCGCCCGCCCCCGACCCGTCCTTCTCTCACCAACCGCTCTCTGCCCGCCCTTGACCCGACCCGCCCGCCAGCAAGGCCTCCCTCCCCGAGCTCCACCGCCTCCTCCCTCCCCCCCGCCTCCCACCGCCTCCCTCCTCCCCTGGCCACCGCCTTCCTCCTCCTCCTTCCTCCTCCCGAGCTCGGCCCCTCCTCCCCGACCTTCCTCCTCCTCCCTTCCTCCTCCCAGCTCGGCCCTCCTCCTCCCGAGCTCTCCTCCTCGGCCTTCCTCCCTCCTCCTCCTCCCCGAGCTCGGCCCCCTCCTCCCCGAGCTCGGCTCCCTCCTCCCCGACCTCGCCCCCTCCTCCCCGAGCTCTCCCCTTCCTCCTCGAGCTCGGCCCCCTCTGCAGGTACCTCCTCCACTCCCCTCTAGAAGCAAATATTTAATTTTGTTAGATTAAATCTTGTTGTTAATCTTGTTAGAATTTATTAGTTGCATCTATTAATAGTTTATATCATTTGTTAAGTGATATGCATGCACGAGTTTCTAGGATTAGGCCGTTGGTTAGTGGCAAGCTAGCTTGGTCATATGGTCGTTGAAGAGAGAAGCCACACTAGGGCCGTGAGTGTGTTGCATGTTTACTAAGGTGTTCTCTTTATGTCAATGTACATACTTTGTAGTGTTTCGGGAGTGACCATCCTTGGCGGACTGACTGTCGTTGCAGGAGATGGTGTAGGTGACACCTCGATCCGTCTCAAGTTCGTCGCCGACCTCGACACTCGGTTGATCGACTACTTCCTCTACCGAGGGTGATAATCTGTCGCCTCTCTTGTACCTAGGTTTTATTTTTGTGTCTAGATCACCAAGTCTCGTCACACCTAGGCGTCATCCCGACCGTAAGCGTTCACAGCGACTTAATATGCATTAGTGGTCTCACATATTTTGGACCGTAACGCTTATGGATTTTATCGAGGCGGATTTGTTGGGTTTGGTTCTCGGCTCTACCTCGATTTGAGAGGATTTGGTGGCGCCTCCTCGTTGTTCTCGAATGCACATCCTCTTGGCTTTTGTCGAGGCGTGTATCGGGAGAGCAGCGGAGGTGTCTGAAATTTCTGCTGGATCGGGTAGAACCAGGAGAACTTACCCAATCTACGGATCCGGCTGGTTAGGACCCTCTTTTCCTATTGGACATGTAGGTTGATGAATGCGTAAAAATATGAAGCATTTAATCTCTGTTTGATATAAATGTTATATTTGTTGTTTTCTCCCAACAAAGCGAAGAGGATGGGCGATAATGGGTGGATGTACGGTGGCCATATTAGTGCGACTAATAAAACAGACGATTGGGTACGGAACACTCATTTGTTAGTGAATGAGTTAGCGTGGTTCAAGGCAATGGTTCGGGCACTTTGTCCTGCGCTCATTGCACTAAGCGTCATCGTCAGGAAAGGATGACATGTACAAACACCTTACGCAATATGGGTACATGTCTAACTATGTCACGCAAGTCGACTTTGCTCGATTTAACGCGTGATGTAGGTGAGGTGATG
Source organism: Avena longiglumis (assembly GCA_030063025.1). NCBI lineage: Eukaryota > Viridiplantae > Streptophyta > Magnoliopsida > Poales > Poaceae > Avena > Avena longiglumis. Next base: position 103,145,049 of record CP125976.1, on the reverse strand, counting down.
CGTCGCCGCTCAATGGCAATGAGCACGATGGGATTAGAAACATGCTAGATGATCTTATCGATGTCGACTGCGATTCGCCACCTCCACGGGAGGAATCACCAGAACCGGAGGAACCGCTAGAACCGGAGGAACCGGAGCCAACCGCGAAGGCCTTCCTTGATATGATGGCCGCGGCTAAGAGGCCTCTGTACGAGGGTGCAAAGATTTCTCAGCTCGATGCCATCTCTCAGTGTCTAGCCGACAAGTGCCAGTACTCCGCCACCCGTTCTCACTTTGAAGCTAATCTGAGAACATGTGGTAACATGTTGCCCGAAGGGCATTGTCTGCCTAAAACCTTTCACGAAACGAAGAAACTCATGAAGGAGCTCAACATGGATTATGAAAAGATAGATTGTTGTCCAAAAGGCTGCCTTTTGTTTTGGAAACAGTTTGAGGGTGACAAGTACTGCTCCATTTGTAAGGCCTCTAGATATGAAGAGATAAAGGGGAAGGATGGTCGGTGAGGCGGTCGAAGGTCGCTAAGAAGATACCGGTATCTCCCATTCATAAAAGAATCCAACGGCTTTACTTGAGCGAGGACTGCCAAAAAGATGACGTGGCACAAGAAGGGAAAAGATACGAGGGCAGACGCAGACGGAAGAAGATGGGACATCCATATGATGGTAAGGCATGGAAGAACCGATGACAAATACATGGATTAGGCGAAGAGGCTCGGGATGTTAGAATTGCGATAGCAACAGATGGCTTCAACCCATATGGTATGTCGGCGGCCTCGTACAGCTGCTGGCCGGTGTATGTTATTCCGCTCAATCTCCCTCCCGGAGTATTAATGCAACGGAAGACCATGTTTTATCGCTGATAATTCCAGGACCTGAGTATCCGAGGAAGAACTTGAGTGTCTACATGCAGCCGATTGTGGATGATTTGAACCACTCTTGGATACACGGGACGTTGACATATGACCGAGCATCAAAGAGAAACTTTTTGATGAAAGTTTGGTTACAATATACTATGCATGACATGCCCGGGTACGCCCTAACGTGCGGATGGTGTACAATTTGGTAAGTGGCCATGCCGGTGTGAAGGCACCGACTTGAGTTCCTTGACGTCGGGTCGCAAATATGTTGCGTTTGACGAATTTAATGACCTCAAAAGAAATCATTCGCGAGAAGATAGAAAGAACTTCAAGAAGGGCAAAGTTGTGCATGAAGTAAAGAGGTACCAAAGTTCGAGGGCGATTGTTGATGCCGAGATCGTGCTCTCGTGCCGAAATGGCGCCAGCCATCAATTTGCGGATATGGTGTAACGCAATTGGACTCACGTGGCAGCCTTTAACGAATCTCGTGTATTACAAGGACCTCGAACTTCCCATAACATCGATGTGATGCACACGAAAAGAATGTCGGGAGTCCTTTTCACAGTCCTGAACATTCACGGGAAGTCAAAGGATAATGTCAAGGCTAGAGTCGATGTTGAGAAGCTTTGTGATAGGAAGAGATTACACATGCAGCCTCCTCGTCGGTCGAAAGAATTGGTTCAAGCTGCATGCCTATTACGCCTTGATAATGTCCAAAGAAGGAGTCATTTAGGTGGCTCAACACGCCGTGATGTTCCCTAACGGTTATTGTTCAATATAAGTAAGCGAGTCAATCTTTTGACGGGATAAGTCAACGGCTCAAGAGTCACGACTATCATATATGGATTGAGCGGCTGATGCCGGTGATGGTTCGAGGGTATCTCCCCGAGAAAGTATGGCGAGTGCTTGCGGAGTTGAGCCATTTCTTCCGCCCTCCGTGCTAGCAGATATGTCCTCCGGTGATTGAGAAGGCGCAAGTTCAGTGCGAAGTTGCTATGCAATTTGGAGATGATCTTTCCGCCAAGCTTCTTTACTCCGATGGCACATCTCATTGTGCACCTCGCGAACGAGGCACTATTGGGGGGGCCGGTGCAATTTCGTTGGCAATTTTGTATTGAGAGAGAGTTTAAGTATATTCGAAAGATAACTGGAAACAAAGCCAAGATTGAAGCATGCATAGCTGAAGCAACATGCCTTCGGGAGATGGCAGACGCCGCGACAACCTACTGGCCCGATGATGTTCCCACTATGCATAACCCGGTCTCTCGTTACAATGTCGACCTGCCCAAGATAGTGATAGTGAGAATGAGAATGAGAATGAGAATGAAAATGATAGTGAGTATTTATTTTTTAATGCATTTTATTTCGTCTTTGTGCTTAACTATTTTCTTAATTGCATTATGCCTTTATTCTTTGTGTATACATTTTATTATGTCTTTGTGCTTAACTGTTTTCTCTTACTTAATGCAGGTGATTGAACAATATGAGCAGCGGCAAGGCAACCAGTTCGTCCTTGCTTAATGCTCAAGCAAAGAAAAGAGCTACACGGAGTGGGAGAGCCAAATCCCAATCCGCGTTACCCGATCTTGCTCCTGGCGGAGGACGGGTCGAGGCCGAGGTCGAGGAGGACGAGGACGAGGTGCCACGGAGGCGTGGACTTTGACCCACCACCCTCTCCTGGCGGCGTGGCTCTGAGTTGTTCTGAGCAGCTTTTCAGGGCCGAGAGGGAGGCAGAGTCCGAGAGGGAGGCAGAGTCTAAGAGGGAGGCGAGGACCGAGAGGGAGGCGGGGACCGATACGGAGGCGGACACTAGCCGCGAGTTGGTGGGGCCGAAGAAATTGCGGAATCGTGGGGAATCGGGAGTCCCTGACGAGAAGTTTGAGCCTAGGACTCAGGAGGCGAAAGCCCTTATTATTCCAGATGGCCTTGAGTAAGTGTACTAATTTGGCAATTTAAAACATTTTATTTCATGTTGGTCATAAATAATTATTGTGTACTAATGTTTATTCTTGTGCAGCAATTGGACATTTCCTTCGAGGACCAAGGCTCGCCTTCCTAACAGCCTCGTTGGAGCTCTGATTAGGAAGTTCTGTCCGGGCTATCACATTACCCCCGAGGGTGACAGGAAGCTAGCTACTACTTGGGCGGACTACGGACTACCGTGTCCGGGCTTTTCCGATGCCGATGCTGTCATCACCAAGTTTTGGGTAAGGCATATTTATCGAGTTATGTTCATACTTGATGACCCCACGCTAACTCATGACTCTTATGCATGATTGAAGTGCTTTTACCGTGTGGCCGAGGAGGACCGAAGAAGGCGCAGGACTTTGCTTGGGGCTTGTGTGAAGTTGACCCCTGTGTGGTACAACCAGAAGGTCACGGCCGCTAGCCACTACGGGCGACAGGCGTGAGGGTCGGGAAGGAAGACATTGTCGGTAGGAACCCTAATCCCGAGTACTCGATGACGCCTTGAAGAGTACATGTCGGTGAGTAAAATGTCAATGAGATTCTACATTGCTTCTAAGTTGCCATTGCATTGTCTGAGTTGACTATTGCATTTTCAGGTTATCCCGATTGGTCCGAGCCGCATCGACTCGCATGGGAGGAGCTGGTTAGACGAGGTGGCTCGAGAAGGCGAGGAGTTTGCAGCCTTGTCGAGGCGGAACGCGGATAACCGAGGCGATGGTGGAACGCACTGCGCGGGAAACCGCAACTTTGACCGCTTCAAGGGGAAGGTGGTACGTATATACATGGAACGACCTGCGTGCATTTCTGCTTATGTTTGTACTTCATATGCATAATATTTTCTTTTCGCGATACAGGTGGCCGAGGCACAACCCGGGAAGGTGATTCATGACGTCGCCGTCTATGAGATGATGCGGCGAAAGAAGCCCAATTACTCGGAGCCTCAACCCTCGTTGCCCGTGTACTTCGGCACTGCCTAGAACGACTTGGGGAACTACAACACGATGGTGAAGGCCCGTCACCCCCATGTCGATGACCCCATTCACGCGGAGATCGACGAGGAATCGTTGGTCCTGTCGGGGCACGGATTGCAGTATGGACGCCTCAAGATTCTGAATAAGAAGGTCAAGCCTACCCTCAGCACGAGCTTCAGCCGTCTCAAGGCTACCTACCCCGCCGACGGCCCCCCTATCCCAGCTCGTGGCCAGCCTCGTCGCTCCGCCGAGGATGTAAGTTTTTCTCGTTCTCATCATCTTTATGACTTTTGTTCCTGCATGGCTAACCACTGACGAGATTCCTTGTATTTGAAATTATAGCCTGAGTTAGACGCGGCCTACGATACCGTTTATGAGGAATATCAGGTGGCCTTTCGGCAGCATCAAGAGGCGCTTGCGATCTACATGCAATACGTAAATGTAAGTCCGAACCTTTATTTTTTGCAAAAGATACAAGTCCCACTTCCCCCCGTTTGTTGTACTACGGCCTGACTTCTAAACTATCTTGCAGGACATGATGGTGAATATTCAAACTGGACAGAATAGAGATTTGGGGCCCGTGCCTCCCATGCCAGGTCCGACGCCATTTTTGCAATCGAAGGAAAGCTTCGCTAGGACCTACTACGAATCGACACCGGTAAGTTCTTTGCTAACCCACTGGTTATCACTTTACTTTGCCTCGCAAGTTGCTAACATGTAGGCAACATGTAGGAACAGAGCTCGGGAACCGGCACTTTGGCCACGCCTGCGGATGGGCGTCAGATCACACCGCTTCATGACCATGGTCCATCTCACAGCCATTCTGCGGTGGTTCTCGAGTTTCACACTTCTCCTACTCCCTCGGTGGCTCTTCTGCTGCTTCTCTGGGCGCAACCCTCGGCAGGTCGCCACTTTTCACCGGGGAGATCTGGTACCCGTCTCCTCCAGAGTTGTAGGGATGTGTGATGATGTAGATGATCTTGTATGACTAATGTATGGATGATCTTGTATGACTGATGTTGATACATGTGTGGCTGTATGGATGATGTATGACTAATGTGTGGAATATATATTGCATGGATGTATGGATGATGTATGGTTGTATGGATGTATGCATGGATGATGTATGGATGTATGCATGGATGATGTATGGCTGTTGTGAGTGCTGCTGAGAAAAATTCAAAAAAAAACTGTGTATGTGATACGCCGACGACAATGCCCTCGGCGTAGCCCTCTGCCATGTGCCATATGGTCAGGGCTACGCCGAGGGCACTGCCGTCGGCGTAGCACCTGCTCCTACGCTGAGGGCACGTTGTCGGCCTAGCGCCAGCCTGAGAGGCTCAGGCGGTGGACACGCGTCCACATACGCCGAGGGCGAGGCCGTCGGCGTAGCCCCCTCCTGGGGAGGCCAGGCCACGTGGCCACCATACGCCGAGGTACGGCCGTCGGCGTATGCGGCGCCGTTAGCGCCGTCTAACGGCAGCGCCGCCGTTCGCCTTAGCCGTTACGCCCGGGCCCGCCTCGGCCGGCGTGAAACTACGCCGACGGTTTTACGCTACGCCCGGCGTTTTGCTCGCCGAGGAGACCTTCGAGGGGCTACGCCGACGGCAGCCCTCGGCGTAGCGTATGCCGATGGCAATGCTGGCTACGCCAAGGGCTTTTAGCCGTCGGCGTAGCCGTCGCGTGCTGTAGTGTAGATATATGTTTTTCAGAAGGCTAAAACATCTTATAATTTGGAAAGAAGGAAGTAGCTTTGTAGCCTCATTTTCTCTTAAAAAGTTATGATGTTATGATAATTTAGCTAGTTATCATATCCATCTCTATAATTATATATAATAGTATGTCATGTCATATCAAAATGATTACTAGTTGGCATTGCATGTGCTAGCTTATTGTTCACTCCCACTCCCACGATGACTAGTGTAAATGGCAAACCACGATATCTGTTGCTGATTTGCCAGTTATAATAATTAATAACGACTCGGTGTTTATTTTACTAATGTAATGTAATGTAATAATGCCGGCCGCCCACATGCCTAAGTTAGCTGGCGGACTCTTTGAATCTTTTCTGCACGCTTAGCTTAGGGCATGGTGTTGGTAGGTGAGATCCGAACGCGGCCTCATGCTCGAACGGATCAGCGATGGACAGAATATTAGGTATATAGCCACTTAGTAGTCAGCAAGCTAAGCAAGCCTGTTCCAACAATGGCGCACTACACAACCATCTCATTCTCCGCGGCAGTGCTTTACCCAGTGATCATGGCGGCAGCGGCACTGACGATGCTGCGAGCAGCAGCTGCACCTCCAGCTCCGACGCCGATTGGGATGCCCAAGTGCGACACCACCTGCGGCAACATGACTGTGCCATACCCGTTCGGCATGGGCCCGGAACGGTGCTACCTGCCGGGGTTCAACCTGACCTGCGACAGGTCAAGCGACCCCCCGCGGCTGCTCCTCGGCGACGGAACCCTCCAAGTGTCCGAAGACATCAGCCCCGAGTGGCCCGTCCTGACAGTCGTGCGCACCGGAGCAGGCCTCGGCGCCGCCATAGAAACCGACAGGGACGGGCACGGCGCCTTGGGCGGCGGCCTCAACGACGACGGGCCCTACACGCTGTCGAGCCGCGCGAACGAGCTCATCCTCATGGGCTGCAACCTGCGGGCGACGCTCAAGAGCGGCAACCTCACCATGAGCAGCTGCTCCTCCTTCTGCGACAAGGGGCAGGAGTCCACCTTCACATCGGGGTACCTGCCGTCGAGGCTCGAGAGCAGCATGCTCTGCTCCGGCATCGGCTGCTGCCAGGCGCCCGTCGTCGTCAACCGCTTTGAGTCACCCGCACTACCGGGAGGAATAAAGCTTGCCCACATCACGTCCTACGACGTGGAGCTCCAGCCGTTCGGGTGGGACCTGCGCGACGCGGACCGGGGGGAGTGGCCGCCTCGCGTGTTCGTCGCGCGGAACGGGTGGTTCGAGCAGACGGATGTCTCGCGGCAGCTGCTGCAGAAGCGCCCGCCGGCGTCGATGGCGGTTCCTGTTTCGCTGGATTGGGAGGTCGTCCTCGACCGCGACCTCGACATTGGCCATGGCGCGGCACAGACTCCAGATGACTGTCCCAGGGAGGCAGCCAGCATCATCTGTAAGAGCAAGCACAGCGAGTGCACAAAGGGCACAAAAGGAGGCTATACGTGCTTCTGCAAGGATGGTTATCAGGGCAATCCCTACATCGCTGACGGATGCCAAGGTGCCTCTCTCCCTAACTTCTATTTATATTTTCATTTTTGTAGTACTATGTTCGATCCAACGCTCTATGCTCATCATTTCTTTCTTTCTAGATATCGACGAGTGCGACCAGACAGGAGATAGGCAATGGTGCTACGGTGATTGTACCAACAAAATGGGATCGTTTGACTGCCAATGCCCGGCAGGAACACATGGCAACCCGACCCTGCCCGGTGGCTGCTTCAGTTCCCTAGTAGGTACGTCACGCTGCAAAGCAATTTCAGAGGATACATTGTTTCCCTTCCTTTCTCAGTTTAGAGATGAAGCCAAATTTACTAGGTAGTACTAGTTGCAAATTGGTTGCTAGGATGCATGGATTGTACTATATTCCAAGGTTACTACGATTTCTGAAAATAGATCGCGGTCCCATTGAAAAATACTTAATTCTACATGCCATCAGGTCTTGCATAAAGAGGATATATGTAGCTTAAACTTAGTTAATCCTAGAAAGGTTGCAACGCATCAAGTAGTTGCACACTGCCAAAAGAGAAACAGGTCACTTAAAAATGCTTAGAAAAGTGTGATCAACCAAGTATTTGCACATCGTTAAGCTTGAATTTCCCTCGAACTTCTACAATGCTAAAATATGCAACTACCAGGCTGTTGTTCATTCGATCAAAGTACACTTTCTGAGCAAAAAAATCGAAGTACATTGTCAATACTGAATTTCTATGATGGATCCGGTTCCAGTAACTGTCCAATGCAACAACACTTTTTAACAACTTAGGCTCAGCTTTACGCTTGCTAACTGTACTTTATTGAACTTATTTTATGGACAGTTTTTAAGCCGCTCCTAAACAATTCTCGATGGTCAGTCGTATACTTATACTTATTTGTTCCCTTTAACTATCCGTCTTAGCCAAAAGCGTAGATACCATCGAGATTGGGCTCCTTTTCATGGTTGCTAGAAAATTTTACCCCTAACATAAACTAGCAGTTCATGCAAACTAGTACTCCCTCCGTTTCAAAATATAAGACGTTTAAGGTTTGTAAAGAAAATAAATCTTGTCTAGATTTATTTTCTTTACAAACCTTAAACGTCTTATATTTTGAAACGGAGGGAGTACTCATGAATGCAAAACCGAAGGGTATTATAGGAAACCATAGCTGGCTGAGGTTATGGTGCAGAGTAACATGGAAAAACCAAAAAAAAGTTACGCGCGTAGTAAAAAGGAACATAAGCAGTATAATGCCTTTGATGCTCAATCACTTTGTAGAGGTAAGAGACCTTTTTAAGGCCAACGATGTTTTTTTGCATCAATACTTGTAATTAATTGGCATGAGCATGGATAGTACATGTAAGTAAAATGCTTTTGTTGTTTCTTCTGGGTTGTTTCGATTCAAAAGGGATTGTGTGAGAAGAAACTTTACACTAGGTTTCTCAGGCATATACTAAAGCCTACTTCTTAATGATACTAAATTGTTATAGTGGAATCTTGACACACTTAAAAATATTTATCCTAAATCCAACATTTCTGTACCGAGATATATATCACATATTTTAAAAATTATCAATCTTTTCATAGTTACATCACATTTAAATTTCACACAACGTATAACCAAGAAATTTAGAAAAACATGTTCTGGATTTTCTTGTTAAACCCACTTTAACCGAAAAGATTATATAAATTTGACTTGAGTATATATTTACCATTTAGTAATGATATGCGATTCAATCATATAAACTTTTTGCAAGACGCAGTAACCTGCAAGGAATAAAATATTTTGTATGAGCTTATAAAATGATGGATGTGCTAGAATAATACTTCTCTGTTTTTTTTGTGCACCGAATTACTGGGTGGATAGTTTCTTAACAAGATATCCAAATATTAACCTGATAAGTGGACAGCTTAGATTTAATATTTCTCCAGCCTCTAGAGTCGTAATTTTGTAGAGATTCTTAAAAATGATTTATCTTGATAATCTGTGGTGAAAAAATAGCAACAAAAGCAGCAAAACAAGTGGTTATCCAACTAGATAATTGGAAAAAAATATGGCTAGAAAAGATAAATTAAGAAAATCCATGTTAATACAAAAATAATAGTAAGTTACTTGTATGTTCGTGCTTAATCAATGGGATCAACCACAGAATATGTATTCTAAGATAGATAATATAAAAAAATATCAAATAAAGGCGAGGGTGTGCTCAAACGACACATTAACGAGAACAAATTGAGATAAACCCTATGTTTTTTTGTGGGACAATTCAACATAATTTTTTCTATCTAATTTTCTATTGGTTTTGATGTGATGGAATGGCAATACTTTCATTTGGACCTGCAAGAGTGCTACTCAAATTGCTTGTTACATTGGAAGTGTATTAGAAGTTGTAAATCAAACTACATCGGTCTTATTTATGATAAATCGTCAAACTGGAGAAGCACAATAAACACTACATCTAGTCAATATTGCTTGGTTACGGAATAAAAATAGCCAATACTCAGTTATATTGTTACTTTGTTCAGATGTTTAGCACAACTTTACACCAATCAGGGATATGAGGCTCCTTTTTTTTAGCAAATAGCTTTTTTTAGGATTTCCGCTTTCATTGTTCCCGTGCCTACACATATTCTCAACACGGAAACACCGGGCAACTCAGCACGTTGACTTAGACATAATAGAATACCAGGAGGCATGAATTTAGCAAAACTGTAAGACATACCTTGAATATGGAGATGCCACGTGTGGACTGTTTATGTGTGTACTGTCTTCATGTGATGTTTCTGAGTTTAACAAAAACATCATTTACCAAAAAAGAAAATAGAAAATATTCTATGTTTCCTATCTTCCTGAACTGAAGAGCATGGCTCAAATCCTTACAAAACTAATTATGAAGCTCCGAATGAATTGAAATAACACAGCCAGCATTTGATAATTGAATTTTTTGCACTAGGCAACTGCAGCGCGTCGTGTGGCAACCTGAGTGTGCCGTACCCTTTCGGCATAGGCCCGGCCACGTGCTACTTCCCAGGGTTCAACCTCACCTGCGACACAAGCAATGACCCTCCGCGGCTCCTGCTCGGCACCGACGGCACCCTTCAAGTCGTTGATATCTCCTTCCAGGACAACACGGTGCACGTCGTCCGCACCCATCCAACTGTGGGTATCTATGCCGGTGTACTTAGCACTACAGACACTTTCAGCAGCTTCTTCACAAGTGATCGAGATGATGTGCCCTACTCGTTGTCGACCCGTAACGAGCTCATCCTCGTGGGATGTGGCGTGCAAGCTGTGTTGTCTGGGAGCGGCAACCCCACCATCCTCAGTGGATGCTCCTCATTCTGCTCCTCAAACAAGAGTGGCCCCTCATTTGGCAGCAACAATGACGACGACTACTGCTACGGCGTGGGCTGCTGCCAGGCACGCATATCCATGTCCAGGGAAGGCATGCCCACCGAACTGGGGATCACCTGGATCGACCAGAACAATGTCGAGGACAAGACATTGCTTCCTTCCTACGCGGTAATCACAGAGCAGGGGTGGTTCACCAAGCGCCGAGTCTCTGATAAGGTGCGCTCGGAGTACTCCCAGAATCGGTGGAAAACTTATGATGCGCTTGAGGTTCCCATTATTCTAGATTGGGAGGTACTGCAGCCTGGCTCACGGCCTCGGGCCAACGTCAGCTCACAATATCCTCCCAGTTGTCCTGTGGAGGTAACCTACAACATCTGCAAGAGCAAGCATAGCCTCTGCAAACCAGGAATCAGAGGCTATTTGTGCCACTGCGAGGACGGCTATGTGGGCAACCCCTACCTCATCGACGGATGTGAAGGTTAGCATCCACAACATACATACATCACATGTGAACGTATGGTCAAATTTTCCATCACTGTCTATCAATTATACATGCAAGCGATCTCTATATGTGATTAATTAAGTTAATGTTACTACCTTTTTCTTTGTCTCCAGGTGACCAGAAATACTCTAAAGGTGAGCACAACAACTTCGTTGATTCATTTTTCATCTTTGTCATGCTTTCCCATTAGCCGACGCAACCAAAAGTTTGTACCGATAAAAAAGACGGCTATAGACAATCTACAAACATGGCTATAGACAACATACATATACTGTAATACACTCTCTCGCGTGTGACTAGTGGGGGAGGAGGAGGGCAAACACGTGCATAGAAATCTCAGAAACAGGCAAGCGCAATTTTATTAAATTGTGAAAGCTGGGATTCAAAATCGACACCTTAGGATATGATACCATGTCAAACTTCATGCACCATCCAATGCACCCAAAAGTCCGAACTAATAGAAAAAACTATACATAATTTACATGTACCATAACAGTTCTAACACATAAAGGCACCACAAATTACTTGACAAAAATATATATTCATTTCTTTAATCTTACCGAATGTACATGGACCTAGAAAGTAATGGTGCACGTGGAGGCAAAATTTGCATGAATATTATTAATATCTGTACATTTTCAGGTATGAGTGCTGCTATAGGAGTTGCCAGTGGGGCTGGCCTCATACTTTTGGTTCTCATTGCATTCTTCATTTCGAGAAAGTTAAAGTACCATAAGGCACAAATGTTGAAGAGGAAGTTCTTTGAGCAAAACCGGGGACAACTGCTGCGACAATTGATATCTCAAAGAACCGATATTACATTAGAGGAGTTGGAGAAGGCAACCAACAATTTTGATAAATCCCGTGAACTTGGTGGAGGTGGGCATGGTACTGTATACAAAGGAATTCTATCAGATCTGCATGTTGTAGCCATTAAAAAGCCAAAGAAGGTGGTCCAGAAAGAGATTGATGAGTTCATTAATGAGGTGGCAATACTATCACAAATCAACCATAGGAATGTGGTACAACTCGTTGTTGTCTTGAGACAGAAGTACCAATGTTGGTATATGAGTTCATCTCCAACGGAACCCTTCATGATCATCTTCATGTCAAAGGACCCCGATCATTGTCATGGGACAATAGGCTACGTATAGCAATTGAAACAGCAAAATCCATAGCCCATCTACACTCATCGGCTTCAGTTCCTATTATCCATAGAGATATCAAGTCGGTTAACATACTTCTGGATGATATGCTAACAGCAAAGGTTGCAGACTTTGGAGCTTCAAGGTATGTTCCTATAGACAAATCAGGGCTAACAACAATGGTGCAAGGAACTATAGGATATATGGACCCTATGTACTTTTACACGGACGACTCACGGAAAAAGTGATGTTTACGGCTCGGAGTTATGCTTGTAGAAATATTGACTAGACAAAAGCCATTTGCATATATGTCTCCTGAAGGTGATGGCCTTGTTGCACATTTTGTTTCCTTGTTTGGAGAAGGAAAACTGTCACAGATATTAGACCCACAGGTCATGGAAGAGGAGGCAAAGAAGTTGAAGAAGTGATCGTGCTTGCCATAGCATGCATCAAATTAAGAGGAGAGGAGAGGCCAACTATGAGACAAGTAGAGCTGGCATTGGAAACTATTCAATCACCCAAGCAGCTAGGTAATGTGGTTGCAACGAAATTTGACAAGGATAGTATCACTTATTCATTGATGAAAGATGGAAGAAGCAGCCAGGCATGTACCAGACAGTATAGTACAGAGCAAGCATTTCAGTTGTCGGCAAGCTATCCTCGATAAAGTTTGATTTGGTTGTAAGTTTAATATGATTAGTTTCAGGAAATTCATGCATAGTCCATTGACATAGTTCGTATCTCTTTGCTCTGGCAGAGCAGCTTTGTTTCTTAAATTTATTTCTGTTGTGGCCATCTCGTCATACACAATTCTAGAGAGATTAACACTAACAATGGGATACATGGTTGTTAATACTTAATAGTCGAAATGTGTCCGTTGAAGTCATTATAAGCCACATAATTGTTGTTATCCATCCTTATTTGTGGTGACTTCTGGATGGAGAAGGCTGTGTTGTAGTGAATATAAGTCTCATGGCTCTATTATTGTCTTAGGGTGGTCGTCATGGTCGACACATCCAACACTGGGATTTTTTGGTGTTTAGGTCTTGTGGATCGTTATCCAGCAATTTGACCTATCATGGTGGCAGTGACGGAAATGATATTGTCATGTGTGATTTGGTTAGGCTTTCTTGGTTTTCAATTTTTCATACTCCAAAAGTTCTTCACATACAGTATGACGACGAAGCAACAATTCTACAACTTGCCTTGCAGGGTGTATGTCCTGTCTTTAAAGATCATAGGTTCTTACCTATTGGATGGGTCATTCATGCGGCTTTTCAAAATCATTGAGATTGTTTTAGATTGTACAATCTTGGACTTCTGCATTTTTTATCAGATTCAGATGGTCAAATATTGAGATGTAAATGTGAAGCTATAGATGATGACTTCGAAAAATCTCGATGTTACTATTAGATTAATCACATTCCTTTTTTGCTCTTTGTTTCAATTTATTTGATCTAATGTACTTTGTATAAAAAATAAAGGAAGCTAGTTTGCTTTAAAAAAGGCAGCGCTAGACATATAGCCGGGTGATAGAAATGCCCGCATCCACCTTCCCCACCGCTCGATCCCACTTAAAGTGAGATCTAGACCTTCCCCACCGTTCGATCCCACTTAAGGTGAGATCTAGACCGTGCGACAGTGGCAACATAACCCCACCCACAACAACAAAAGAAGTGCCACCCCAGAATGCATTCAGTCAGACTCGACTCATTATAATTTGAATATTCATATCACTATGAACATCTATATTAGATAGATGAGAATGACATGCACATTTTATCCAATATACTTTGACATATTGCGATTTTACACTTTCCTTAAGGCCTAACATAATAAACTATATTGCTTTAAATACAAATCTAGTTACAATACTAAAGAGAACTCATTGAGTACCATCCGTATAAAAGAAACAAAGAAGTGCAGCTTTGTTTTGGTTGAATGTTTGAAACATAACCAGATGTTTAGTAGAATTCATGTCAGAACTCCATGTTTGTGTAAGAAAGCATAAGGATATGCTTATTAGACAATCTAAAGGTACTAGAAAATAACCAGTATTTTAAGTGGACAAAATTAAGATCTAGGAAATGTGAAAAGTTATTTAGTGCGAACAAACACAAGCTCCATGCATACATCAACATATTATTCCCTCCACTAAAAGTACAAATGTTTTTCTAGCCTTGCTAGTTTGTTACTAAGTAAATGTCCTAAAATTCTAAAATGCAGTTATAACAATGGTGCGTACATATCCTGCCTCGGTAATTGGAAATTACCATTGCAAGACATGGCTACCATAGTAGATAGGACTATAACATAGTTGCTAGAAGCTAGAATAGCAGGTATTTAGTAATGTAGGAGGTAATTATATAACTACCAATGGACAACATAAAGATGAGAACTGAAATATGTGCACTACAAGAAAAAAAATGTGAATAGAAAGCAAAAGTTGCTGAAAGTTACCATGTGTAAGGTCAATTTTATCATAGGCCTGCAAGAATGCATAGCATTCTCTTGTGCTGAAATCCTCACTGGTTCTGCCATCAGGCTTCATAGATGGTGGTAAATTTGCATCAGGGTCGAACCGTCCTGCTTTTTCCTGCCTATGAAATATCCTGAAGAAAAAAAATACAAAGTTCAATCCATCATACTTATGGCAGATCTTACGAGACTTGATCCTATATGGAATAATCACCTCACATATCCCTTGAGCACTGATGTTATACTGAACTCTTAGATCCACTATTAGCATAGCCATTACACAAGCCCGTGTAGGGACCCTAGGTGGATTACTATACAACCATAGTTCTGGAGGCATTGCCCACCCATTGATGCGGAAAGCATGAGGGAGGATTCTTTCCATAGGTAAAGAAAACTCATTAAGTAACATTGAGCAATAGGATAGAAATTAACCGAAGGAATCTGCAAGCCTGTTATTGCTGTTACGGACCCAGCTGCAGGTTTCAGTTGCCATGCTCTAATCACTCAGACTGGTCTGAATAGCTATCTCACATTCAAAGAACAGTACTGGTTTGGAGAGCTCCCAAGAATTTTGTCCACTTGGGTAAATACTGCCACACAAGGAACCCTCCATTGCACACCTACTAATTTCAGTAGGTAGGATTTTTTTTTTGTGTGTGAATTGTTGGTAGGATGGCTTCATAGGCAAATATGACAGGCCAAGAAACAAAGAGGCGATGTTGAGTATGCTGGCAGTAGCATCCTCAGTGAGCGCAGAAAGATGAACTCGGCCCCTCACCTGTCTTTTGAAAGAAATGCTTCATCCGCCCAGTCACATAATCACATTTTGCCTCATGAGGTTTTTGTTCAACTGCACACAAAAGTTCCACTAGTTTTTTCTGCTTCTTTCAATGGCAATAAGTGAACAAGAGCATAAACTAACTGACACCTCCACTGGCAGAATGCTTCGGTCTCTTCGCATCCTCCTCCTTGGCGAGCACCTTTTACCCCGACGTTTCGTCGAACACCTTGGAGGCAGCCAACCGGCGCCAGATAGACAGCTCCGGCCAGAAAGCAGAAGTCCACCTCTACGAGCACCTCCAGCTGCCGCTGCAGGATAACCTGCAGACCCTGCATGTAGCGCCGCCGGGCCCGAGTTCCCAGCTCCTCTGGCGCCCAGGCGTCGGCGATGGAGACGAGGTCGTTAGACTCGTTGAAGACAGGCGCCGCAGGGTCGTGTTAGGGTGTTTTGGGTGATTTGGCAGACACGCATGGTCGCAGTTGATTATCATAATTGATACGGGAGCCTGATGTCTCTCCCAAAAAACACAGTAATGCTACAGTACAAAAAGCTATTACCGACAGATGATGTGACATAGCACGCAAATAGGGATAAGTGGGACAATTTAGACAAATGGGATACTACTTTTATACTACTAGCAGCATTCCTATACGCAGAAGAGAAAATACAAACTGCTCCCTTTTTATGCAAAGGATAAATTTTTTTAAAAACCAACTGAGCCACGTTCATCCGTAGCCTTTCCGTGAGCCGGCCGGTCCGTAGGTCTAGCATTATTGCTCAAAAAATGTGCAAAATTTAAGAAACTGCAACAGTGGTCCGACTTCTTTGTCGGTACCTTTAATTTGGTCCTAAATCTTTAAAATTGTACGTCTAGATTCTAAATTTTTCGTAATTGATTCACCCGTGTGCTCTCGGCCACTTGCGTTTTCGGCCACCTGGGCTTCACCCCTCTGCTTGCTCGCCTTCTCTTCCTCTACGGTTGTTGTGTCGCCCCTGCTGTCCAGGAGATACATCTAAGCTCGCTGTTGAGCAATGGCGTTCTTCTGTTGCCACAACGACCGGCTCCGGCCACTTCTACTACCGCAAACCAACCCCATCTGACTTGACCCACACCACGCCCCCGCGGCACATGCTCCCGCGCCACGCGGTCGTGGCCATGGTCGCGTAGTACACTCGGTCCCTGTGCGCCCTGTAGTCCTTCTCGCCGGTGTAGACGAGCATCCGGATGCACCGGAGGTTCTCCAACCCGGTGTGTCAGGCAGGTTCATCCTCGGGTCATTCACGCTGCTCACCACGCTGAGGCAGGCGAACTCCTAGACAATGCCCATGTCCATGGCCGTCTCTTAGTGTAGGAGTTCGTAGCATGGAAAACAAAAAAATTCTACCGCATGCACACAAACAAGCCAAGAGATTGTAGCAACAAGTCGATTAGAGTACTCACCCTCAAAGATTCCAAAGTGGTTAACGAGAGCAGATTCTCGTGGGTGATGTAGTCGTACACTTGCCGATCTCAAGATCGCGTAGACGATCCTTCCGGCGCTGCGTTCCGGCAGCGCTTCCGCAGTCGGTCACATGTTCGGTACATGATGAAGACCTTCCTCTCCCTTGTTCCAGCAGGCAGCGGAGGTTGTAGTTCTCCCCTCGTGATTCCGGCAGCACGATGGCGTGGTGTCGGAAGTAGAGGGAAGATCCTGCAGGGCTTCGCCTAAGCCGGAGCAGGTTATGGTGGATTTAGGGTTTCCGGTGATCTAGGGTTTAGAGGGCCGGAGAGGAGGAGGTGGAGTCAGCGGCGGCTAGGGCGGCGACGACGATCCGGCGGCGGCGACGGCGTGGCTAGGTGGGGAGGGGTTGGTTATGTGGCCTTGGGGCACCCCCTCCCATCTATTTATGAGAGGGAGGACAGCTTGGGAGAGGGTACTTTGAATACTTCCCCAACTCCCTCTCCTAGTTGGCTTGTGGTGGAGGGAAAGAAGGACTATTTCCTTCCTCCACGAGGATACATTGTCCCAGTTTGACTTTTCAACTTGCCTTTTTGACTTTCAATTCGGAGCTTAATTTCTTTTTTGCAAATGCCCAACCAAGTGACCTAGGACATGATTCAATCATTTCACTTATCCATGACACATTCATGTACCCTTCCCCTTCCGGTCTGGTGAATCTTCTAGACCCTTCTAGAACCTCTCCGATGAAATCATCGGAATCATTTCCGAACTCCGAAATTGGACTTTCCTTATATGAATCTTATTATCCGGACCATTCCGGATCTCCTCGTGATATCCTGTATCCCATCCGAGACTCTGAACAACATTCAGTGTCCCTACTTACATTCCATATCTAGTAAACAACATCGAATCCTTAAGTGCTTCCTACGGTTCATGAATTACGGACATGATCGAGACACTTCTCCCATCAATAACCAATAGAGAAATCTGGAAATTCATATGGCTCTCACATATTTCTACGATTACTTTGCGATCGAATGAACCACTTACATACGATACCAATTTCCCTTTGTCTCGTGATAGTTTACTTATCCGAGGTCTGATCGTTGGTATCTCCGCATACCTAGTTCAACCTCGTTACTGATAAGTACTCTTTTATATTTCCCCTGATATGTGATCCCTTGTGAGCCAGTCACATGCTTGCAAGCTAATTGGATGACATTTCATGGAGAGGGCCCAGAGTATATCTATCTTTCATATGGATGGACAAATCCCACTCTTGATCCATGTGCCTCAACACATACTTTCCGAACACTCAATGCCACCTTTATAGCCACCCAGTTAAGGTGTGGTGTTTGATGTCATCAAAGCATCCTTTCGGTGATGGTGATTAGCATGATCTCATGGTCGAAGGAATTAGGTTACTATGTATTAGAAAGCTTATAGCAAACTAACTATTGAAATGCCTTGATCTTTATGCTACGCTTATCTATAGGAGTATGTCCATCACACCATTCTCCTAATGATATGATCTTGTTGTTAATAACATCTCAATGTTCATGATCGGAAAACCACGGTCATCTATCAACCAACAAGCTAGTATTACAAAGAGGCTTTACCAGGGACTCTAATTTAGTTTACAAATCACACAAGTATTAATGTTTCCGGTTAATACTATTATAGCATGAAAGTAAAAGTTTATCATAAACACAAAGATATAATAATAACTACTTTTATTATTGCCTCTAGGGCATATCTCCAACAGTCTCCCACTTGAACTAGAGTCAACTAATCTAGATTACATGGTAATATACCGAACACCCATGGCGGTTTGGTGCTTGTCACGTTTTGCCCTCGGGAGAGGTTTAGTCAACGGATCTGCCACATTCAAATCTATGTATACTTTGCAAATCTTTATGTCACCATCTTGGACATGCTCTCGAATAGCGTGAAAACGCAGCTTGATATGCTTCAGCTTCTTGTGTGACCTTGGTTCTTGCGCATTGGCTATGTCACCCATGTTATCACAGTAGATAGACATTGGGTCCAGCGCACTGGGAACCACACCAAGATCTGTAATGAACTCCTTCATCCATATCGCCTCTTGTGAAGCCTTCGAAGAAGCTATGTATTCCGATTCAGTTGAAGATCTCACCACAACGCTTTGATTTGCACTCCTCCAGCTAACTGCTGCACCATTCAAAGTAAATACGTATCCAGATTGAGATTTAGAATCATCTGGATTGGTATTCCAACTAGCATCGGTGTAACCATTAACAACGAGTTGTTCATCACCTCCATAAGAAAGAACCATATCCTTAGTTCTTCTCAAGTACTTAAGGATGTTTTTGACCGATGTACAATGATCCACTCCTGGATCACTTTGATATCTGCTAGTCAAACTAACAACATATGCAATGTCGGGTCTAGTACATAGCATGGCATACATGATAGATCCTATGGCTGAGGCATAGGGAGTCTTACTCATCATTTCTCTATCTTCTGCCGTAGCAGGACTTTGAGTTTTACTCAAGGTCGTATTGGGCAACATGGGCAAGAACCCTTTCTTGCTATCTTCCATTCCAAATCTCTTTAGAACTCTGTCCAAATATGTACTCTGTGACAATGATATTAGGCGTATCGATCTATCTCTATAAATATTTATGCCTAATATGTAAGCTGCTTCGCCAAGATCTTTCATTGAAAAACTATTATTCAAATAATCCTTGACACTATTAAGAAGGTCTACATCATTCCCAATCAACAATATGTCATCCACATATAGTACTAGGAATGCTACAAAGCTCCCACTCACTTTTTTGTAAATATAAGCTTCTCCATAAGTTTGTATAAAACCAAAACTATTGATCACCTTATCAAAACGTTGATTCCAACTTTGGGATGCTTGCTTCAATCCATAAATGGACCATTGAATTTTGCATACCTTGTTAGAATCTTTAGGATCGACAAAACCTTTGGGTTGTACCATATACAACTCTTCATCAATGTATCCATTGAGGAACACCATTTTGACATCCATCTGCCATATCTCATAATCATAATATGCAGCGATTGCTAACAAAATCCTCACAGACTTTAGCTTCGCTAGCGGTGAGAAAGTCTCATCGTAGTCAACCCCTTAAATTTATCGAAACCCTTTTGCGACAAGTCGAGCTTTATAGACAGTAACATTACCAGCAGCATATGTTTTCTTCTTGAAAATCCATTTGTTCTTGAAAATCCATTAAAATAACATCATCTAAAACATTTACAAGCAGAAACAAATCAAGGGAAAATAAAAAACAAAACAAATAAAGCAAATGGTCATTTTTGCCAATCTTGCTCACTAGGCCACTTTGAGTGTTTCTAGTCCAAGATTTCAAACAGAAACTTTTCCATTTCTTTTCACCCCTTGCAAGACCAAGTAAAAGTGAAGCAAAGCCCACCTTTCAAACTTGCAGAAACATTTGGCAACTTGATTCAAATGACATTTCAAAATTGAATCTTTAACATATGTGAAGATCACCCTTTTTCAAAAACCACCCAAACCAATTCCACTTGACCAATCCAACTAGCCAGAGACTCCTTAGTATGTAACTATCACACCCACCAAGTTTGAATCCAAAATTCAAATTTGAATCTCTTTTGGCCATTTCATCAAACACCTTGTAATCAGCAAACAAACAAACATCAAACACTATTAGGAGCAGTAATTTTGGCCAACCTTGTTCCCTCTATAGCTCACACTACTCTCAGTAGATGATCTAGCCCAATTAACAATCTTTAGCACCACTGTGAGCATGCTATAGCCATCAATGGTGACCATGCCGAGCCTACCTTGCCACCCCCATGTCGACAGCGATCTAGGAGGAGCACCAAGCCTAGCAAGCATGTCTGGGACACACTTCACCGTCCATCGCCACCCCCTGTCCAAGCCTCGAGCATTGCCAGCCCCTAGACCACACAGCCCGAGCATGCCAAGCCTCTCTGCAAGCGATCCGAGAGCGCGCCAGTGCGCCAACCGTGACACACGCCCACAGACCGCGCGCCGCCCTCGCCGCGTGCAAGCAATATCGCCAGCATCCCGGCAACACCGCGGACATGCCCGTTCACCGCCGCGCGGACCATAGACGCTGTGCACCATTAAAACCACCGTCGGACCCTCCCAGAGCGCCACGACGTTCCGACCGCCTCGCACCGCCCCACGCCTCGCCATCAAGCCGCTGAGCTTCGCCAGGAGGCAATGCACCTCCCCCTATCATCGCCCATGCCTTTAGCTTGCTGTGCTGACGACCACGACGAGCTCTGCCTGCGCCTGTCGATCCCCTTTATGTTGGAGATATGCCCAAGAGGCAATAATAAAGTAGGTTATTATCATATCTTCATACTTATGATAAATGTTTACATACCATGCTATAATTGTATTAACCGGAAACATTAATACTTGTGTGATTTGTAAACTAAAATAAGAGTCCCTAGTAAAGCCTCTTGTTAAACTAGCTTGTTGGTTAATATATGATCATGGTTTCCTGATCATGAACATTGAGATGTTATTAACAACAAGATCATGTCATTAGGAGAATGATATGGTGGACATACTCCTATAGATAAGCGTAGCATAAAGATCAAGTCATTTCAATAGTTCAATTGCTATATGCTTTCTGATGCATGGTAACCTAATTCCTTCGACCATGAGATCATGCATATTGCCTTTCTAGGATGGATGCTTTGATGTCATCAAACACCACACCGTAACAGTGGCTATAAAGGTGGCATTGAGTGTTGAAAGTATTGGTTGAAACACATGGATCAAGAGTGGGATTTTTCCATCCATATGCGGATAGATATACTCTGGGCCCTCTCGGTGAAATGTCATCCAATTAGCTTGCAAGCATGTGTTGGGTCACAAGGGATCACATATCACGGAGCGAAAAGAGTACTTATCGATGCGAGGTTGAACTAGGTATGCAGAGATCAAGCGATCATAACCTCGGATAAGTAAACTATCGTGAGACAAAGGGAAATTGGTATCGTATGTAAGTGGTTCATTCGATCGCAAGTAATCGTAGAAATATGTAGGAGCCATATGAATTTCAGATTCCTCTATTGGTTATTGTTAGGAGAAGTGTCTCGATCATGTCCGCATAATTCACGAACCGTAGGAGACACACTTAAGGATTCGACGTTGTTTGAGTAGTTATGGTATTATGAGAAAGAGACCGAATGTTGTTGAGTCTCGGATGGGATCCGGGATATCACGAGGTGATCCGGAATGGTCAGGAGAATAAGATTCATATAAGGAAAGTCCGTTTGAGTTGGGAATGATTAGTGTTTTCATCGGGAATGTTCTAGAAGGTTTCGGAATGTCCGGCACTCCGGAGGGGAAGGGGTACATGAATGTGTCATTGCATATTGGGATGTTTGCATCATGTACTAAGTGTTCTCTCTTCCAAATAAAGGATTAAATTGAATCGTAAACTGAAAAGTCAAATAGCAAGTTTGAAAAGTCAAACGGCTAAAACAGGAAAGTGAGGGAAAGAGGAAAGAGGAGGTTGAAACCGACTTGGGGGAGGAGTCCCTCCTCTCCAAGCCGGCGCACCACCCAAGGCCGAGTTGGGGAGGACTCCCTCCCTTGGCCTCCCCACCTATAAAAGGAGGGGCAGGGCATCCTCCTCTAGACACACAAGTTCCTATCGTCTAAATCTAAACCCTAGCCATAGCCTCCGGTTTAGATCCGTTTTGGTTTAGAGCTTCTAATTGCCCTAGCCTTCGGTTTAGAGCCTTCTAATTGGTGTGTATAATCTCTAGACCACTAAAGCCTCTCTCATACTCCACCATACTCGCTCCGGCTTAAGGCGAAGACCTGCGAGATCTCCCCTCTACTTAGGTACCACGGTTATCTCTTAGGAATCGCGAGGAGTGCTACAACCTCCATTTTCTTTGGAACAAGGGAGAGGAAGGTCTTCGTTGAGTACCGAGCGTGTGACCGATTGAGCGCTTGGAGCAGCGCCGGAAGGATCGTCTCTACGATCTTGAGATCGGCAAGTGTACGACTACATCACCCACGAGAATCTGCTCTCGTTAACCGCTTTGGAATCTTCGAGGGTAAGTTCCTCTATCGACTCGTTGCTACAATCTAGTAGATAGATCTTGGCTTGTTTGTTTGTATGCGGTAGAAAATTTTGTTTTTCATGCTACGAACCCCTACAGTGGTATCAGAGCCGTGTCTATATGTAGATCTGTTGCACGAGTAGAACACAATGGTCATTGTGGGCGTTGATGCTTTTATTGTCGATTGCTTCTTGTGTACTTTGCATCTTGCGGTATGTTGGGATGAAGCGGCCCGGGCTAACCTTACATGACATCGTTCATGAGACTTGCTCCACACTTGACATGCAACTTGTATTGCATAAGTGGCTTCTTGGTGCTGTTTATCCTAGCATAGTTAAGATCCAATTTACAACGGGTGATTAACAATACTAGTATCAATGTTGTGGTTCATGTTCGTAAGTTAGAACGACACTTATTAACAGCCCCAAACCACGTAAAACATGCAAAGAAAGTAGAGGTGTCTAACTTTGTTTTGCAGGGGTGTGTAGTGATGTGATATGGCCATGATTGTGATTATATATGATGTATGAAATGTTCCTTATTGTAAGTTGGCAACCGGCAGGAGCCATATGGTTGTCTTTAATTTATGTTAAGACCCGCGTGTCTATTCAAAGTAGTTGTAATAGTTGAAGCCGGTGGACGACAACCATGGAGAAGCGTCATTGACCTTGATGCAATGCCGGTGATGATGGAGATCATGTTCGTGCTAGAAGATGGAGATCGGAAGCACAAAGAAGAAAGGCCATATCATATCACATATTATGAATTGCATGTGATGTTAATCCTTTATGCATATTGTATTGCTTAGTAGACGACGGTAGCATTATAAGATGATCCCTCATGCACATGAATTTCAAGTTCTTAAGTGTTCACCCTTAGTATGCACCGTTGCTAAAGCTTGTTGTTTCGAAGCACCACGTGATGATCGGGTGTGTTAGATTCTACAAGTGTATACAACGTGAGCAAGCCAGATTTGCTCATGCGGAAAGTAAGGTTTGATCTTGTGAGCCTAGCATGTACGAGACATGGCCTCAAGAACACGGATTCTAGAAAGGTAGAGCATGAGTCATATAGTAGATATGATGAACATGTTGATTGTTCGCCATTGAAGCTATATCAACTCTCGTGATGATCGGTTTTGATGTGGTGGATTTGGTTCGTGTGATCACTAAAACAATGTGAGGGATATTGTTTTGAGTGGGAGTTCACCTAGATTAATTTAATTATTAATTAGAACTCAGTTTATCATAAACAAAATCAAAGTGAATTTGCATAGTTGTTGTAGTCATTGGCATCTGTTTACCACCTTGCGCTTAGTTATAATTGAGATGATAGAACTATAGAATTCTGGTTAGTTACTTTACAAACTGGTATCGTATTGTTTTGAAGTGTTAATCTAAAGTTTAAAAGTCCTATTGCAAACTTTCAGTAAGTTCCGGTTACTCCATGAAGTTTAATAATTAGTATTAAATCAAGAGTAACAATTCCAAGTGTTAGTATATAAGTATCATGTTTGTCTCCATGATTCTTGATATTCAAAGAATTCTCTTAATATCGAGGTTATCTAGGATCTGAAAGAGTTGTTTCAGAAACCATGATGTGTGGAAGATATTGTGATATCTGAAACAAAGTTTTGGTTACAACATGATAGAGTATAATATGGCAAAGTTCATGTTCTCATATTTTGATGAGAATTTGCAAAAGGTTGGAGACACTTGTTGTCCTAATCCTCCAAAAGGTTTTGGATAGCAACATTATACTCATAATTCATCATTATAAGCTAAAAGTAGCTTGATCATGGACGATTCCATGATAAGGGTGAATATTTGATGTAGGTAAAATGTTTACTACACCAAGAGATTACTAAAGAAAGGAATTTGAAAGAACACCAAACATTTGATGATGGTGATCTACTTCAAAGTGCAAGTCCAAAGACATTGGTATTTAACTATACACGCTTTGGACTATATGTCATGTGTATGACTCCACTATTGATGTTGATAGATTCTTTCAAACAGAAAAGGAAAAATTGAAAGAAAATCTCATAAATATATGGCAGAAAAGAAAAGACTAGAATTGTTCAGTTTAAGTATATAGATGATATACATGTTATGGCTATATTCTTTGCTTATTAAACAATGTGGTTCTTAAGTATTTGATACTGAATTTGTTGGTGTGAATCGTCATACGAAACAACAGAATTCATGAACTACAATGGACTAAGTAACTAGCAAAAGAATATGTGATGATGATCATCGAGAACAAATAAAGGGTTATTGTGTTGCTCGTTAAAACATCAAATCTTGCCTTCAAGATTTGTTTTATCAGGTATTATGAGAACAAAAGGGTTATTCAAATAATTGCCGTAATCCATAAAAGATGGATGATTCACAAATCTCGTTGGAGAAATCACATCCATAAAACTAGTGCTAAAAATGTCGAAAGACAAATTGATTGAAAGATCACTTAGGAAGTGACATCGCAGTTTAAATTATATTGGAAAGAAAACATGAAGAAACTCCATATGGATGGAATTTTGGAGTCTATTTGATTTTGATCAAATGACGCTTGTGAAACTTTCCTAGAGATAATTAAAACTTCGTTCATAGGCCAAAAGGGAACGAATGACTAGCTTATTGGAAATTGTACATATTGTTGTACAAAGTCCATCATGTGTAGTCAAAAGCGATGGATTTCAACTTCATATGCTTTCTCCGAAAATTTGAGTGAATATATGAATATTTACTTAATAAGGATGAAGTGTGAAATATTTGAAAAGTTCAAAGTCTTTCAAGATGAAGTGCAAAATCATTGTAACAAGAATATAAATAGTTTATGATAAGATCATAAAGGAAGATATTTGAGTTACAAGTTTAGCATAATACCTAAGATTTAAGGAATCGTTAAAGGATTTGCATTTTCCCGAAACACCATAAAAGTATGGAGCGTTCGAGATATGTAATTAAACCTTGTTTGACATGGTAAGATCAAAGGTGTAATTCATAAAACTGCCATTGTATTTTAAAGATTAAAAGCTTTAGAGATTACCGTTTTCCTCTGAAAAGAGCTCCATCATAATCCGTTTAAATGACACCATATAAAGTTATGGTTTGGGATTAAACCCAAGTAGTACTTTCTTAAAACATTGGTATGCTATGCATAAGAAATATATGTGCAACCAAAGTCGGATGAACCTGTCTTTGTATGTTATTTCGAATAACTGTTAAGTATTCCTCCATAAACACCGGAGACAAAAGTGTTTGTCGCTTAGAACGTCAAGTTTCTTTGAGAAGGAATTTTTTGTGAAAAGATAAGTGGGAGGACAATAGAACGTTGATAAGGTTAAAGGAACCTTAGCTATATGATCAAAGTTGCGCGCGAAAAGTGTTAGGAGGCAACAATGCTCATGGCTCACGTGCCTCAAAGGTTGTGGTTACGAAGGTCAAAGTTTCTATTGAACCAAGTAGGTCGAGTAAACAATCAAATACCAAGATTTGAGGGTTGAATCATTATTTGAGAATAATGAACGGACTACGTGCAAAGAAGCGATGATGAGCCCTGACTCCGTCAAATGGCTTGAAGCCATAAAATCCGTGATAGTTCCATACACGAAAAATCAAGTTTTGAACTTGAAGGACCCTCAAGAAAGGTGTAAGACCTTACAGTTATGTTTGGATCTATAAATAAATAGACATAGATGTTGCACATCTATGAAATAGTCGACATGTTGGGAAATAGTTCACAACAATGTTCAAAGGTTGACTATGACAAGATTTGATCTTTCATAGCGATATTTAGTCTAGACGGATTAATGTAGCAGCCACTACATATAATTTTGTTATGTGGTAGTTGAATAAACAAAACAAATTCTTCTAATAGAATTGTTACAGGGGCGTGCATGACACGGTCCATAGGGTTTTGTTAATTCAAAGGATGCTAAAAGCACATGCAAACTTCAATGGTTGAAGTGAGCATTGCGGAGTTGGAATCTTCACAATGATGAAATTGTTAAAAGAGTTTAAATTCATCGGAGACAATGAAGATGCTTGCATTTGCAAGAAATTAAGTGGGAGCGCTAAGACATATTTCTAATACATTATGTGGAAGACATATTGTTGATTGGAAATAATGTATCTTTTATTAACACATATTAAGAATTTCATCCCGATGAAATACTTAGGCAAAACCAAATAATTGGCATCAATAGGCCAATATGGTTGTGCCAGTACATAGATGAGATATTGAATGAGTTCAATATAGAAACTACAAGAAAGGTTCTTGTCGCACAGAAAGGATTGAATGAGTTCAATATTGATGATATATTCAAGTGTATTGACATTTGGTAAGTGAAACAAAGATTCAAGTATAGATTGATACTTGATGTATGAAATCACAAAGAATATTTATATCAATCATCTTTGTGATATGTACAAATCCAGATATGTCCTATGCTCTAAATGTTATGAGCATATACGAATAATTCATAAGATGATCATTGGACAATAGTAAGGATATTCTTATGATCTTTTGGAAGAACTAAGAGTATATTATTTGTAGAAGTGACAAATAGATGGTTAGTTCATTGTAAAAGTACTACATTGATACTAGTTTTGTCACAAAGTACAAATTAAGTTTATCTCAATCTAAACTAAGGGTGGCACAATATAATGGAAAGAAAGTTCCATAATGGATTTGGATGAGTTCCAAAGTTAAGACATTGTGAGATACTACAACAAAAGGCTAAGTATATGACTGCAATTATAGCGACAAAAGAGGGCATTTGTGTCAAGTAGTTTGTTATCAAACTAGGTGTAGTTCACAGTGGGATAATACTATGAAGATATATTGTGCGACAATATTATCAACATGTTTTAACCCCAAAGAGCTAAAGGTCACACCAAAGGACCAAATTAGTACGAAGCCATCTCATTAGAGAATGAGTGATGCGTGAGGCAAAGACATGCAATTACACACGGACGAAGTGTCGGATCCGAGATCAGTTGACCACTAGCAATCGTGTACATACAACAGGAAAGCCATAGGTGTTGAATACACAAGGTTTGAAACTAGATTATTGACTCTAGTGCAAGTGGGAGGCTGTTGGAGATATGCCCAAGAGGCAATAATAAAGTAGGTTATTATCATATCTTCATACTTATGATAAATGTTTACATACCATGCTATAATTGTATTAACCGAAAACATTAATACTTGTGTGATTTGTAAACTAAAATAAGAGTCCCTAGTAAAGCCTCTTGTTAAACTAGCTTGTTGGTTAATATATGATCATGGTTTCCTGATCATGAACATTGAGATGTTATTAACAACAAGATCATGTCATTAGGAGAATGATATGGTGGACATACTCCTATAGATAAGCGTAGCATAAAGATCAAGTCATTTCAATAGTTTAATTGCTATATGCTTTCTGATGCATAGTAACCTAATTCCTTCGACCATGAGATCATGCATATTGCCTTTACCGGATGGATGCTTTGATGTCATCAAACACCACAATGTGGGTGGCTATAAAGGTGGCATTGAGTGTTCAGAAATTATTGGTTGAAACACATGGATCAAGAGTGGGATTTGTCCATCCATATGACGGATAGATATACTCTGGGCCCTCTCGGTGAAATGTCATCCAATTAGCTTGCAAGCATGTGGTGGTCACAAGGGATCACATATCACGGAGCGAGAAAAGAGTACTTATCGATGTGAGGTTGAACTAGGTATGCGGAGATCGAGCGATCATAACCTCGGATAAGTAAACTATCGTGAGACAAAGGGAAATTGGTATCGTATGTAAGTGGTTCATTCGATCGCAAATTAATCGTAGAAATATGTGGAGCCATATGAATTTCGATTCCTCTATTGGTTATTGTTAGAAGTGTCTCGATCATGTCCGCATAATTCACGAACCGTAGGGAGACACATAAGGATTGACGTTGTTTGAGTAGTTATGGTATTATGAGAAAGACCGAATGTTGTTGGTCTCGGATGGGATCCGGGATATCACGAGGTGATCCGGAATGGTCCGGAGAATAAGATTCATATAAGGAAAGTCCCGTTTCGGAGTTCGGGAATGATTCCGGTGTTTTCATCGGGAATGTTCTAGAAGGTTTTGGAATGTCCGGCACTCCGGAGGGGAAGGGGTACATGAATGTGTCATTGCATATTGGGATGATTGCATCATGTACTAAGTGTTCTCGCTGTTCCAAATAAAGGATTAAATTGAATCCTAAATTGAAAAGTCAAATAGCAAGTTTGAAAAGTCAAACGGCTAAAATAGGAAAGTGAGGGAAAGAGGAAGGAGGAGGTTGAAACCGACTTGGGGGAGGAGTCCCTCCTCTCCAAGCCGGCGCACCACCCAAGGCCGAGTTGGGGAGGGACTCCCTCCCCTTGGCCGCACCTCCCACCTATAAAAGGAGGGGCAGGGCCTCCTCCTCTAGACACACAAGTTCCTATCCTCTAAATCTAAACCCTAGCCACAGCCTCCGGTTTAGAGCCGTTTTGGTTTAGAGCTTCTAATTGCCCTAGCCTTCGGTTTAGAGCCTTCTAATTGGTGTGTCTAATCCCTAGACCACTAAAGCCTCTCTCATACTCCACCATACTCGCTCCGGCTTAAGGCGAAGCCCTGCGAGATCTCCCCTCTACTTCCGGTACCACGTTGTCTTCTTGGGAATCGCGAGAGTGCTACAACCTCCATTTTCTTTGGAACAAGGAGAGGAAGGTCTTCGTCAGTCGAGCGTGTGACCGATCTGGGGCGCCGGAGCAAGACCAGGAAGGATCGTCTACGCGATCTTGAGATCGACAAGTGTACGACTACATCACCCACGAGAATCTGCTCTCGTTAACCGCTTTGGAATCTTCGAGGGTAAGTTCCTCTATCGACTCGTTGCTACAATCTAGTAGATAGATCTTGGCTTGTTTGTTTGTATGCGGTAGAAATTTTTTGTTTTCCATGCTACGAACCCCTACACTTTCAGGCACTATAAAAGGAGGCCACCCCGTTCGATTTGAGCGCACCATCTCACTCCCCTCTCTCTCTCAGAAGAACCCCATGTCACTCCCGGGGAAAGCGGCGGCGCCCGAATTTGGCCGAGTCTCGCTCTTGGAGGAGAAGGGCCTGCGTCGATTGAGCCGCGTGAGAAGCTGCCGGCACTAGGAGGATTGTTGTCGTCTACTTCATCATTCGCCCCCGTCGCCGACCATCGCCTGAGCCCCAGTGAGCCTCCCACGACCCCCACTGGCCGCGCTAGGGTTCTGTCTTGCCAGCGTTGCCCGACGTGGACGATAAACCACAGCCGTTGGATTAGAGGTAGATCGTGCGGTTCACATCCCCCATACCGCTTCTCACCCCTCTATCTCACTAACGAGTGGGGACAGCCACTTAACCAGCCTGCGCGCGCTGTGCGTAGTGAGCCGGCCTAGTTAACCTCCCGCGTGACCCAGTAATTCAATTTTAGGTTTATTCTTTTAGTTTCAAACTCAGTTTTGTACCCAGATTCAAAAATCAACCCAGCTTGATTCACTAAACCAAAATGCATGAAACCAATTTTGTTAGAAAGGTACTGGAGAGCTTAATCCAAGCCCGTTGGATTCAAACTATTTAGATTTGTATATCACCCATGGTAAAAATAACAAGGCAGAAGCTTTTCTGCATTCAAACATTTTTCAAAATTTAACCACAAAAGCTTTTGAGTTGATTCCAACTCTCAAAAATCACATCTAACCATACCTTTTAGAATATATAAATATATATAGGTTTACTTTCAGAAATAATGAACAAGGAATAAAAGAATGCCTCATAGGCCATTCTAGTCACTTTTATCAATTAAACTAAAAAGGTTAAACCTTATTAAATTGTGACACCACTTTAAATCACATTCCCAAGTACTAA
Source organism: Avena longiglumis (assembly GCA_030063025.1). Classification (NCBI taxonomy): domain Eukaryota; kingdom Viridiplantae; phylum Streptophyta; class Magnoliopsida; order Poales; family Poaceae; genus Avena; species Avena longiglumis. Next base: position 103,114,319 of record CP125976.1, on the reverse strand, counting down.
AATATATGGTGATGACATGTGTCAACATGATCCCATGTTTTAGTTGGAGAATGTTAAATCTTAAGTAGTTTTTCAATGGGTAGAAATTACTTTTCTCAAATAAAGGAAATAAAAATAATTACTTTAAGGATTGTAATGTTTGTGATGATCCTAGATCATCTAGTGAAAACCTTGGTGTGATAAATAGAACTAGTTAAGTATTGTTTGGTGATTGTGTACCTTGTATTTATTTATAGACGCTAGTACCGACCAAGGATATGACGAGGAAGGAGAATACTACGAGGAAGAAGCCGAGGAGAACTTCAACCACTGCTCTGCACAAGGTAAGCTATCAAAGGAAGCCTATACTTGCAATCTTGCAAGCCTTAGAAAGCTAACCCTTGCCATCTTACACTACTTGACACCCCATCCTAGTTTTACTTGCAAGCTTAGTATTTTATTTCTTTATCAAAGCTTTCTCTTTGAGTTTACTTAGTGATTTGTAGATATTATAAGGATAATGGAAGGTAGCATAAAGAGCATAAATGTTGTGGTGGTTGCACGGCAGATGCCATGGGTAGGCTAAAGTATGGGGCCAATGGATGCTAGAGGGATCTAGAGAGGGAAGATGTAGTTGATTCTACACACAGAAGACTAAGGTAAGATCTTTATTTCTCCTTCCTTGGGCTACAAGTGCTCCTTGAGCTGAGTACAAGTAGAGAGGAAAAACTTTACCAGCCTAACGGTACTAAATGAGCCGATCCCTTCCTCAGGGTCCAAGCCTCTCTTTATAAAGGAGGGCCTTGGGTTCCTTTAGGGCTGATGTGGCAAGCATATTCGAGGAATATGCTTGTCCCAATATAGTAGTTCGGCGCCCCCCTTTCCCTGTCGCTCCTCTAACGACGGCAAGGTTCCAGAGGGTCCCTCCTGCGCGCCTCGGGCTTCAGGACTATCACCTCCGTGACCTCCTTCTGCCTCTCTGTCGCTCTGCGTCTTTGTCCGTAGTGCTTGGCCTGGCTCAGATTCTCCCTATCCTGCGGCTAGGTTTTGACTTCAGGCTTCTCCTTCTCCTACAAGCTTCATATCATTCGGCCCTGCCTCCCGTAGCTCGGCTTGTCCTTTATCTGCATTAAGATTACTTGGGCTAACCCAGCCAAGTTACGAAGTATCTCGGCCGGGTAAGGCCTTGTCTTTACTACAAGGGTCCTGCCCTTTCCTATCTTGGCCGACCTCTACATGATTCGGCCGACTCAGGCTGTAACTCGAAAACTAGACGGGGAACATCCTTTCGTCTTTCCCCGTCTTTACCCTATCCGGGGTTATCTCCCCAACATTAGTCCCCGAAGCTGGTATGGCCCCGCCGATACCTCGGCCGGGTCGTATCAGTTTCATGCCACATGTTCCGTATTGTTTCCGAGTTATTTCTTTTTTCGTTCGAGGTATCTTCGTATCTTCTCGCGTACGCCTTGTCCTACGTGTCATCCCCATCATTGTTTCTCTAGTTTTTTGTTCCTCTACGATTTTGACTTGTGGCTCTGATTACTACTGCCGCGCTGTCGCCGCTTCTGACGCCTCGTCTTGCGCGTTCCGTGGGGATCGTGATCCGCTTTGCTACCGTGTGGCCCTTGGTGTGGTTCCGCTCAACGACATGCGGTCGTGTTGCGCACACGATCTACGCGGCCAACCGGCACACCCACGATCCCACTACCTTGCTTGCGGTTAGGTTATAAAGAGGGGCGCGGCGCTGGAGGGTTCACTTCCCCCTTTTCGTTCGCCTGCGCCCTTCTTCTTCCTCTTGCTTCCGCGCCCGCTCGCAGCTCCGCCGTCGCGCGTTCATCAGAACCTCCGACAGCGAGAACTCCGCCGCGTTGCTCCGTCTGCCTCGTCCGCGTCTACTAGCTTCGGCGTCGTCGCCGGTGAGTTCTTTCCGGCCGCGTCGCCTAGGCTTTTCCCTAGATTTCTCTGTCTCGATTTTGTATTCGTTCGGCGGTTCCTCTGATCCTCCGCCGCCGTTACTGTGCAAAATCACGACGGGGCCCTGTAGCTTTAAACTTTCCTCCGCCGCTAGTTCTTCCTCCGCCGATTTCTCCGGCGAGCTCATGTCTAGCTCCTTTAGCGGTGCCCTGATAGAGGATGACGATGTTGGCTCTGGGCCCGAGCGAGGCTCGTGGCAGGGCTCCTCTGTTACTCGCCGCGAGATCGAGTGGCTTATCCGAGCTCGGAGGATTCCCGCCGAGGTTTCCTGTCGCTTATCCGGCAGCGAGTCCTCTCCGGATCTTAGGGAGGGCGAGTATGTAGTTTTTATGTCGCATTTCTCGCGCGGCTTTGGTCTCCCTCTTAGCGACTTTGCTAGAGATTTTCTTGACTACTTCAGCCTTCAGCCGCATCATCTTCCTGCAAATGCCATCGCTTCTCTTTCTGCTTTTATCTCTGCCTCGGAGGGATACTTCGGCCTATAGTCGTCCGTGCATGTCTGGTCGAAGTTCTTCCAGATTCGTTCTAACGTAGTCCCTGGCAAGTCTCTGCACCCTTCCGAGAAACTGCTTACTCAATGTGGAGCAGCGTCCATTACACCTCGGAGGAAGTCCATATTTCCTCGTGTCACAGGGCTAGAGTTGTGCAAGAAGTGGCACAAATCCTTCTTTTATGTCAAGAACAGAGGGACGGAGGATAAGATTCGGCTCCCCGTATTCTCCATTGGCCTGCCCTCCAAGGTGAATTGGACTTATAATCTGAGGAGAAGTCACGCCTTGGCCGAATCTTTTGAGATTCGGCTTAAAGAGCTGATCCGCGCCGGGTTATGCAGCGAGGATCTGATGGCTACTTTTATCAGTAGCCGAATCTGCCCATTCCAGAAACGGACGCACAAACTCTGCTACATGAGCGGTCCTCTCGATCCCAACCGAGTCTCGACTGTGGAGCTGGACAACTATCTCATCTTTAAGCGAGTCCGAGCCATCTTCAAGACGGAGATGCCTGAGGACTGGGCTTGGGGGTTGAAACCGTTTACACACGAGCGTCCTCCTCCCGAAGTAAGCTTAACCAATAACGCTCTGTTATCCAATTGCTTTCGTAACGGTTTTCGCTAATTTTCCTTTTTCTTGTCTTACAGAGGTTCGCAGAGCAGAAGAATGAGGATGCCGAAGTTTTGTTGCTTCCGTGGCCTTTCGGACCGGAGTACCCCAGACACTGGTGAGCCGGAATCGGAAGAGTTTATCCCTAAGTCGGATCCTTCTACGGCTCGCGCTCGTGGCAAGACCTCGGCCCACGAGGAGGAAGGTGATTCGGACGAGGTCCAAGTTCTTGAGGTAGTTGCCGCAATGCCTATTTCTTATGCATTTCCGGCTTCTAATTTCCCAGCTAATCCGGCCGGTCAGGTTCACGACGCTGAGCCTATTGCTTCCCGGCCCCCTGTTACCTCGGGGAAACGTGGGGCTCCTGCTGATGCCTCAGAGGCGGCTCCCAAGAAACGAACGAAGAAATCCGACCAATCCTCCCGGCAAGATCATGCACGAGTTGCGAGGTAAGTTCCCTTTGCTCGTATTTTTGTTTCTCTCTTTGCTTTAACTTTGATGTCGCTCTCTCTTTTCTATTTCCAGTGCTCCACTTTCCGTTAAGCTGGTGGTCCTAGCATGACTAGCCGTGTGACTCGTACCCGTCTCCTCCTTTGCCGAAGATACCAGGTTCCGAGTCCTGCTGCGTGAAGATCTCCTCCAGTTCCGAATCGATCGCCCCCTCACCATGATGTACCTGAGACTCCTCCTGTTAACGTTGACTCCACTCGGCCTTCCGAGATTTCCATGGAACCAGTTGTCTCCTCTCTGAATCCAAGCGTCTCTATCGAGCCTCTTTCTACCCCATGGTTTCTATAGTAGCTCACTTGGCCGAGACATTAATATCGGTGTCGTCTCTGCGTGATTTCTCGGATCCTAAATACATTGTTCCCATTGCCGAGGTATCGGCTCCTTTGATGCCTCTAAAAATAAGTTGTCGCCGCCAAGGCCTCCACTTCGAAAGGTCTTGTTGGCTCTTCTCCGAGTATCGCTGATGTCGCATAAAGAACTGCTTATACCAAAACCTCCGTTACTCCGGCCGGTACCGACTTGCTCTTCATAAAAGCCACAGGCCGTGGTGGTTCTGCACACGCGTCGGTAAAGTCCTAACTCGGACGGCTAGTGGGAACAGCCTCGGCTCGCTGGTGGAATATGCCAATAATTGGAATGTTGCCGATCAATTTGAGGGTAATCCAATCAGTCAGCCATTTCAGCTTTCTGACATTGGCAGCCGCTTGGATCAAGCTGCCAAGATCATCCTTGATACTAACAAGATGAACGAGGTAACTGCTGTTTTGCGGAGTTTTGATTAATTCCTCGTATGCTGCTATATATTCTAGTCCCCGAAACTTGCAGGGAAATAACTTGTTATTTGCTTGGAAGTTTAATAATGCTCGACATAATTTAATTTTAACTTTAGGGTTCGGATCTATATTCGACTGGATCTGCCTTAAACCTTGCTTGACTTTTGCTTAGTTGATCTTGGAATATCCAGCCACCTGGATCCGGGTTAAGTTTCGCTTGGCTCGGATATGTTTTGGCTTCGAATATCCAGCCACCTAGATCCGGGTTAAGTTTCACTTAACTCGGATCTGTTTTAGCTTCGAATATCCAGCCACCTAGATCCGGGTTAAGTTTAAACCTTTCGGATCGATCTTAACCGAATATCCAGCCACCTAGATCCGGGTTAAGTTTCGCTTAACTCGGATCTGTCTTAGCTTCGAATATCCAATAATTGTTTGCTCCATTGTTAAGGTTGCACATGACCGGCGGACTGCCGAATTTCAAAGATTGCTTTTTTCGCACCGAAAATTGGAAGAAAAATATGAGAAAGTTCTCCCTGTGGTGAAAAAGACTGGTAGGTCGATAATTCTTTTCGTCATTTCCGACATTCTTATTGTTTTGTATGCGAGATGTCGGCTCACTTTTTTGGTGAGCAGGCAATATCAATAATCTCAACATTTGTCTTGCGAAGAAGGTCAAGATCCTGGAAGGTTAGTCTCCCTTTTACCTTACAACTTCCGTTTTTTTTAAATGTGAGCTAAGCTTCTTTTATTTCGTTTGGCTTTGGTAAAGCCGAGTTACAAACCTTTGCAGCATCACACCAAGATTGCACGCCCATGCCTGACGTGATGCTGCATTTTTTAGAACAAAGCGCTACTCATTCGGCGCAGCTGAAGGAAAAGGATGATGAAATAGCTCGCCTGCGCACCGAGGTGGAGGCCCTTAAGCTCTCTCAGAAATCCGAACTAGAAAAGGTCGATCAGGAATTCTCCGAGGAGAAAAATCGGCTAGCTCTAGAACTGCAGAAGAATAAAGAGCCCCTCGAGGCTGCCGAACTGAAAACTCGTGGAATGAGCGAGGAGATCGCTCGCTTTGAAAAGAGCAAGATCAACTAGGCTAAAGACCTTAAGATAATGATGAGTTATATTCATTGTAAGATTCTTAACATGGCCGGATTATGTTTTTCTCTTTGTCCCTGCTGCCTCCTGACGCATTCGTGTTTTGAGCAGGTCATTTTCCAGAAGCTAAGCCTGTGAGTCTAAAGCAGTTCTTGCAGCTCGTGTGCGCCGAGGTGTCCCTGTTGACGCTGACTCGGAGTACTCGATGGAAGATTTTCTGGTTGTTGTTGGCGCTGCAGTTGGTCCGATGAAGATTATGGGCAGGGACTTGGCGCAAGCAGCTATCCGAGCCTACCATGTTCTCTGGCCGAATACTTCTGGGACTCCTGATATCAATGAGGTCGAAATTACTGGTGAAAAGATTGATGGCATCTGAAAGGCAATTAAGTCTCTGGAGGGAATCAGCCGGGCGAGCTGGCGCTGATATGGCCCTCACTGTTATCATGTCATGGTATGAAGACATTTCTCTTGATATCGTGAGAAATTTGCGCACAGGTTCCCGTTGGGTTGAGGACCCCACCTTCGTTGCTCTTCGGCAAGCTCGCGCCTTCCAGCTCGTTGAGTATGCCGACGTGCATACCTGGAATGATGGTCCGAGCTTCCTCCTGAACTCGGACGATGATGTCGTAGTCGAGGATGCATCAGATGATAACTCGGCTGAACAAGGTGAAGATGAATATGATTCGGCTTCTTCTGGTGACTCCAGTTCGAGCTCGGATGGCAACGGCGACACGCGATCCTCCTCCAAAGGTATTGGGCATTCAATCACAAGCCGATGCCTCGGCGACCTCGGGCTTCGTAGAAATCGCACATGTACGGTGTTGGAGATATGCCCTAGAGGCAATAATAAATGTAGTTATTATTATATCTTTGTGTTTATGATAAATGTTTACATTCATGCTATAATAGTATTAACAAGGAAACATTAATACTTGTGTGATTTGTAAACTTAATTTGAAGTCCCTAGTATAGCCTCTATACTTCACTAGCTTGTTGGTTGATTAAATGATTGTGGTTTCCCTATCATGAACATTGAGATGTTATCAACAACAAGATCATATCGTTAGGAGAATGATATGGTGGACATACTCCTATAGATAAGCGTAGCATAAAGATCAAGTCATTTCAATAGTTCAATTGCTATATGCTTTCTGATACATAGTAACCTAATTCCTTCGACCATGAGATCGTGCATATCACCTTTACCGGATGGATGCTTTGATGACATCAAACACCACACCGTGAATCGGGTGGCTATAAAGGTGGCATTAAGTGTTCGGAAAGTATTGGTTGAAACACATGGATCAAGAGTGGGATTTGTCCATCCTCATGACGGATAGATATACTGGGCCTTCTCGGTGGAATGTCATCCAATTAGCTTGCAAGCATGTGACTTGGTCACAAGGATCACATATCACGGAGCGAAAAGAGTACTTATCGATGCGAGGTTGAACTAGGTATGCGGAGATACCAAGCGATCATAACCTCGGATAAGTAAACTATCGTGAGACAAAGGGAAATTGGTATCGTATGTAAGTGGTTCATTCGATGCAAAGTAATCGTGAGAAATATGTGGAGCCATATGAATTTCCAGATTCCTCTATTGGTTATTGTTCGGAGAAGTGTCTCGATCATGTCGCATAATTCACGAACCGTAGGGAGACACACTTAAGGATTGACGTTGTTTTGAGTAGTTATGGTATTATGAGAAAGAGACCGAATGTTGTTCGAGTCTCGGATGGGATCCGGATATCACGAGGTGATCCGTAATGGTGCGGAGAATAAGATTCATATAAGGAAAGTCCGTTTGAGTTCGGGAATGATTAGGTGTTTTCATCGGGAATGTTCTAGAAGGTTCGGATTGTCCAAGCACTCGGGGGAGGGTACATGAGTGTGTCATTGAATGATTGCATCATGTACTAAGTGTTCTTGCTGTTTCAAAACATGAAAGTCAAATTGCTAGTTTGAAAGTCAAGCGGCTAAAACAGAAGCTGTGGGAAGCAGAAGCTGGGAAACAAGCAAGAGGAGTTGGAACCAACTTGGAGGAGGAGTTGGACTCCTCGGGCGCCCAGCCCTAGGCCGAGTTGGGGAGGACTCCTCCATCCTGGCCAGGCCCCTCCTCCCATAAAAGGAGGCAGGGGCTCCTCCTAGAGACACACAAGTTTCCACCTCTAATCCCAGGTTTAGAGCCTAACGTGACGATCAGTGTGGAAGCGCATGAGCCTTGTTGTGGGAAGGATCGTCTACGATCTTGAGATCGGAAAGAGTACGACTACATCACCCACGAGAATCCGCTCTCGTTAAACACTTTGGAATCTTCGAGGGTAAGTTATTCCATCGACTCGTTGCTACAATCTAGTAGATAGATCTTGGCTTGTTTGTTTGTATGCGATAGAAATTTTTTGTTTTCCATGCTACGAACCACTACAGTGGTATCAGAGCCGTGTCTATATGTAGATCTGTTGCACGAGTAGAACACAATGGTCATTGTGGGCGTTGATGCTTTTATTGTAGATTGCTTTTTGTGTACTTTGCATCTTGCGGTATGTTGGGATGAAGCGGCCCGGGGTAACCTTACATGACATCGTTCATGAGACTTGCTCCACGCTTGACATGCAACTTGTATTGCATAAGTGGCTTTATTGGTGCTTTCTCCTAGCATAGTTAAGATCCAATTTACAACGGGTAATCAACAATGCTAGTATCAATGTTGTGGTTCTTGTTCGTAAGTTAGAACGACCCTTATTGAAAGCCCCAAACCACGTAAAATATGCAAAGAAAGTAGAGGCGTCTAACTTTGTTTTGAAGGGTGTGATGATGTGATATGGCCATGATTGTGATTATATTTGATGTATGCAATGTTCCTTATTGTAAGTTGGCAACCGGCGGAGCCATATGGTTGTCTTTAATTTATGTTAAGACCAGCGTGTCTATTCAAAGTAGTTGTAATAGTTGAAGCCGGTGGGCGACAACCATGGTGAAGCGTCATTGACCTTGATGCAATGCCGTGATGATGTAGATCATGTTCGTGCTTGAAGATGGAGATCGGAAGCACAAAGAAGAAAGGCCATATCATATCACATATTATGAATTGCATGTGATGTTAATCCTTTATGCATCTTGTATTGCTTAGTAGGCGACGGTAGCATTATAAGATGATCCCTCATGCACATGAATTTCAAATCATAAAGTGTTCACCCTTAGTTAGCACCGTTGCTAAAGCTTGTTGTTTGAAGCACCACGTGATGATCGGGTGTGTTAGATTCGCAAGTGTATGCAACGTGAGCAAGCCAGATTTGCTCATGCGAACCGAGGTTTGATCTTGACGAGCCTAGCATGTATGCATGGTCTCGAACACGGATTACCGAAAGGTAAAGCATGAATCGTATAGTAGATATGATGAACATGACGATTGTTCGCCATTGAAACTATATCAACTCTCGTGATGATCGGTGTTGATGTAGTGGATTTGGTTCGTGTGATCACTAAAACAATGTGAGGGATGTTGTTTTGGGTGGGAGTTCACCTAGTTTAATTTCATTAATTAATTTGAACTCAATTTATCATAAACTTAGTCTAAACTATTGCAAATATGTTGTAGATCAATGGCAGCCCCTACCATCAATTTTAATGCGTTCCTAGAGAAAGAAAAGTTGAAAAACAATGGAAGCAACTTCGCGGATTGGTTCCGCAATTTGAGGATTGTCCTCACAGCTGGTAATTTGACCTATGTGCTGGATGCATTGGTGACCCACTGCGGTGATGCTCCCGAAGTAAAGAATGTTTACCTCGCTCGGAAGAATCGGTACTCCATAGTTCGATGTGCTATCTTGTATGGTTTAGAATCGGAGCTTGAAAAGGTTTGAAGAGTCGACCCATATGATATTGTCGAGGATCTCAAATTGATTTTGAGACTCATGCGGCAATTGAAAGCTATGAGGCTTACGAAAGTTCTTTAAGCGCAAGATGGAAGAAGGCAGCTCACAAGGTGAGCATGTGCTTAAGATGTGCAGGCACGCAAACAAACTTCAAAGCTTGGGTATAGTGATTCCTAATGCTTTGGGGATTTACCGTGTCCTCCAATCACTACCACCAAGTTACAAGAACTTTGTGATGAACTACAACATGCAGAACATGAACAAGACGTTGCCAGAACTCTTTGCCATGTTGAAATCTGCAGAAGTGGAGATCAAGAAAGAGCACCAAGTGTTGTTGGTCAATAAGACCACAAAATTCAAGAAAGGCAAGTCTAAGCAAAAGGGACACTTCAAGAAGGGTGGTAAGAAAGTTACCACGCCGGCAAAGAAGACCAAGGCTGGACCCAAGCCTGAAACTGAGTGCTTTTACTGCAAGGGAGAAGGTCACTGGAAGCGGAATTGCCCAAAGTACTTGGCGGATCTGAAGAACGGCAACATCAAGAAGAAAGGTATATCTGATATACATGTTATTGATGTGTATCTCACTAGTACTGTAGTAGTTCTGGGTATTTGATCTTGTTCGGTTGCTCATATTTGTAACTCGAAAAGTCGCAGAATAAGCGGAAGCTAGCGAAGAACGAGGTGACGGCGCGTGGAAGCGGATCAAAGGTTGATGTGATCGCGGTCGGCACGCTACCTCTTCATCTACCATCGGGATTAGTTTTATACTTAAATAATTGTTATTTAGTGCTGCGTTGAGCATGAACATTATATCGATCTTGTTTATTCTAGAGGCGGTTACTTGTTTAAGTCGAGAATAATGGTTGTTCGATTTATATGAGTAATATGTTTTACGCACATGCACCTTTGATAGATGGTCTATTCTTATTGAATCTCGATGGTGGAAATACACATATCAACAATATTGAGGCTAAACGTTTGAAATCAGCGATAATTAGACCTATATGTGGCAATTGTCGTCTTGGTCACATTGGAGTGAAGCGTATAAAGAAACTCCATTCGATGGACTTCTTGAATCACTTGATTTTGAATCACTTGAAAGATGCGAAACATGTCCGATGGGAAAATGACTAAGACTCCATTTTACGGTATGATGGAGAGAGCTACGGACTTATTAGAAATCATACATACCGATGTGTGTGGTCCAATGAGTGTAGCATCGCGGTGGTTATCGTTATGTTCTTACCTTCACGATGACTTGAGTAGATATGGGTATATCTATTTCATGAAACACAAGTCGAAAACTTTCGAGAAGTTTAAGGAGTTTCAAAGTGAGGTAGAGAATCAACGTAACAAGAAGATTAAATTTCTACGCTCGATCGTGGAGGTGAATATCTAAGTTACGAGTTTGGCGAGCATTTAAAGAAGTGCGAATACTTTCACAATTGACACCGCCGAACACCACAATAAAATGGTGTGTCCGAACGTTAAATCGAACTCTCTTAGATATGGTTCGTTCTATGATGTCACTTACAGATTTACCGCTATCATTTTGGGGTTATGCATTAGAAGCCGCATTCACTTTAAACAGGGCACCGTCTAAACTGCTGAAACGACACCGTATGAATTATGGTTTGGGAAGAAACCTAAATTGTCGTTCCTTAAAGTTTGGGTGTCTGAAGCCTATGTAAAGAAGTTACTGTAGGACAAGCTTGAACCCAAAGGAAAAATGCGTCTTCATAGGATACGAAGGAAACTATTGGGTATACCTTCTATCATAGATCCAAGGCAAAATCTTCGTTAAGAATAGATCCTTTCTAGAGAAGGAATTTCTCTCGAAAGAAGTGACGGAAGGAAAGTAGAACTCGACGAGGTTGTCAAACCTTCTCGAAATTGCGAGTAGCATAGCGTCGGAAGAAGTTCTGTGGTGCCTGCACCAATTAGAGAGGAAGCTAATGATGATGATCATGAAACTTAGGTTGAAGTTGCTCTGAGCCTCGGAGGTCAACGAGAACTCGTACCACTCGATTGGTATGATTCCGTTATGAGTGTCATGTTGATGGACAACACCGATGACCCGAGACATATGAGGAAGCGATGATGAGCCCAGATTCCAATAAATGGCAAGAAGCCATGAAATCCGAGATTGGATCCATGTACGAAAACCAAGTATGGACTTTGGTGGACTTAGGATGGTAGAAAGGCTGTCGAGAACAAATGGATTTTCAAGAAGAAAACAGATGTTGATGGTAATGTTATCGTCTATAAAGCTTGACTTGTCGCAAAAAGGGTTTGACAAATTCAAGGAGTTGACTACGACGAGACTTTCTCGCCAGTAGCAAAGCTAAAGTCTGTGAGGATTATGTTAGCAATCGCTGCATATTACGATTATGAGATATGGCAGATGGATGTCAAAACAGCATTCCTCAATGGAGATATTGATGAAGAGTTGTATATGATGCAACCCAAAGGTTTTGTCGATCCTAAAGATGCTAACAAGGTATGCAAACTTCAACGGTACATCTATGGATTGAAGCAAGCATCCCGAAGTTGGAATCAACGTTTTGATAAAGTAATCAAAAGTTTTGGTTTTGTACAAACTTATGGAGAAGCTTGTATTTACAAGAAAGTGAGTGGGAGCTCTGTAGCATTCTTAATACTATATGTGGATGACATATTGTTGATTGGGAATGATGTAGACCTTCTTAATAGTGTCAAAGAATATTTGAATAATAGTTTTCAATGAAGGATCTTGGCGAAGCAGCTTACATATTAGGCATAAAGATTTATAGAGATAGATCAAAACGCCAAATATCATTGTCACAGAGTACATATTTGGACAAAGTTCTAAAGAAGTTTGGAATGGACGAAAGCAAGAAAGGGTTCTTGCCCATGTTGCCCAATACGACCTTGAGTAAAACTCAAAGTCCGACATCGGCAGAAGATAGAGAAAGGATGAGTAAGACTCCTATGCCTCAGCCATAGGATCTCTAATGTATGCCATGCTATGTACTAGACCCGACATTGCATATCTCGTTAGTTTAACTAGCAGATATCAAAGTGATCCAGAGTGGATCATTGGACGGTCAAAAACATCCTTAAGTACTTGAGAAGAACTAAGGATATGGTTCTTTCTTATGGAGGTGATGAGCATTTCGTTATTAATGGTTACACCGATGCTAGTTGGAACACCGATCCGGATGATTCTAAATCACAATCTGGATACGTATTTATTTTGAATGGTGCGGCTTAATGGAGGAGTGCAAAGCAAGCGTTGTGGCGAGATCTTCAACTGAATCGAATACATGGCTTTTGAGGCTTCACAAGAAGCGATATGGATGAAAGAGTTCATTACGTAGCTGGGTGTGGTTCCAAGTGCTGGACCCAATGTCTATCATCTTGTGATAACATGGGCGCCATAGCCAATGCGCAAGAACCAAGGTCACACAAGAAGTGAAGCATATCAAGCTGTTTTCACGTTATTCGAGAGAACATATCCGGATGGGGATATAAAGATTTGCAAAGTACACAGATCTGAATGTGGCGGATCCGTTGACTAAACCTCTCCGAGGGCAAAACATGACCAACACCAAACTGCCATGGGTGTTCGGTATATTACCATGTAATCTAGATTAGATGACTCTAGTGCAAGTGGGAGATGTTGGAGATATGCCCTAGAGGCAATAATAAATGTAGTTGTTATTATATCTTTGTGTTTATGATAAATGTTTACATTCATGCTATAATAGTATTAACAAGGAAACATTAATACTTGTGTGATTTGTAAACTTAATTTGAAGTCCCTAGTATAGCCTCTATACTTCACTAGCTTGTTGGTTGATTAAATGATTGTGGTTTCCCTATCATGAACATTGAGATGTTATCAACAACAAGATCATATCGTTAGGAGAATGATATGGTGGACATACTCCTATATAAGCGTAGCATAAAGATCAAGTCATTTCAATAGTTCAATTGCTATATGCTTTCGATACATAGTAACCTAATTCCTTCGACCATGAGATCATGCATATCACCTTTACGGATGGATGCTTTGATGACATCAAACACCACACCGTAATCGGGTGGCTATAAAGGTGGCATTAAGTGTTCGGAAAGTATTGGTTGAAACACATGGATCAAGAGGGATTTGTCCATCCTCATGACGGATAGATATACTCTGGCCCTCTCGGTGGAATTTCATCCAATTAGCTTGCAAGCATGTGACTTGGTCACAAGGGATCACATATCGAACGAGAAAAGAGTACTTATCGAACGAGGTTGAACTAGGTATGCAGAGATACCGACGATCATAACCTCGGATAAGTAAACTATCGTGAGACAAAGGGAAATTGGTATCGTATGTAAGTGGTTCATTCGATCACAAAGTAATCGTAGAAATATGTGGGAGCCATATGAATTTCAGATTCTATTGGTTATTGTTCGGAGAAGTGTCTCGATCATGTCCGCATAATTCACGAACCGTAGGGAGACACACTTAAGGATTCGACGTTGTTTTGAGTAGTTATGGTATTATGAGAAAGAGACCGAATGTTGTTCGGATTCTCGGATGGGATCCGGGATATCACGAGGTGATCCGGAATGGTCCGGAGAATAAGATTCATATAAGGAAAGTCCCGTTTCGGAGTTCGGGAATGATTCTGGTGTTTTCATCGGGAATGTTCTAGAAGGTTCCGGATTGTCTGGCACTCCGGGGGGGAGGGTACATGAGTGTGTCATTGAATGATTGCATCATGTACTAAGTGTTCTTGATGTTTCAAAAACATGAAAGTCAAATTGCTAGTTTGAAAGTCAAACGGCTAAAACAGGAAATTGTGGGAAACAGGAAACTGTGGGAAACAAGCAAGAGGAGTTGGAACCAACTTGGAGGAGGAGTTGGACTCCTCCAGGCCGGCACCCAGCCCTAGGCCGAGTTGGGGAGGGACTCCCTCCCTCCCCTGGCGCGCCAAGGCCCCTCCTCCCATAAAAGGAGGGGCAGGGCTCCTCCTAGAGACACACAAGTTTCCACCTCTAATCCCAGGTTTAGAGCTGTTTGGTTTAGAGCTTCTAATTGCTTTGGCCAGTGGTTTAGAGCCTTCTAATTGGTGTGTCTAAATCTCTAGAACACTAATAGCCCTCTCTCATAATCCACCATACTGCCTCGGCTTGGCGAAGCCTGCAGGATCTCCTCTACTTCCTGCACGCCACTTGTCTTCTTAGGAATCGCGAGGAGAGTGCTACAACCTCATTTTCCTTTGGAACAAGGGAGAGGAAGGTCTTCACGAAAACGAACGTGTGACCGATCTTGGGAGCGCCGGAACGCAGCGCCGGAAGGATCGTCTACACGATCTTGAGATCGGAAAGAGTACGACTACATCACCCACGAGAATCTGCTCTCGTTAAATACTTTGGAATCTTCGAGGGTAAGTTATTACATCGACTCGTTGCTACAATCTAGTAGATAGATCTTGGCTTGTTTGTTTGTATGCGATAGAAATTTTTGTTTTCCATGCTACGAACCCCTACAGTGGTATCAGAGCCGTGTCTATATGTAGATCATTTGCAGAGTAGAACACAATGGTCATTGTGGGCGTTGATGCTTTTATTGTCGATTGCTTTTGTGTACTTTGCATCTTGCGGTATGTTGGGATGAAGCGGCCGGCTAACCTTACATGACATCGTTCATGAGACTTGCTCCACGCTTGACATGCAACTTGTATTGCATAAGTGGCTTTATGGTGCTGTTTCTCCTAGCATAGTTAAGATCCAATTTACAACGGGTGATTGACAATACTAGTATCAATGTTGTGGTTCTTGTTCGTAAGTTAGAACGACACTTATTGAAAGCCCCAAACCACGTAAAATATGCAAAGAAAGTAGAGGCGTCTAACTTTGTTTTGCAGGGGTGTGTTGTGATGTGATATGGCCATGATTGTGATTATATATGATGTATGCAATGTTCCTTATTGTAAGTTGGCAACCGGCAGGAGCCATATGGTTGTCTTTAATTTATGTTAAGACCCGCGTGTCTATTCAAAGTAGTTGTAATAGTTGAAGCCGGTGGACAACAACCATGGAGAAGCATCATTGACCTTGATGCAATGTCGGTGATGATGGAGATCATGTTCGTGCTAGAAGATGGAGATCGGAAGCACAAAGAAGAAAGGCCATATCATATCACATATTATGAATTGCATGTGATGTTAATACTTTATGCATCTAGTATTGCTTAGTATACGACGGTAGCATTATAAGATGATCCCTCATGCACATGAATTTCAAGTCATAAAGTGTTCACCCTTAGTTAGCACCGTTGCTAAAGCTTGTTGTTTCGAAGCACCACGTGATGATCGGGTGTGTTAGATTCTGCAAGTGTATACAACGTGAGCAAGATTTGCTCATGCGGAAACTAAGGTTTGATCTTGACGAGCCTAGCATACGGACATGGCCTCAGAACACGGATTCACGAAAGGTAGAGCATGAGTCATATAGTAGATATGATGAACATGTTGATTGTTCGCCATTGAAGCTATATCAACTCTCGTGATGATCGGTTTTGATGTGGTGGATTTGGTTCGTGTGATCACTAAAACAATGTGAGGGATATTGTTTTGGGAGTTCACCTAGATTAATTTAATTATTAATTAGAACTCAATTTATCATAAACTAAATCAAAGTGAATTTGCATAGTTGTTGTAGTCATTGGCATCCGCTTACCACCTTGCACTTAGTTATAATTGAGATAATAGAACTATATAATTCTGGTTAGTTACTTTCAACTGGTATCGTATTGTTTTGAAGTGTTAATCTAAAGTTTAAAGTCCTATTGCAAACTTTGAAGTTCCGGTTACTCCATGAAGTTTAATAATTAGTATTAAATCATGAGTAACAATTCCAAGTGTTAGTATATAAGTATCATGTTTGTCTCCATGATTCTTGATATTCAAAGGATTCTCCTAATATCAAGGTTATCTAAGGATATGAAAGAGTTGTTTCAGAAACCATGATTTGTGGAAGATAT
Source organism: Avena longiglumis (assembly GCA_030063025.1). Lineage (NCBI taxonomy): Eukaryota > Viridiplantae > Streptophyta > Magnoliopsida > Poales > Poaceae > Avena > Avena longiglumis. The sequence goes on along the minus strand of CP125976.1, from coordinate 103,097,986 downwards.
TGTGATATCTGAAACGAAGTTTTGGTTGCAACATGATAAAGTATAATATGGCTAAAGTCATGTTCTCATATTTGATGAGAATTTGCAAAAGGTTGGAGACACTAGTTGTCCTAAACCTCCAAAAGTTTTGGGAGAGCAACATTATACTCACGATTCATCGTTATAAGCTAAAAGTAGCTTGATCATGGACGATTCCATGAAAAGGGTGAATATTTCATGTAGGTAAAATGTTTACTACACCAAGAGATTACTAAAGAAAGGAATTTGAAAGAACACCAAACACTTAATAATGGTGATCTACTTCAAAGTGCAAGTCCAAAGACATTGGTATTTAACTATACACGCTTTGGACTATGTGTCATATGTATGACTCCACTATTGATGTTGATAGATTCTTTCAAACAGAAAAGGAAATACTGAAAGAGAATCTCATAAATATATGGCAGAAAAGAAAGGACTAGAATTTTTCAGTTTAAGTATATAGATGATATACATGTTATGGCTATATTCTTTGCTTATTAAACAATGTGGTTCTTAAGTATTTGATACTGAATTTGTTGGTATGAATCGTCATACGAAACAAATGTAATTCATGAACTACAAAGGGCCTAAGTAATTAGCAAAGAATATGTGATGATGTTCATCGAGAACAAATAAAGGGTTATTGTGTTGCTCATTAAACATCAAAATTTGCCTTCAAGATTTGTTTTATCGTATTATAAGAACAAAAGGGTTGTTCAAATAATTGCCGTAATCCATAAATGATGGATGATTCACAAATCTCGTTGGAGAAATCACATCCATAAAACTAGTGCTAAAAATGTCGAAAGACAAATTGATTTAAAGATCACTTAGGAAGTGACATCCGCTTAAATTATATTGGAAAGAAAACATGAAGAAAATCCATATGGATGGAATTTTGGAGTCTATTTGATTTTGATCAAATGACGCTTGTGAAACTTTCCTAGAGATAATTAAAACTTCGTTCATAGGCCAAAAGGGAACGATAGACTAGCTTATTGGAACTTGTACATATTGTTGTATGAAGTCCATTATGTATAGTCAAGAGCGATGGATTTCAACTTCATGTGCTTTCTCCGAAAATTTGAGTGAATATATGAATATTTACTTAATAAGGATGAAGTGTGAAACATTTGAAAAGTACAAAGACTTTCAAGATGAAGTGCAAAATCATTGTAACAAGAATATAAATAGTTTATGATAAGATCATAAAGGAAGATATTTGAGTTACAAGTTTAGCATAATATCTAAGATTTAAGGAATCGTTCCGTGGATTTGCATTTCCCGAAACACCATAAGAGTATGGAGCATTCGAGATATGTAATTAAACCTTGTTTGACATGGTAAGATCAAAGGTATAATTCATAAAACTGCCATTATATTTTAAAGATTAAAAGCTTTAGAGATTACCGTTTTTCCACTGAAAAAAGCTTCATCATAATCCGTTGAAATGACACCATATAAGGTTATGGTTTGGGATAAAACCCGAGTTGTCCTTTCTTAAACATTGGTATGCTATGCATAAGAAATATGTGTGCAACCAAAGTCGGATGAACCTGTCTTTGTATAAACTGTTAAGTATTCCTCCATAAACATCGGAGACAAAAGTGTTTGTTGCTTAGAACGTCAAGTTTCTTTGAGAAGGAATTTTTTCGTGAAAAGTTAAGTAGGAGGACAATAGAACTTTGATAAGGTTAAAAGAACCTTAGATATATGTGCAGAGTTGCGCAGAAAAAGTGTTTGGAGGCAACAATGCTCATGGCTCACGTGCCTCAAAGGTTGTGGTCACGAGATCTAAGTTCCTATTGAAACAAGTAGATCGGTAAACAATCAAATACCAATATTTGAGGGTTGAATCATTATTTGAGAATAATGAACCTACATGCAAAGAAGCGATGATGGGCCCTCGACTACAAAAATGGCTTGAAGCCATAAAATCCGTGATAGTTTCATACATGAGAAATCAAGTTTTGAACTTGAAGGACCCTCGAGAAAGGTGTAAAACCTTAAAGTCGTGTTTGGATCTACAAAGAAATAGACATGGATGTTTCGCATCTATGAAATAGTCGACATGTTGGGAAAGAGTTCACAACAATGTTCAAAGGTTGACTATGACAAGATCTGATCTTTCATAGTGATATTTAGTCTAGACGGATTAGTGTAGCAACCACTACATATAATTTTGTTATATGGTAGTTGAATAAACAAAAACAAATTCTTCTAATAGAAGGGTTACCTAGGACGTGTGCATGACACAGTCCAAAGGGTTTTTTGTTAAATTTCAAGGGATGCTAAAAACATATGCAAACTTCAATGGTTGAAGTAAGCAGAGCGGAGTTGGAATCTTCACTATGATGAAATTTTTAAAAGAGTTTTAATTCATCAGAGACAATGAAGATGATTGCGTTTGCAAGAAATTAAGTGGGAGCGCTAAGACATGTTTCTAATACATTATGTGGAAGACATATTGTTGATTGGAAGTAATGTATCTTTTATTAACACATATTAAGAATTTCATCTCGATGAAAGACTTAGGCAAAACCTAAATATTTGGCATCAATAGATGCTAATATGGTTGTGCCAGAAATACATAGACGAGATATTGAATGAGTTCAATATAGAAACTACAAGAAAGGTTCTTGTCGCACAGAAAGGATTGAATGAGTTCAATATTGATGATATATTCAAGTGTATTGACATTTGGTAAAGTGAAACAAATAATCAAGTATAGATTGATACTTGATGTATGAAATCACAAAGAATATTTATATCAATCATACTGTGATATGTACAAATCCAGATATGTCCTATGCTCTAAATATTGTGAGCATATACCAGAATGATTCGTAAGATGATCATTGGACAATAGTAAGGATATTCTTATGATCTTTTGGAAGAACTAAGAGTATATTATTTGTAGAAGTGACAAATAGATGGTTAGTTCATTGTAAAAGTACTACATTGATACTAGCTTTGTTTAAAGTACAAATTAAGTTTATCTCAATCTAAACTAGAGGTGGCACAATACAATGGAAAGTGAGTTCCATAATGGATTTGGATGAGTTCCAAAGTTAAGACATTGTGATGTATACTACAACAAAGGCTAAGCTAAGTATATGACTGCTATAATAGTAGCTAAAGAGGGCATTTGTGTCAAGTAGTTTGTTATCAAACTAGGTGTAGTTCACAAGGATAATACTATGAAGATATATTGCGACAATATTATCAACATGTTTTAACCCCAAAGAGCTAAAGGTCACACAAAAGACCAAATTTATACAAAGCCATCTCATTAGAGAATGAGTGATGAGAGACAAGACATGCAATTACACACGGACCGGAAGTGTCGATCCGAGATCGATTGACCACTAGCAATCGTGTACATACAACACCGAAAGCCATAGGTGTTGAATACACAAAGGTTTGAAACTAGATTATTGACTCTAGTGCAAGTGGGAGACTGTTGGAGATATGCCCAAGAGGCAATAATAAAGTGATTATTATCATATCTTCACAATTATGATAAATGTTTACATACCATGCTATAATTGTATTAATCGGAAACATTAATACTTGTGTGATTTGTAAACTAAAATAAGAGTCCCTAGTAAAGCCTCTTGTTAAACTAGCTTGTTGGTTAATATATGATCATGGTTTCCTGATCATGAACATAGAGATGTTATTAACAACAGGATCATATCATTAGGAGAATGATATGGTGGACATACTCCTATAGATAAGCATAGCATAAAGATCAAGTCATTTCAATAGTTCAATTGCTATATGCTTTCTGATACATAGTAACCTAATTCCTTCGACCATGAGATCATTCATATCACCTTTACCGGATGGATGCTTTGATGACATCAAACACCACACCGTAACTGGGTGGCTATAAAGGTGGCATTGAGTGTTCGGAAAGTATTGGTTGAAACACATGGATCAAGAGTGGGATTTGTCCATCCATATGACGGATAGATATACTCTGGGCCCTCTCGGTGGAATGTCATCCAATTAGCTTGCAAGCATGTGACTGGGTCACAAGGGATCACATATCACGGGAACGAGAAAAGAATACGTATCGGTAACGAGGTTGAACTAGGTATGCAGAGATACCGACGATCATAACCTCCGATAAGTAAACTATCGTGAGACAAAGGGAAATTGGTATCGTATGTAAGTGGTTCATTCGATCGCAAAGTAATCGTAGAAATATGTGGGAGCCATATGAATTTCCAGATTCCTCTATTGGTTATTGTTCGGAGAAGTGTCTCGATCATGTCCGCATAATTCACGAACCGTAGGGAGACACACTTAAGGATTCGGCGTTGTTTTGAGTAGTTATGGTATTATGAGAAAGAGACCGAATGTTGTTCGGAGTCTTGGATGGGATCCGGGATATCACGAGGTGATCCGTAATGGTCCGGAGAATAAGATTCATATAAGGAAAGTCCCGTTTTGAGTTCGGGAATGATTAGGTGTTTTCATCGGGAATGTTCTAGAAGGTTCCGATTGTCCCAAGACTCGGGAGGGTACATGAGTGTGTCATTGAATGATTGCATCATGTACTAAGTGTTCTTGCTGTTTCAAAACATGAAAGTCAAATTGCCAGTTTGAAAGTCAAACGGCTAAACAGAAACTGTGGAAACGGAACTGTGGGAAATGGTGAAACTGGGAAACAAGCAAGAGGAGGTTGAAACCAACTTGGAGGAGGAGTTCCTCTCCTCCAAGCCGCCCTGCCCTAGGCGAGTTGGGGAGGGACTCCTCCCTCCTGCGCCTAGCCCTCCACCTATAAAAGGAGGGCAGGCTCCTCCTTGAGACACACAAGTTTCTACCTCTAATCTCGGGTTTAGAGCCGTTTTGGTTTAGAGCTTCTAATTGCTCTAGCCTGCGGTTTAGAGCGTTCTAATTGGTGTGTCTAATCCCTAGACCACTAATAGCTCTCTCTCATACTCCACCATACTCGCCCGGCAGGAGAAGCCTCAGATCTCCTCTACTTGTACCACGCCGTTGTCGCCAGGGGAATCGCGAGGAGAGTGCTACAACCTCCGCTTGCTGGAACAAGGGAGAGGAAGGTCTTCCGAAAATGCAGGCGTGTGACTGATCATGGAGCGCCGAACGAGCCTTGGCCGAAGGATCGTCACGCGATCTTGAGATCGAAAGAGACTACATCACCCACGAGAATCTGCTCTCGTTAAACACTTTGGAATCTTCGAGGGTAAGTTATTCCATCAACTCGTTGCTACAATCTAGTAGATAGATCTTGGCTTGTTTGTTTGTATGCGATAGAAATTTTTTGTTTTCCATGCTACGAACCCCTACACTATTAGTGGTCTAGGGTTTAGACACACCAATTAGAAGGCTCTAAACCGAAGGCTAGGGCAATTAGAAGCTCTAAACCAAAACGGCTCTAAACCGGAGGCTTTGGCTAGGGTTTAGATTAGAGGATAGGAACTTGTGTGTCTAGGGGAGGGAGCCCTGCCCCTCCTTTTATAGGTGGAGGGGCCGGCACACCAAGGGGGAGGGAGGGGAGTCCCTCCCCAACTCGTCTTGGTGGAGGCGCCGCCGGTTGGAGGAGGGATTCCCTCCCCAACTCGGTTTGCCCCCTCTTTCCTCTTTCCCTCTCTTTCCTGTTTTAGCCGTTTGACTTTTCAAACTTGCTATTTGACTTTTCAGTTTAGGATTCAATTTAATCCTTCATTTGGAACAGCGAGAACACTTAGTACATGATGCAATCATTCCAATATGTAATGACACATTCATGTACCCTCCCTCCCAGTGCCGGACATTCCGAACCTTCTAGAACATTCCGATGAAAACACCTAATCATTCCCTAACTCAAACGGACTTTCCTTATATGAATCTTATTCTCGGACCATTCCGGATCACCTGATATACCGGATCCCATCCGAGACCAACAACAACATTTGGTCTCTTTCTCATAATACCATAACTACTCAAACAACGTCGAATCCTTAAGTGTGTCTCCCTACGGTAAGTGAATTATGCGACATGATCGAGACACTTCTAACAATAACCAATAGAGGAATCTAGAAATTCATATGGCTCCAACATATTTCTACAATTACTTTGCGATCGAATGAACCACTTACATACGATACCAATTTCCTTTGTCTCACGATAGTTTACTTATCCGAGGTTATGATCGCTTGTATCTCCGCATACCTAGTTCAACCTCGTTACCGATAAGTACTCTTTTCTCGCTCCCGTGATATGTGATCCCTTGTGAGCTACCACATGCTTGCAAGCTAATTGGATGACATTCCACCGAGAGGGCCCAGAGTATATCTATCCGCCATATGGATGGACAAATCCCACTCTTGATCCATGTGTCTCAACCAATACTTTCTCGAACACTCAATGCCACTTTTATAGACAATTGCCACGGTGTGGTGTTTGATGTCATCAAAGCATCCATCCGTAAAGGTGATATGCATGATCTCATGGTCAAGGAATTAGGTTACTATGTATCAAGCGTATAGCAATTGAAATATTGAAATGACTTGATCTTTATGCTACGCTTATCTATAGGAGTATGTCCACCATATCATTCTCCTAACGATATGATCTTGTTGTTGATAACATCTCAATGTTCATGATAGGGAAACCACAATCATTAATCAACCAACAAGCTAGTGAAGTATAGAGGCTATACTAGGGACTTCAAATTAAGTTTACAAATCACACAAGTATCAATGTTTCCTTGTTAATACTATTATAGCATGAATGTAAACATTTATCATAAACACAAAGATATAATAATAACTACATTTATTATTGCCTCTAGGGCATATCTCCAACACTAGGCACCACATATAAAACGGCCAAGTAATGGGTATCGTTTTTAACTCGGACGACGACATGTGTATCTTGGTTGCATATCTCTGACAGCCATTGCATTTTTCAACCAGCTCTTTGGCTTCCTTCAACGTTGTTGGCCAATAAAACCCATGCCTGAATGCTTTGGCTACCAAGGTACGAGATGAGGCATGGTGTCCGCATTCTCCTTGATGTATTTCTAGGAGGATCTCCTGGCCTTCTGCCGAACTTACACACCTTTGCAATACATTTGTGACGCTTCTTTTATATAGCTCATTGTTTATGATTGTATAAGCTTTTGCTCTCCTTACAGTCTGTCTTGCTAGTACTTCATTATTCGGCAATATTGCATCTTTAAGGAAAAAGAATATGGGTTGCGCCCATACCGGTGTGATTTTTTCTGGTGTGGTCTCACTGTCTATTTCCATGTTTTCCGCCGACATAGCTACCTCGGCCTTCCCCATGATTATGCATACCTCTGCTTTCATTTTCTTGGGGAATTCCAAGTTATATTGCTGGTCTACTTCCATCGGCACATTATCTTCTGCTGAATTTGCCGGATAAAGATAGATCCGGATTCTGGTGATGGGGTTATTGATGGTTTTTTGAGGTGTTCCAGGGCAATACCCGGTGGAATTGACTGCCTGGTTGATCCTAGTTTTGACAACGTGTCTGCGGCATCATTTTCTGCCCGAGGTATGTGGTGAAATTCACACCCTTCAAAGTATCCACTGATCTTTTGCACATGAAATCTATACAAAGCCATATTATCATCCAATGCATCCCAATTGCCTGAGACTTGCTGTACTACTAAATTCGAGTCCCCATAGCATAAAATTCGATGTATGCCAATCTCTTTTGCTACTTTCAATCCATGGACCAGTGCTTCGTATTCGGCTACGTTGTTTGATGCGGCAAAATGTATTTGTAGCACATACTTCAGCTGATCTCTTTTGGGCGATGTTAATACTATTCCTGCCCCCAAACCATTTCTTAGTTTGGAACCATGGAAATGGATCGTCCAATAATTTGGGTCTAGTAATGGTGGCTCATCGCCTCGGCCCAATCTGAAGAAGTGGCGACACGAGATTTGATAGCATCTCTTCATCGAATTTTGGGCGTAAGGTGACAACTCGATTACCCATTTGCTATTCGG
>CP125976.1:102921753-103089869 GCA_030063025.1 Avena longiglumis | reverse complement strand
CTGTTGTACTTCGTTTCAGTTACGTATTGTAGTTGGGATGAGAATTTGTCGTATGCTGAGTTTTCCTACAACAACATCTATCAAACCAGCATCAAGGCGTCACCGTTCGATGTCTTGTATGGGAAGCGGTGTCGACACCATTGCTATGGGATGGAGTAGGAGAGCGCATTGTTTGAACCTGATTTGATCAAGGATGCCGAGGATAAGGTCGCCTTGATTAAGGACGGTGAAGGTAGCACAATCAAGGCAGAAGAGCTACGCTGACGCCAAGCGCAAGGAAGTGGTGTATGAGATAGGTGATAGAGCATACCTCAGAGTGTCGCCACTTCGTGGAATCAAGAGATTTGGAATTAAGGGTAAGCTGGCACCTCGGTTTATTGGACCGTATCGAGTCTTAGCACGCAAGGGAGAAGTTGCTTATCAGTTGGAGTTGCCAGAGGCTCTGTCCGCTATTCACAATGTGTTCCACGTATCCCAGCTGAAGAAGTGTCATCCGGAGATGGTGGATACACCATTGAGAGACCTTTGTGCCACTAGAGGAGGTTCACTTGAGAATGACTTGACCTATGAGGAGAAGCGGTCAAGATTACGGAGGCAGCGAGAGAGGATTACATGTACCAAGGCGATCAGGTTTTGCAAGGTACAATGGAGCCACCACACGAAGAGGAAGCCACTTGGGGCGTGAGGATGACATCCGAGAGGACTACCGCACCTATTTGCTAGCCGTCGAATCTAGGACGAGATTCATCTTAAAGTTAGTCTTGTCACATCCCAAATTTTAGATTTGGTTCTGCATATCATTCATGGCATTGCATCATAATCATCCATGCAAAACTTTCGATTGAAAAGATTACGGAACGACATTTGCAAACCCTATTTAGAATTGCTAAAATCTTGCTACAAGAGGGTATACTAGGACTTGTATTTTTCCACCCTTGTAAACTAGTGGAATTAAATACCACATGATCCTAGGTTGATCTCCTAGATTTTAGAAAATTTAGGAACAAGAATCACTTTCGATTCGGAGTTCGTATGAAGAAGAAGATCTGAAGGAAAAACTAAAAAGAAATAGAGAAAGAAAGAACAAAAAAGAGGAAGAAGCGGACCATTGGGCCGAGCCCGCCCAGCCAACAGCCCATGCCGCAACCACTGCGTCGCCAGTGGCAGTAGCTGCCGCCCGCCGCCCGACCAAGCCGGTGGGGCCCTATGAAAGGCAAACATGGCCGCCATGCCCGCGGCGACGGTGCGGACTCGCGTCGCCCGCTTGAATCCGGCCCCGACTCGCGTGCCCCTTCCTCTCCCTAGCGCCGCCTCGCGCCGCCGCCTCCCGATCCTGCCCTGGTAAGCGCCCGCCGCCTCCTCTATCTCCTCGCCTCGCGGTGACCCCCACAGCCTCGCCCGCCTCCCTCTCATGGAACCACCGCCGCCCGGACCAAGCTTAGCCGCCGCCGAGACCGAGGCTGCCGCCACCCAGCCTCCTCCCCCCTCCATGTCGGCCTTGACCGCGGCCGTGCGCCACCTTGCCGCCGCCAGAACCTCGCCGCCCGCCGCCGCCGCCGCCGACATCGCGGTGAGTTCGCCGCCGCCTCCCTCACCGCACGATCTGCCACGAACGCCCAGATCGGCCATTGACTGGTCAGCTCGGTGACTGGTCAACCGCCGATCGCGCCACATGCCGATCAAAGTCAAAGTTTGACTGGGTATTTTTCTAAATAGTTTTATTTGGCCGATTTTAGGTAAAACTTGTAAAATTTGTAGAAATTAATCCAATGGGCCAAAAATTGCAAATAAAATATGTGTAGATTCAGTAAGTCGTGTAGAACCTTGCTGTGCCACTGTTTTACACTTATGCAACAAGATTTTGTCCAGATTAATTAAATGAGTTAATGGCCTTTTTGGAGTAATTAATTCATAGAAAAAGATGTGTAACTCCAAAAATTGCAAATAATATGTCCCTGGATTCAGTAGAACAAGGGAAATCTCAAAGTGAATTAAAAGGATAGGCTTACAATAAAACTTTTGCAGAAACTATTTAATGGCTTTCTGCAGTATTTTAATTACCCAGGGAGTTATATAATTCCTTTTTGAGAAATTCCAATTGGTACTGTTCCTAATTAGCAATGCCTACACAGTAGAATTTTCCCAAGATTTTACAAACAGTATGTTAACAGTAGTGATTTATTTGGGTTCTAGCTCTAGTTTGAGCACTATAAATTGCGTAATAGTTTTCCTTGCGCTAAAATTTATTTTCCATGCATGCATTCAGTAGCTTTACTGAATAAGATTATGTGGTGCTGTTGTAGCATCAATACACTTGTCATGCATGCATCTTGCATCATCTTTGTTTGCATATGCTTGTGGATGGTTTGTTTATGATTGCAATTGTATCGTGTAGATTGTGACGAGTGCAACGCTTGCTCGTGTGTGGATTGTTCTTCCGACCGCTACAACCAAGGCAAGTAGATGCTACCTTGTTCATGATATCGTCCTACTATTTTCAATGCATTGTCGTGTATTTTGTAGTTGCATGTGTAGGTTGATACTATCGTTATGCTATGTCCTATTATGTGGTAGGGCTTTCCTTGTAGATGAACCGCCGTCGGTAGATGTGCTTAGCCATGCTTTGATGAACGAGGGATGGGTTACATCACTGAAAGTTGTTTCTAAATGTGTTGGTTTGCGAAAACTAAAACAACTTAATCAATGAAACTCCTGGGTGTGATGGGATTGATAATTTTTGGTGGTATCATTGCGGAAAGGCACCCAGGTATCAAGATAAAATGATTGGATTCTTTATTCTGTAGCTTACGTGTACAACCATGTGCCAATAATGGAATGGGCGGTTGGTTGGACTTAGTAGGTTGTGGTAACTCAAACCCGCGTATCCAGAGATGTAGAATTTTGGTAGGTTGGACCACGTGTTGGAATTATGCCCTAGAGGCAATAATAAAGATGTTATTATTATAATTCTTGTTCATGATAAAGTTTATATTCCATGCTAGAATTGTATTAAGCGGAAACTTTAATACTTGTGTGGTTTGTGAACAACACCGTGTCCCTAGTACGCCTCTATGGACTAGCTCATTGATCAATGATGGTTAAGGTTTCCTAACCATAGACATGAGTTGTCAATTGATGATGGGATCATATCATTGGAGAATGATATGATGGACAGACCCAAACTAAGCGAAGCAATTAGATCGTATCATCATGTTCATCTTTGCGAAGCTTTTCCTATGTCAAATATTGTATTCCTTAGACCATGAGATAATGCAACTCCTATAGGAAGAAAGCTTTGAGGTCATCAAACGTCATCCTATGAGAGGGTGATCATAAAGGTGTCTCTCAGGTGATCGGAAAGTATATGTTGGGTTGTATGTATCGAGATGGAATTTGTCCCTCCCAAGTCGGAGAGATATACTTCGGGCCCACTTTCGGTCGATATCAACACGCTTGCAAGCATGTGGTTAAGGAGTTAATCACAAAGTGATATCGGATTACGGAGCAGTAAAGTACTTCTTTGTGAGCGAGATTGAACTAGGTATGGCGGTACCAACGATCGAATCTCGGGCAAGTAAAATATCGCGAGACGAAGGGAATATATATATGGGATTGTTTGAATCGACATCGTGGTTCATCCGATATGATCATCGATGAATGTGTGAGTCAATATGGGTGCGGACCCACTGTTGATTATTGATAGAAGATCATATGCATATTCTCGAACCGAGGTCACATAACGTGTCTCGGCTAGGATAGATTGGATAATTGGTTTATGAATTTTTGTTCGGAGTCTCGGATGGGATCCGGGATATCACGAGAGGTTCGGAATGGTCAGGAGAATAAGATTCATACAAGGCGGTGCAGTTTTGGAGTTGAATTGTTCGGTTAATCGGTATTGTCGGAAGCTTCTAGAACCTTCCGTAAGGGACCAACGTGGCCCCACCTTCGGGAGGGGCATGGGCCTATGAGGGAGTGTCCTGGCGCATTGGGCCAGGGGCACAAGGCCCCATAGGGCCCAGCCGATTCTAGAGAGATTTGACTCGTTTAAATCTGGATAGAATTTCTAGATAAGGGAGAGTTTAAATTGTTTAAACTAGAGATAGGATTTCTAGATAAGGAGAGTTTAAATTGTTTAAACTAGAGATAGGCTTGGAGGAGGGGCAAGGGCTGGCCGCCCCTATATATAGAGGGTGGTGCCCCTCCACACACACCTTCCTCAAGCCCTAGCGCCTTGCTACCTTCCTCTCTCCTCTGTTGTTTGTAGGCGAAGCCTGCTGCAGAAATTCTCCACCATATACACCACGTCGTGTTGTAGATCCAATCTATCTCTCCACCATACTTGCTGGTCCGAGGAAGGAGGAGGCGTCGAGTCTTGCACGTGTGCATCTCACGGGAGCACCGCCACTTGTGGTGCTAGATCGGATCGCGAGGAGAAGGCGAGTGACTACGTCACCACGTTCAGCGAGACCTTCCGCTGTGCGAATCTTCAAGGGTATGAATATCTAATCCAATCTCTCGTTGATTGCATCTCCTAGATTAGATCTTGGCTTTCCCTCTGTTAGCATCGTGAAAATTTTGATTTACTATGCCGAAACCCTTGATGGTATCGAGCTAGATCTATGCGTAGATGTGTTTCGAGTAGAACGCAACATGGTTGTTGCGGGCGTTGATGTTTTCTGTTGCAAGCCTCTTGTTTGTGTTCTTCTTATGGCGGGATAGTGAGATTGAAGCGGTCCAGCCAACCTTACGCGACATCGTTCGCGAGACGCTCCGCACTTGACGTGTGGCTTGTACCACACACATGCGGCTAGTGGATGTCGGTTCTCTCACTATAGTTGTCATGGGATTAACACGAGTTTGGCAACCATAATATCACCGTTGTGGCTTTCCGTAGTAAGAATCGTTCTTAGCATCTACTCCCATAAGCCACGTAAAACATGCAACAACAAAGTAGGCGTCTAACTTGTTTTTGGAGGAGTGTTTTACGTGATGTGGTATGGCCCAAGATGTGATGTGTATATTGTATCGATGATCATGTTTTGTAATGTTTCACGACTTGCATGTCGATGAGTACACAACCGAGAATATATGGTTGTCTTTATAATTGTGTATGATCTGCGAGTCAACTTCTTATACGCCATGTAATAGCTTTACTTTATCGCTAAGTAGTTAGCAATAGTTGTAGTTGCTATTCGTGGTGGAGGCAATCATGGTGGAGTGATGGAGATCATCGGAACGCACAAGATGGAGATCATTGTGCGAAGATTGGCTATACCATGTCACATAAAGTTATATGCATGTGATGTTTATCCTTTATGTATCTTATCATGCTTAGATCGCGACGGTAGCATTATAAGATGATTCCTCATAAAGATCAAGATAAAAACTGTGTTCTCCCCAAGTATGCACCGTTGCGAAGTTAAATCGTGTCCAAGCATCACGTGATGATCGGGTGCTATAGACTCTATGCTCACATACAGGTGCAAGCCGGTTTTGCTGCGGAAATACTTGGGTCTAGCTTGACGAGCCTAGCATGTACATACATGGCCTCGGAACACAAGAACCGAAAGGTTAAGCATGAGTCATATGAATGATATGATCGACACTTTGTTGTCCACCATTGAAACCACATCTCTTCTCGTGATGATCGGATTAGGTGTGGTGAATTTGGATCGTGTTCACTAAACAACTTGAGGGATGTTGAATTTAGTGGGAGTTCATCTAGTAATTTGATTAAATTGAACTATTTATCATGAACATAGTCTAAATTGTACTTGCAAATACTGTAGATCACATGGACAAGTCCAACTTCAACTTCAATGTTTTTGCTGAGAAGGAAAAGCTTAGAAACAATGGGTCTAACTTCACCAATTGGTTCCGCAATCTAAGAATCATTACATGCAGCGGACAAAGGACTATATCCTTGGGAAAGCGTTAGGTGACCCCCCTGCTGCAACTGCGCCGGCTGATGAGAAAGCTGTCTATCAGTCGCGCAAAGATGATTATGGTGTGATTAAGAGCACCATGTTGTTTGCTATGGAACCGGAGCTTCAAAATTGTTTTGAAACCTATCCCGGGCCCTTTGAGATTCTCGAGGAGCTGAAAACCATGTTTCAGACTCAAGCCCGTTCTGAGAGATATGAGATCTCTAAGAAGTTCTTTAACTGCAAGATGGAGGAAGGGAGTTCCGTTAGTGAGCATGCCATAAAGATGTCGGGCTACACTCAACGCCTTGAGCAACTGGAATGCACGATTCTAGAGGAGCTCAAGATTGACAGGGTTCTGCAATCACTCCCTCCCAGCTACAAAAGTTTTGTAGTGACTCATAATCAGATTGGTTCCATCGATCACCGAGCTCTTCACAAAGTCAAGGCTGCGGAAGTGGACATCAAGAAGGATAATCACGTGTTGATGGTCAACAAGCCCTCCTTTAAGAAAGGTAAGGAGCAAAGCCCTTCAATAAGGCGGCAGCGCAATGCCCCTTGAGAAGAAGCTGGTCTGTTCCTAAGTCGGACCTCGAGTGCTTCTATTGCAAGGACGGGTCCTGAAGGCATCGTCAGAAGTACTTAGCGGACAAGAAGGCTGGCACCATCAAAGGTATATTTGATATACATGTTATTGATGTTTTCCTTACTAGCCCTCGTTGTAGTGCCCGGGTATTTGATCGGTTCGCTTGCTAATATTTGTAACTCAAAGCAGGAGCTACGGAATGAGCGGCGACTTGCGAGGATGAGGTGACGATCTTGGCGTTGGCAGCGGATCAAGAGTTGATGTGATGGCCGTCGACGCTCTCCTTAGTTTTACCTTCGGATTAGTTTTAAACCTTAATAAATGTTATTATGTGCTGCGTTGAGCATGAACATTATTTTCGGATCATGTTTATTGCAAGACGGTTATTCATTTAAATCGGAGAATAATGGTTGTTCTATTTATATGAGTAACATCTTTTATGGTCATGCACCTCTTGTGAATGGTTTATTTCTTCTAAATCTTGAAAGGGATGAAACACACATCCATAACATTGAGGCTAAGAGATGCAAAGTAGATAGTGATAATACTACTTATTTGTGGCACTGTCGTCTAGGTCATATTGGAGTAAAGCGCATGAAGAAACTCCATTCGATGGACTTTTGAGTCTCTTGATTTTGAATCATTTGACACATGCGAACCATGCCTCATGGGCAAGATGATCAAAACCCGTTCTCGGTATGATGGAGCAAGCAACGGACTTGTTGGAAATCATACATACCGATGTATGCGGACCGATGAGTGTTTCGACGCGCGGTGGA
This sequence comes from Avena longiglumis, assembly GCA_030063025.1. Taxonomy (NCBI): domain Eukaryota; kingdom Viridiplantae; phylum Streptophyta; class Magnoliopsida; order Poales; family Poaceae; genus Avena; species Avena longiglumis. The sequence goes on along the minus strand of CP125976.1, from coordinate 103,082,577 downwards.
TATCGATATTTCCTCACTTTTACCGATGACTTAAGTAGATATGGGTATATCTATTTAATGAAACATAAATCTGAAACATTTGAAAAGTTCAAGGAATTTCAGAATGAAGTGGAGAACCATCGTAATAGAAAGATTAAGTTTCTACGATCCGATCGTGGAGGTGAATATTTGAGTTATGATTTTCTCACGCATCTTAAAGCAAGTGGAATCGTTTCACAAGTCACGCCACCCGGAACACCACAGCAATGGTGTGTCTAAGCCGGAATCGAACCCTATTAGATATGGTCCGATCAATGATGTCTCTTCTTGATTTGTTATCATTTTGGGGTTATGCATTAGAAACCGTTGCATTCACTTTAAATAGGGCTCCATCTAAATCCGTTGAGACGACACCGTATGAACTGTGGTTTGGTGCTAAACCTAAGTTGTCGTTTCTTAAAGTTTGGGGATCTGAAGCTTCGTCAAAGTTGATGCCGACAAGCTCGAACCCAAAGCGGAGAAATGCGTCTTCATAGGATACCCTAAGGAAACTATTGGGTATACCTTCTATCCGCGATCGAAGGCAAAGTGTTTGTCATAAAGCGGTTCCTTTCTTGAGAAGGAGTTTCTCTCGAAAGAAGTGAGTGGGAGGAAAGTAGAGCTGACGAGGTTATTGAACCTTCTCTTGAATTGGAGAGTAGCGCAGCACCTGAAATTGTTCCAGCGCTTTGCACCAACAATAGAGGAAGCTCATGACAAGGATCATGAAGCTTGGACGATCTCTTTATCTTGAGCGTCGCAGTCGACAAGGTCGCGTGCCCTCCCCTCCCGAGTAATGCAACCCTGTCTTGACTGTCTTGTTAGTAGAAGAAAGTGAACCTACGAACTATGAGGAAGCGATGATGAGCCCGGACTCGAGAAATGGCTAGAAGCCATGAAATCCATTGGGATCCATGGCGAAAACCAAGTATGGACTTTGGTGGACCCTCCTAGCGAGAAAGGCCGTTGAGTGCAAATGGATTTTCAAGAAGAAAGCGGGGCGGATGGTAATGTTACCGTCTATAAAGCACGGCTTGTCGCAAAAGGTTTTCGACAAGTTCAAGGTGTTGACTACGATGAGACTTTCTCTCCGTAGCGATGTTTAAGTCCATTCGGATTTTATTAGCAATTGCTGCGTTTCATGATTATGAAATATGGCAGATGGATGTCAAGATCGCTTTCCTCAATGGCAACATTGATGAAGAGTTGTATATGATGCAACAGAAGGTTTTATCGATCCTAAGGATGCTAGTAAAGTATGCAAACTTCAGCGTTCCATTTATGGATGAAGCAAGCATCTCGAGCTGGAACCTTCGTTTGATCAAGTGATCAAGAGCTTTGGATTTGTTCCAAATTGCTCTGAAGCTTGTATCTACAAGAAAGTGAGTGGGAGCTCGGTGGCGTTTACGGTACTATGTGGATGACATATTGATTATTGGAAATGACATCAACATGCTTAACGATGTGAAGAGTTATTTGAACAAGTGTTTTTCAATGAAATACCTAGGTGAAGCTGCTTATATATTGGGCATCAAAATCTATAGAGATAGACAAAGACGCCTGATAGCTTTAAGCCAGAGTACATACCTAGACAAAGTTCTGAAAAGGTTCAGAATGGATTAGGCAAAGAAAGGTTCAGTGCCTATGTTGTCAGGTAAGATATTGAGCAAGGCTCAGTGTCCAGCTACGGTAAATGATAGGGAAGCTATGAGCAAAGTGCCTTATGCCTCGGCCATAGATTCCATCATGTATGCCATCTTGTGTACTAGACGGATGTGTCCAATGCTCTTAGTTTGACGAGATATCAAAGTGATCGAGTGGAACACTGGACAGCCGTGAAGAACATCCTAAAGTACCTAAATAGAACTAAAGAAATGTTCTTAGTCTATGGGGGTGATGAACAGCTTGTCGTAAAAGGTTACGTCGACGCTAGTTTCGACACCGACAAGGATGATTCTAAATCTCAGACAGGATACGTGTATATTTTGAATGGAGGAGCTGTGAGCTGGAGAAGCTGCAAGCAAAGCGTGATCGCGGGATCTACAGTAGAAGAGGAATACATGGCTGCTGCAGAAGCGTCAAGTGAAGGAGTTTGGATCAGAAACTTCATCACTGATCTTGGCGTGGTTCCAAGTGCATTGGACCCACTGGAGATATTGTGTGACAACACTGGCGCCATAGCACTCGCTAAGGAACCAAGATATCATCCAAAGACCAAGCATATCAACTGCAAGTTTCATATAATCTGAGATTATATAGAAGATGGAGATCTGAAGATTAGCAAAGTACATACGGATCTGAATGTCGCAGATCCATTGACTAAACCTCTTCCACGTGTAAAACATGATCAACACCTCAGTGCCATGGGTGTGAGATTGTTGCCAAATGTAAACTAGATTATTGACTCTAGTGCAAGTGGGAGGTTGGAATTATGCCCTAGAGGCAATAATAAAGATGTTATTATTATAATTCTTGTTCATGATAAAGTTTATATTCCATGCTAGAATTGTATTAAGCGGAAACTTTAATACTTGTGTGGTTTGTGAACAACACCGTGTCCCTAATGCGCCTCTATGGACTAGCTCATTGATCAATGATGGTTAAGGTTTCCTAACCATAGACATGAGTTGTCAATTGATGATGAGATCATATCATTGGAGAATGATATGATGGAGACCAAACTAAGCGAAGCAATTAGATCGTATCATCGTGTTCATCTTTGAAGCTTTTCCTATGTCAAATATTGTATTCCTTAGACCATGAGATAATGCAACTCCACAGTGAAGAAAGCTTTGAGGTCATCAAGCGTCATCCTATGAGAGGGTGATCATAAAGGTGTCTCTCGTGATCGGAAAAGTATGTTGGGTTGTATGTATCGAGATGGAATTTGTCCCTCCCAAGTCGGAGAGATATACTTGGGCCCACTGAATCGATATCAACACCGCTTGCAAGCATGTGGTTAAGGAGTTAATCACAAAGTGATATCGGATTACGGAGCAGTAAAGTACTTCGTGAACGAGATTGAACTAGGTATGGCGGTACCAACGATCGAATCTCGGGCAAGTAAAATATCGCGAGACGAAGGGAATATATATATGGGATTGTTTGAATCACATCGTGGTTCATCCGATATGATCATCGATGAATGTGTGGGAGTCAATATGGGTGCGAGACCCGCTGTTGATTATTGATAGAAGATCATGTGCATATTCTTGAACCCGAGGTCACACACTTATCGTGTCTCGGCGCTAGGATAGATTGGATAATTGGTTTATGAATTTTGTTCAGAGTCTCGGATGGGATCCGGGATATCACGAGAGGTTCGGAATGGTCAGGAGAATAAGATTCATATAAGGAAGGCAGTTTTGGAGTTGAATTGTTCGGGTTAATCGGTATTGTACGGAAGCTTCTAGAACCGGAAGGGACCAACGTGGCCCCACCTTAGGGAGGGGCATGGGCCTATGAGGGAGTGTCCTGGCGCATTGGGCCAGGGGCACATAGGCCCAGCCGATTCTAGAGAGATTTGACTCGTTTAAATCTCGGGATAGAATTTCTAGATAAGGAGAGTTTAAATTGTTTAAACTAGAGATAGGATTTCTAGATAAGGAGAGTTTAAATTGTTTAAACTAGAGATAGGCTTGGAGGAGGGCAGGGCTGGCCGCCCCCTCTATATAGAGGGTGGTGCGCCTCCCCTACACACACCTTCCTCCAAGCCCTAGCTGCCTTGCTACCTTCCTCTCTCCCTCCCATTTGTTTGTAGGCGAAGCCTGCTGCAGAAATTCTCCACCATATACACCACGCCCGTCGTGTTGTAGATCCAATCTATCTCTCCACCATACTTGCTGGTCAGGAAGGAGGAGGCGTCGAGGTGCTGCGTGTGCATCTCACGGAGGCACCGCCACTTGTGGTGCTAGATCGGATCGGATCGCGAGGAGGAGAAGCTAATGCGACTACATCACCCACGCGTTAAGCGAGCGTTCATTGTCTGAATCTTCAAGGGTATGAAGATCTAATCCAATCTCTCTCGTTGATTGCATCTCCTAGATTAGATCTTGGCTTTCCCTCTGTTCGCATCCGTAGAAAATTTTGATTTACTATGCCGCGAAACCCTTCACCACGATGCCAGGATTCAATCAATCCCATATATATATTCCCTTCGTCTCGCGATATTTTACTTGCCCGAGATTCGATCGTCGGTACTGTAGGGTTCGCAGCATAGAAAACAAAAATTTTCCTACGATGTGAACTATATACCAAGATCTATATACTAGATACAAACAACGGGCGGATGTATATACGTAGAGAACATACCCTTGAAGACCGACAAAGCTTAACGAGTTCAACTGGTGGTTGATGTAGACGATCTCTTGACGATCTCAAGATCGAGAGGAAGTCCTAGCGCCGCAAATCAGCAGCGCATCCGTGCTCGCACACACGTTCGAGGCACCGAGCAACCTCCGCCTCCTCGCTCCAAATGATGCGTGAGCACAACTCTTTCTTGCCGAATATCCACCGGGAACATGTATCTCGCTAGTCCGAGACCATGGGGGATAAATTCTAGAGGGGGAGAGAGATCCTTCGCGAGGAGGTGTGTGAGACAAGTGAGGAGGGGGGCTCCTTTTATAGGAGGAGGGGGGGAACCCCAAGGGGGTGGCCGGCGCATGGGGCTTCCCCCTTGCCCTCCCCTCTTCATGTGGGTGGACACTCCACTCACAAAACTCCTCTAAATTCCCTCCACTCAAAATTCCCATTAAATTTCCACCAAATTTAATGCAAACTCTCATTAAATAAAACTCTTTTATTTTATTCAGAATTTTGTCAATTACTTTAATGACAAACATTCACAAATAACCCCTTGCTAGAATTCTATTTCACATGCATAACCACTTTATGCAATTTCACCCGAAAACCTGTTTCGGTATCTAGTGAAATAAATTCCTGCGCTTGTTCATTCTTTCGGCATGAAACATTTGCTCCAATTGGATGTCGGTGTCTCTTAAGTGTGTCACCCTACGGTTCGTGAATAATGCGGACATGATCGAGACCCCTCTCGGATCAATAATCAGAAGCGGGATCTGGAGACCCATACTCACTCCCACACATTCAACGATGACTTTCTTGTGATCGTGGAACCTTTTACGCTAGTATCTTAATCCCTTTGTTTCACGATATATTACATGTCCGAGATTCGATCATCGGTATCTCCATACCTAGTTTGATATCGTTACCGACATGCACTCTTTTCTCGTTCCTGTGATATAACATTCTAGTGATCAAATCACTTGCTTGCAAGCTAATCAATGTGATATCACCGAGAGGGCCCAGAGTATATCTATCCGTCATCGGGATGAACAAATTCCACTCTCGATCTATGAGCCTCAACATAACACTTTATTAGTTCTGAATCCATCTTTATAATCACCTGTTACGGTGTGACGTTTGATGTTATCAAGAAACTCTTAGGTGTTAGTGATTGACATGATCTCATGGTCTAAGGATTAGGATCACTTAGTAAGTTGTTATAGCAATATAAACTCAATGACTTTGATCGTAATGCTATACTTGGATGAATGATCATCACATCATTACACTAATGTTGTGATCCCGTTATTAACAACATCCAATGTCCATGATCGGAAACCTTGATCATCTTGTTAATCAACGAGCTAGTTTATGAGAGAGGCATAACTAGGAACTTTCTGTTTGTTTATTAAACACACATGTATTAACGTTTCCGTATTAATACAATTATAGCATGCAAAATAAACATCTATCATATACTTGGAATACACATAATAAACACTTTATTATTGCCTCTCGGGCATATTCCTTGATCTCCCACTTGCACTAGAGACAATAATCTAGTTACATAGTGATAAATCTAACACCCATTGAGTTACGGTGTTGATCATGTTTTGCTCTAGGAGAGTTTTAGTCAGCGGATACGCTACATTGAGATCTGTATGTACTTTAAATCTTTATATCTCCATCCTTGACATGCTCGCGGATGGAGTGAAACCGCGCTTAATATGCTTGGAATGCTTGTGAGACCTTGGCTCTTTGGCATTGGCAATGGCACCATTGTTGTCACAATAGATCACCATTGGGTCCAATCGTTTGCCACAACTCCTAGTTCGGATATGAACTCCTTCATCAGCGCTTCGAGCCGCTTCAAGCGACAACATATTAAATCCTCCGTTGTTGATCCGCTACCACAGGTTGTTTGGAGCTCCTCCAACTAACCGCTCGCCATTCATGAGAAATAAGTATCCGGATTGAGACTTAGAGTCATCGGATCGATGTCAAAGCTATCGTCGACATAACACTTAGCGACGAGCTCTTCTTCACCTCCGTATACAAGAAACATATCCTTAGTTCTTCGTAAGTACTTAAGGATATTCTTGACCGCTATCGATGTTAGAACCTGGATCCGATTGGTACCTACTAGTCAAACTAATAGCATGTGCCACATCCGGTCTTGTACATAGCATGGCGTACATTATAGAGCCTATGGCTGAAGCATAGGGACTTTGTCCATTATCTCTCTTTCTTCATGGCCGGACTTTGAGTCTTACTCAATGTCTTGCCTTGCAACATAGGTAAGAACCCTTCTTACTTCGTCCATTTTAAACTTCTTTAAAATCTTATCAAGGTATGTACTGCGATAGCCCTATTAGGCGCCTAGATCTATCTCTATAGATCTTTATGCCTAATATGTATGACGCTTCACCTAGGTCCTTCATTGAAAATTTCTTTAGATAACTTTTAACCTTTGTTTGAAAGTTCTATATCATTTCGATCAATAATATGTCATCCACATATAATATCAGAAATTCACATTGCTCCCACTCACTTTCTTGTAAATACAAGCTTCTCCATAAGTTTGGACAAATCCAAACTCTTTGATCACCTCATCAAAGCGGAGATTCCAACCGTGATGCTTGCTTCAATCCATAGATGGATCGTGAAGCTTGCACACCTTGTTAGCATCCTTAGGATCGACAAAACCCTTTGGTTGTATCATATACAACTCTTCTTCAATATTACCATTGAGAAGCGCGGTTTGACATCCATACGCCATATTTCATAATCGAAATATGCAGAAATTGCTAACATAATCCTAAGCGACTTTAGCATCGCTACGAGAGAAAGTCTCATCGTAGTCAACTCCTTGAATTTGTCGAAACCCTTTGCGACAAGTCGAGCTTTATAGATGGTCACATTACCATCATCGATTTCTTTTGAAAATCCATTTGTTCTCCACGGCCTTTCGGTCGTGAGGTAATTCCACCAAGTTCCAAACTTGATTTTCATACATGGATTCCATCTCGGTTCATGGCTTCTAACCATTTGTTGGAATCCGGGCTCATCATCGCTTCTTCATACGTCGCGGGTCATTATTTTCATCAACCATGAAATTCATGACGAGTTCCGTCTGACTCGGGGCTGCGCGTCTGTTTGACTTGCGAGGTTGTAGTACTCTCTTTGAGTTTCATGATCATTATCATTAGTTCCCTCTTCAGCGGTGGAGCCAACTCCGGAACAACTTCCTGCGCTACTCGCCATACTTTGAAGAGAAGGTTCCACAACCTCTTTGAGTTCTACCTTGACTACTCACACCTTTGCGAGAAACTCTTTCTCTAGAAAGGATCCATTCTTAACAACAAAACCTTGCCCTCGGATGCGTGATAGAAGGAATACCCAATAGTTTCTTTAGGGTATCCTATGAAGACGCATTTTTCGCTTTGGGTTCGAGTTTATCCGATTGAAGTTTCTTCACATAAACATCGCATCCCCAAACTTTAAGAATGACTTAGGTTTGTTTCCAAACCACAATTCATACGGTGTCTTTTCAACGGTTTAGATGGTGCCCAATTTAAAGTGAATGCAGCGGTTTCTAGTGCATAACCCCAAAATGACAACGGCAAGTCCGTCGGAGACATCATAGATCGAACCATATCTAATAAAATGCGATTCTGACGTTGACACACCATTTATGTGGTGTTCGGCGTGTGAGTTGTGAAACAATTCCACACTCTTTCATGTGAGTGCTAAACTCGTAACAGATACTCACCTCCATGGTCGGACCGTAGAAATTTGATCTTTCTATTACGATGATTTTCCACTTCATTCTGAAATTCCTTGAACTTTTCAAAGGTTTCGACTTGTGTTTCATCAAGTAGATATAACCGTATCTACTCAAATCATCCGTGAAAGTAACAAAATAACGATATCCACCTCGCCGACACACTCATTGGACCACATACATCGAATGTATGATTTCCAATAAATCACGCCCGTTCCATTGAACCAGGAAACGGCGTTCTAGTCATCTTGCCCATATGGCATGGCTCACATGTATCAAATGATTCATAATCAAGTGATTCCAAAAGTCCATCCGAATGGAGCTTCTTCATCGTTTAATGCCAATATGACCTAGACGGCAATGCCACATATGTGGATATATCATCATTAAGTTTAATCCTTTTAGCATCAACATTATGAATATGTGTAACATTATCATTGAGATCTAACGAAATAAACCATTCATCATCGGTGCATGACCATAAAGATTTCATTCATATAAATGGAACAACCATTGTTCTCGATTTAAATGAATAACCACTTTGCATCAAACATGATCGGATACAATGTTCATGCTCGGTCGGGCACCGATAACATTTATTCAAGTTTATAACTAATCCACGGTAAGTGGAGAGGCAGCGTTCGACGGCGATTACATCAACGTTGATCCATTGACACGCATCTTGACCTCACCCTTGCTAGCGGTCGCTTGTTCAGCCCACGATTCGAGTTACAAATATTAGCAACGGTATAAAATACCTGTGCTCTGCGAGCACTAGTCAAGTACACATCAATAACATGTATATCATATATACCTTTGTTTGCCTTGCCGGCCTTCTTATGCGAGATACTTGGGGATTCGCTTCGATGGATCCTTACAATAGTAGCACTCGGAATCAGACTTAGGTCCAACTCGGGGTTTCTTTTCAGGCGCAGCAACCGGCTTGCCGCCCTTACTTCCCTTCTGTTTTCCCTTCTTGTCTTTCTTGAAACCAGTGTTCCTATTGATCATCATCACTTGATGTTCCTTTTTGATCTCCACTTCTACAGTTTAAGCATTGTAAAGCTCGGGAGACTTCTTCATGCCTTGCATATTATAGTTCATCACAGCTCTTATAGCTAGGTGGCGGAGCTGAGAACGATGGATGCCTAAGTCAATGGGAATCGATATTCCCAAGGACACAAGCTTATCGGTAACGACATCTTGAGTACATGCTCACTAACGAGTTGTGCTCTTCCATCATGCAGCTAAAGAACTTTTCTCAAGCATTGTAGCTCTCTCTGACATGTGTGTCGAAAATCATTTTCAACTCACCCATTGTATCAAATGCATTGCCGTTTCGAAGCGCTTTGAAGTTCGCTCTAGCCCATACAATATGCAATGAACTAAGTTGTGGTCCTCGTGAGTCGATAGACATTCTTCTCCTCGTCAAGGGCATCATCAAAGGTGGGGGCCTAACAGGCTTCTAGCACATATTGCTTTTGTGCGTGAGAGGAGAATCCTCAAATTCATGGCCCATTCAAGAAAGTTGCTACCGTTCGTTGCTAGTTTCTATTTCTCCATGAACACATTGAAATTAAAAGCGGTGGTGCCATCTACAAGAATTTGTAAAGTTTAGACTAAGTGTATGATAGATCGAGTTCAACTAATCTATATTACGAATGAACTCCCACTCAAAAGCGACATCCTCGTGCCTTTTGGTGATTACATGAACCAAATCCACTACACCAAGTCCGATCATCACGTGAGTGGTATAGCTTCAAAGCGAGCATCAAATGGGCATCATATCAACTATATGACTCATGCTTAACCTTCGATCGTGTTCGAGGCCGTATGCGTACATGCTAGGCTCGCCAAGTTAGAACCTTAGTATTTGCGTGTGTAACTTTTACACCGAAATATGGTCGTGGATCCAAGAACACCCAATCATCACGTGATGTCTTGGGCGGCGAAAACATAATCGGTGCATACTAAAGGAAGAACACATTCTTATCTTGATATTTAAATGAGGGATCATCTTATTATGCTAACAAAGCGCTAAACAAGCAATATAAGATGCAACCAAACATCATATGTTTATTAGTGAAATTATATGGTTCCCGCAGATGATCTCTATCATGTGCATCGTGGTATGATCACTATCATACCTATATGTGTAAATCAAGGTCTATGGATTTTACGCTATGTGTGTTGTAAGAGTATCATCTCATACTTCTACTTACAACACTACCATATCATAACACTAGCCGGCAACAATCTAAACTAGGCGCCTCTAATTTATCCATTGCAAGTTTCGTGGCTTAGGGCTTTCGAGATAGAACCGTTCTTACCTCGAACATGAACCACAACGAGGATAATCAAATTGTTGACAACTCGCTTGCAAAATAGATATTGACTATAGTAGGAGAGAGGACACCCGCTAGCCACTTATGCAAACTAGTTGCATGTCAAGCGTGGAGGTCTCATGTGCGAGGACATGTAAAGTTTGTCCGGCCGCTTCATACCACTATGCCACCAATATCCAAAATCACAACAAAGGAGCAACAACATGATCATCATCGCCACATACTCATATGTGTACTACCGTGTAAAGTATCTACGCATAGATCCGCTCGATACCCTTTGTAGGGTTCGACATAGAAAACAAAAATTTCCTACGATGTGAACTATATACCAAGATCTATATACTAGATACAAACAACGGGCGGATGTATATCCGTAGAGAACATACCCTTGAAGACCGACAAAGCTTGAGTTCGACTCGTGGTTGATGTAGACGATCTCTTGCCGATCTCAAGATCGAGAGGAAGTCCTAGCGCCGCAAATCAGCAGCGCATCCGTGCTCGCACACACGTTCGAGGCACCGAGCAACCTCCGCCTCCTCGATCCAGCGATGCAGCGGAAGCACAACTCTTTCTTGCCGAATAGTCACCGAGAACATGTATCTCGCTAGTCCGAGACCATGGGGGATAAATTCTAGAGGGGGAGAGAGATCCTTCACGAGGAGGTGTGTGAGACAAGTGAGGAGGGGGGCTCCTTTTATAGGAGGAGGAACCCCAAGGGGGTGGCAGGCGCATGGGGGCTGCCCTGCCCTCCCTCTTCATGTGGGTGGACACTCCACTCACAAAACTCCTCTAAATTCCCTCCACTCAAAGTCCACTCAAAATTCCCATTAAATTTCCACCAAATTTAATGCAAACTCTCATTAAATAAAACTCTTTTATTTTATTCAGAATTTTGTCAATTACTTTAATGACAAACATTCACAAATAACCCCTTGCTAGAATTCTATTTCACATGCATAACCACTTTATGCAATTTCACCAAAACCTGTTTGGTATCTAGTGAAATAAATTCCTGCGCTTGTATTCATTCTTCGGCATGAAACATTTGCTCCAATTGGATGTAGGTGTCTCTTAAGTGTGTCACCCTATGGTTCGTGAATAATGCGGACATGATCGAGACCCCTCTCGGATCAATAATCGAAGCGGGATACGGAGACCCATACCGACTCCCACATTCAACGATGACTTTCTTGTGATCGTCGGAACCTTTTATGCTAGTATCTTAATCCCTTTGTTTCACGATATATTACATGTCCGAGATTCGATCATCGGTATCTCCATACCTAGTTTGATCTCGTTCGACATGCACTCTTTTCTCGTTCTGTGATATAACATTCTAGTGATCAAATCACTTGCTTGCAAGCTAATCAATGTGATATCACCGAGAGGGCCAGTATATCTATCCGTCATCGGGATGAACAAATTCCACTCTCGATCTATGAGCCTCAACATAACACTTTATTAGTTCGATCCATCTTTATAATCACCCATTACGGTGTGACGTTTGATGTTATCAAGAAACTCTTAGGTGTTAGTGATTGACATGATCTCATGGTCTAAGGATTAGGATCACCGTAAGTTGTTATAGCAATATAAACTCAATGACTTTGATCGTAATGCTATACCGGATGAATGTTCATCACATCATTACACTAATGTTGTGATCCCGTTATTAACAACATCCAATGTCCATGATCGAAACCTTGATCATCTTGTTAATCAACGAGCTAGTTTATGAGAGGCATAACTAGGAACTTTCATTTGTTTATTAAACACACATGTATTAACGTTTCCGTATTAATACAATTATAGCATGCAAAATAAACATCTATCATATACTTGGAATACACATAATAAACACTTTATTATTGCCTCTCGGGGCATATTCCTTGACCGAATCATACCTAGTTCAATCTCGTTCACGGAAGTACTTTACTCGATCCGTAATCCGATATCACTTTGTGATTAACTCCTTAACCACATGCTTGCAAGCGGTGTTGATATCGATTCGAGTGGGCCCAAGTATATCTCTCGACTTGGGAGGGACAAATCCCATCTCGATACATACAACCCAATGATACTTTCCGATCACCGAGACACCTTTATGATCACCCTCTCATAGGATGACGTTTGATGACCTCAAAGCTTTCTTACGATACAGGGGTTGTATTATCTCATGGTCTAAGGAATACAATATTTGACATAGGAAAAGCAAGAAAGATGAACACGATGATACGATCTAATTGCTTCGCTTAGTTTGGGTCATCCATCATATCATTCTCCAATGATATGATCTCATCATCAATTGACAACTCATGTCTATGGCTAGGAAACCTTAACCATCATTGATCAATGAGCTAGTCCATAGAGGCGTACTAGGGACACGGTGTTGTTCACAAACCACACAAGTATTAAAGTTTCCGCTTAATACAATTCTAGCATGGAATATAAACTTTATCATGAACAAGAATTATAATAATAACATCTTTATTATTGCCTCTAGGGCATAATTCCATGATCCCACTTGCACTAGAGTCAATAATCTAGTTTACATTTGGCAACAATCTCACCCATGGCGAGGTCTTGATCATGTTTTACACGTGGAAGAGGTTTAGTCAATGGATGCACATTCAGATCTCATGTACTTTGCTAATCTTGATCTCCATCCGCTATATAATCTCGGATTATATGAAACTTATGTTGATATGCTTGGTCTTGGATGATATCTTGGTTCCTTAGCAAGTGATATGGCGCGATGTTGTCACACAATATCTCCAGTGGGTACAATGCACTTGGAACCACGCCAAGCTCGATGATGAAGTTTCGATCCAAACTCCTTCACTTGGCTTCTGCAGACCATGTATTCCGCTTCACTTGTAGATCCCACGATCACGCTTTGCTTGCAGCTTCTCCACTCACAGCTCCTCCATTCAAAATATAAACGTATCACGTTCGAGATTTGGAATCATCCTTGTCGGTGTCAAAACTAGCGTCGACGTAACCTTTACGATAAGTTGTTCATCACCCCATAGACTAAGAACATTTCTTTAGTCCTATTTAGGTACTTTAGGATGTTCTTCACGGTTGTCCATGTTCCACTGGATCACTTTGATATCTGCACGTCAAACTAAGAGCATTGGACACATCCGGTCTAGTACGACATGGCATACATGATGGAACCTATGGCGAGGCATAAGGCACTTTGCTCATAGTTTCCCTATCATTTACCGTGGTGGACTTGAGCCTTGCTCAATATATTACACGACAACATAGGCTTGAACCTTTCTTTGCCTTATCCATTCTGAACCTTTTCAGAACTTTGTCTAGGTATGTACTCTGGCTTAAAGCTATTAGGCGTCTTTGTCTATCTCTATAGATTTTGATGCCCAATATATAAGCAGCTTCACCTAAGTCTTTCATTGAAAAACACTTGTTCAAATAACTCTTCACATCGTTAAGCATGTTGATGTCATTTCCAATAATCAATATGTCATCCACATATAGTACCAGAAACGTCACCGAGCTCCCACTCACTTTCTTGTAGATACAAGCTTCGTAGCAATTTGGAACAAATCCAAAGCTCTTGATCACTTGATCAAAATGAAGGTTCCAACTCCGAGATGTTTGCTTTAGTCCATAAATGGAACGCTGAAGTTTGCATACTTTATTAGCATCCTTAGGATTGACAAAACCTTCGGGTTGCATCATATACAACTCTTCATCAATGTTGCCATTGAGGAACACAGTCTTGACATCCATCTGCCATATTTGATAATCATGAAACGCAGCAATTGCTAATAAAATCCGAATGGACTTAAACATCGCTACGGGAGAGAAAGTCTCATCGTAGTCAACACCTTGAACTTGTCGAAAACCTTTCGCGATAAGCCGTGCTTTATAGACGGTAACATTACCATCCGCGTCCGTTTTCTTCTTGAATATCCATTTGCACTCAACGGCCTTTCGGTCGCTAGGAGGGTCCACCAAAGTCCATACTTGGTTTTCGCTCATGGATCCTAATTCGGATTTCATGGCTTCTAGCCATTTCTCAGAGTCTGGGCTCATCATCGCTTCCTCATAGTTCGTAGGTTCACTGTCTTCTACTAACAAGACAGTCAAGACAGGGTTGCCGTACCACTCAGGAGGGGCACGCGACCTTGTTGACCTGCGACGTTCAAGATGTGACATCGTCCAAGCTTCATGATCCTTGTCATTAGCTTCCTCTATTGTTGGTTCAAAGGCCTTTGGAACAATTTCAGGTGTTGCGCTACTCTCCAATTCAAGAGAAGGTTCAATAACCTCGTCAAGCTCTACTTTCCTCCCACTCACTTCTTTCGAGAAACTCCTTCTCAAGAAAGGAACCGTTCTTCGACAAACACTTTGCCTTGGTTTTGTGCTAGAAGGTATACTCAATAGTTTCCTTAGGGTATCCTATGAAGACGCATTTCTCGCTTTGGGTTCGAGCTTGTCGGCATCAACTTCTTGGCGTAAGCATCCCCAAACTTTAAGAAACGACAACTTAGGTTTAGCACCAAACCACAGTTCATACGGTGTCGTCTCAACGGATTTAGATGGAGCCCTATTTAAAGTGAACAGCGGTTTCTAATGCATAACCCCAAAATGATAACGGATCGGTAAGAGACATCATTGATCGGACCATATCTAATAGGGTTCGATTTGGTCGAACACCATTGCCTGTGGTGTTCGGGTGGCGTGAGTTGTGAAAGCGATTCCACTTGCTTTAAGATGCGTGAGAAAATCATAAATCAAATATTCACCTCCACGATCGGATCGTAGAAACTTAATCTTTACATTACGATGGTTCTCCACTTCATTAAATTCCTTGAACTTTTAAAATGTTTGATTTATGTTTCATTAAATAGATATACCCATATCTACTTAAGTCATCGGTAAAAGTGAGGAAATAGCGATATCCACAGCGTCGAAATACTCATCGGTCCGCATACATCGGTATGTATGATTTCCAACAAGTCCGTTGCTCGCTCCATCATTCGGAGAGCGGGTTTTGATCATCTTGCCCATGAGGCATGGTTCGCATGTGTCAAATGATTCAAAATCAAGAGACTCCAAAAGTCCATCGAATGGAGTTTCTTCATGCGCTTTACACCAATATGACCTGAGCGATAGTGCCACAAATAAGTAGTATTATCACTATCTACTTTGCATCTCTTAGCCTCAATGTTATGGATGTGTGTTTCATCCCTTTCGAGATTTAGAAGAAATAAACCATTCACAAGAGGTGCATGACCATAAAGATGTTACTCATATAAATAGAACAACCATTATTCTCCGATTTAAATGAATAACCGTCTTGCAATAAACACGATCGGAAATGATGTTCATGCTCAACGGGCACATAATAACATTTATTAAGGTTTAAAACTAATCCCGAAGGTAAAACTAAGGAGAGCGTCTTGGCCATCACATCAACTCTTGATCCGTTAACGCCAGCATCGTCACCTCATCCCTCAAAGCCGCGTCTATTAGTAGCTCTGTTTGAGTTACAAATATTAGCAACGAACCGGTATCAAATACCCGGGCACTAGCGAGGGCTAGTAAGGAAAACATCAATAACATGTATATCAAATATACCTTTGATGGTGCCAGCCTTCTTGTCCGCTAAGTACTTCGGACAGTTGCGCTTCCAGTGACCCTTGTCCTTGCAATAGAAGCACTCAGTGTCCGGCTTAGGACCAGACTTGAGCTTCTTCTCAGCAGGAGCATTGCGCTTGCCTCCTCCCTTGTTGAAGGGCTTCTTTGCACCCTTACCTTTCTTAAAGGAGGGCTTGTTGACCATCAACACATGATTATACTTTTTGATGTCCACCTCCGCAGCCTTCAGCTTTGCGAAGAGCTCGGTGATCGTATCGGTGGAACCAATCTGATTATGAGTCACTACAAAACTTTTGTAGCTGGGAGGGAGTGATTGCAGAACCCTGTCAATCTTGAGCTCCTCGAATCGTGCATTCAGGTTGCTCAAGCGTTGAGTGTAGCCGACATCTTTATGGCGTGCTCACTAACGGAACTCCCTTCCTCCATCTTGCAGTTAAAGAACTTCTCGGAGATCTCATATCTCTCGAGCGGGCTTGAGTCAAACATGGTTTTCGGCTCCTCGAGAATCTCAAAGGGCCGGATAGGTTTCAAAATGATTTTGAAGTTCGGTTCCATAGCAAACAACATGGTGCTCTTAATCACAACATAATCATCTTTGCGGTGATAGACAGCTTTCTCATCGGCGGTGCAGTTGCTTGAGGGTCACCTAACGCTTTTCAAGGACATAGTCCTTTGTCATGACAGAATGATTCTTAGATTGCGGAACCAATTGGTGAAGTTAGACCCATTGTTTCTAAGCTTTTCTTTCTCGGCAAAAGCGTTGAAGTTGAAGTTGGACTTGGCCATGTGTTCTCTGATTTTGCAAGTACAATTTAGACTATGTTCATGATAAATAGTTCAACTTAATCAAATTACTAGATGAACTCCCACTAAATTCAACATTCCTCAAGTTGTTTAGTGAACACGATCCAAATTCACCACACCTAATCCGATCATCACGAGAAGAGATGTGGTTTCAATGGTGGACAACAAAGTGTCGATCATATCATTCATATGACTCATGCTTAACCTTTCGGTTCTTGTGTTCCGAGGCCATGTTTGTACATGCTAGGCTCGTCAAGCTAGACCCAAGTATTTCCGCGTGTGCAAAACTGGCTTGCACCCGTTGTATCTGAGCGTAGAGTCTATAGCACCCGATCATCACGTGATGCTTGGACACGACGAACTTTCGCAACGGTGCATACTTGGGGAGAACACAGTTTTTATCTTGATCTTTAATTGAGGAATCATCTTATAATGATACCGTCGCGATCTAAGCATAATAAGATACATAAAAGGATAAACATCACATGCATATAACTTTATGTGACATGGTATAGCCAATCTTCGCGCAATGATCTCCATCTTGTGCGTTCCGGCATGATCTCCATCACTCCACCATGATTGCCTCCACCACGAATAGCAACTACAACTATTGCTAACTACTTAGCGATAAATTAATGCTATTACATGGCGTATAAGAAGTTGACTCGCAGGTCATACACAATTATAAAGACAACCATATGGCTCCTGCCGGTTGTGTACTCATCGACATGCAAGTCGTGAAACATTACAAAACATGATCATCGCATACATTATACACATCACATCTTGGGCCATACCATATCACGAAAACACTCCTGCAAAAACAAGTTAGGCGCCTCTACTTTGTTGTTGCATGTTTTACGTGGCTTATGGGAGTAGATGCTAAGAACGATTCTTACCTACGGAAAGCCACAGCGGTGATATTATGGTTGCCAAACTCGGTGTTAATCCCATGACAACTATAGTGAGAGAAACGACATCCACCATCCGCATGTGTGGAACAAGCCACACGTCAAGTGCGCGGTCTCATGACGGCGTCGCGTGGTTGGCACGGACCGCTTCAATCTCACTATCGCGTCATAATAAGAACACAAACAAGAGGCTTGCAACAGAAAACATCAACGCCCGCAACAACCATGTTGCGTTCTACTCGTGAAACACATCTACGCATAGATCTAGCTCTGATACCACTGAAGGGATTCGCGGCATAGTAAATCAAAATTTTCTACGGATGGGAACAGAGGGAAGCCAAGATCTAATCTAGGAGATGCAATCAACTAGATAGATTGGATTATATCTTCATACCCTTGAAGATTCGCGCAATGAGCGTTCGTCGGGCGTGGGTGATGTAGTACTCACTTCTCCTCCCGCGATCCGATCCGATCTAGCACCACAAGTGGCGGTGCCTCCGTGAGATGCACACGTGCGGCACCTCGGCGTCTCCTCCTTCCTCGGACCAGAAAGTATGGTGAAGAGATAGATTGGATCTACAACACGGCGTGGTGTATATGGTGGAGAGTTTATGCGTGAGGCTTCGCCTACAAGCGATCGGGAGGAGAGGAAGGTAGCAATGCTACTAGGGTTGGAGGCAAGGTGTGGGGGCGCAGCCCTCTATTTATAGAGGCGGCCAGCCCTGCCCTCCTCCAAGCCTTGGGCGGCCAAGGAGGGAGGAGTGGGGGGCAAGGACTCTCCTCCTTCTAGAAATTCTATCCCTAGTTTAAACGATTTAAACCCTATAGAATCGGCTGGGCCTAGTGGGGCCTGACCCAATGCGCAGGACACTCCCTCATAGGCCCATGCCCCTCCCGGAAGGTGGGGCCACAATGGTCCCCTTCCAAAGGTTCTAGAAGCTTCGGTACAATCCGATTAACACGGAACAATTCGAACTCCAAAAACTGCCTTTGCCTTATATGAATCTTATTCTAGGACCATTCGGAACCTCGTGATGTCCGGATCCCATCCGAGACTCAGAACAAAACTCATAAACCAATTATCCAATCTATCCTAGCGTCGAGACACGTTAAGTGTGTGACCTACGGTTCGAGAATATGCGACATGATCTTTTATCAATAATCAACAGCAGTGCACCCATATTGACTCCACACATTCATCGATGATCATATCGGATGAACCACGATGCCAGATTCAATTAATCCCATATATATATTCCCTTGTCTCGCGATATTTTACTTGCGAGATTCGATCGTGATGCCGTCATACCTAGTTCAATCTCGTTCACGGCAAGTACTTTACTGTTCCGTAATCCGATATCACTTTGTGATTAACTCCTTAACCACATGCTTGCAAGCGGTGTTGATATCGATTCGAGTGGCCAAGTATATCTCTCCGACTTGGGAGGGACAAATCCCATCTCGATACATACAACCCAACAGATACTTTCCGATCACCTGAGAGACACCTTTATGATCACCCTCTCATAGGATGACGTTTGATGACCTCAAAGCTTTCTTCCGATACCAGGGATTTGTATTATCTCATGGTCTAAGGAATACAATATTTGACATAGGAAAAGCTTCGCAAAGATGAACACGATGATACGATCTAATTGCTTCGCTTAGTTTGGGTATGTCCATCATATCATTCTCCAATGATATGATCTCATCATCAATTGACAACTCATGTCTATGGCTAGGAAACCTTAACCATCATTGATCAATGAGCTAGTCCATAGAGGCGTATTAGGGACACGGTGTTGTTCACAAACCACACAAGTATTAAAGTTTCCGCTTAATACAATTCTAGCATGGAATATAAAGTTTATCATGAACAAGAATTATAATAATAACATATTTATTATTGCCTCTAGGGCATAATTCCAACAATATGCATGTAGATGTTAGCACTATTGTCTCCTTTACTAGCTCTACTTGCCATACATTCCATGTATTGACCCTTCGGGGCTGCTACGTTTCATGTTGCAGGATATTCCGATTCCGAGTAATCGATATAGGCCACGGTACTCCACTCGACACTTGTTCACTTGTGGGCAATTTGAAGAATGGAGGATTTTCTTTATTTATGATGCTACCTGAATAATTTGAGCTAGCCTTGAGCTAAGATTTTATTGTAATAATGGTACTCTGGATCTTCGTTATTTATGATACACGGATATTTTGATATGTTATTCATCTTATTCTATTGTGGGCCAATGAACCGATCCAGGGATTGGCATGTCACATAGAAGCCACGATCATTTCAGAACCGCGGTGTTACAGAAGCTTGCACGAGAAGAAGATTCTTGTTTTTGCTTGTCTCTGTCCCGGTGTGGTGCATGGATGTTTGCCGAAATGTTGATTCATTTCCATTTCGGCAAATTTTTGCACCACCCATATGTCCTACTTTTAGGAAAGGTCATGACGAATTTTTTCGGCGACGACCATGCATGTGTGTTTTGTGTGTGTATATTTCTAATTAACTTCTCTCTGTCTTTTTGCTCTATATGTGCATACCGCGCAGGCTACCATGGTCGTCAGCATGAGCGAAGGCCGAGTTACTAGGTATAAGAAAGATGCCAAGGCGGACATGATTCAGAACAACAAGACCCAGATAAGATGTCCATGTCGAACATGCAAACTCCAATTGGATCGACCACGATTCTAGACAATTGGAGGATCACCTGCCAGCGGTTTCATGCGACGACTTCGAGGTAGTCTTGGCAGTAAATGGTGTTGGTCATCATGAAGACTTGGGCAAGCGAGAAGACGAAGAGTCTCCCGACGGGCATGGTCATGATGACGAAGAATATACCGGCGACGGGCATGATCATCATGACGAAGGAGATGTCGACGGGCATGACCATCATGAAGAAGGATAAGAAGCGAACACCTAGACGCTGCTAACTTCGGTGTTAAGGGACCCTCATGTTCAGGAACTGCTTTTCAAGGAGACGAGCAACGCCAAAGCTGCAGCCAGAGAGAAAGCCAAGCTGGCGCAAATGGAGTTAGATGGGATGACTCCATTGTATTCTGGGTGTCGGCCTGAGGATACATGCCTGAGTGTAACGCTCAAGGCTCTAGAGATGAAGGCGGAACACAAATGGACCGACGTGAGCTTCAATGCTAACATGGAATTCCGGCACGATCGTCTTCCTAACGGGAACACATTGCCAACAAGTATATAGGAGGCCAAGAAAATCGTGTGCCCTCTCGACCTATCGCACGTTAAATAGCACGCATGTATCAATGATTGCGTACTTTATCGTAACGAGTACGCGGAGAGAACCACATGTCTGGTGTGCGGCCATGGACGGTACAAGAGAGGGAACAAGAAAGTTCCTCGAAAAGTAGTATGATACTTTCCTATCACTCCCCGTCTACAGAGATATTTCGTAGATCCTAAGGAAGCAAAGCTAATGCAATGGCACGCGGAAAGGGAGAAACCCAAAGATGATCCAGAGAAGGGAAAGATCCTAGCACACCTTTCAGACGCTAGCCAGTGGAATGCATTGGACATCGAGTTCGAAGAGTTCGGGGGCGATGCAAGGAACGTCAGGCTGGGTATGAGCACCGATGGACTCAATCCTTTTGGCAACCAAAGTAGCACGCATAGCACCTGGCCCGTGTTTGTATGGCCGTACAACATCCCCTCGTGGCTCTGCACAAAACAAAGGTACATACACATGAGCATTCTTATTCAAGGGCCAAAACATCCAGGTGTCGATATGCATCTTTATCTCGGGCTGTTGAAAAAGGAGTTAGCCACGTTGTGGGAGATGCCAGCCCATACGTGGGACGCCTACACTAAAGAATATTTCCCTCTGAGAGTCGCGTTGCTCACGACGGTGCAGGACTATCCTGGTTAGGCATATGTATCGGCCCAGGTGAACCACGGACACAATGCATGTGTCAAGTGCATGGATAAGACCCCGCATCTCCAGCTACCCAAGGATCTCGGGTCTTTGAAAACCGTGTTCCAAGGGACTCGAAAGTGGTTTCGCATGGATCACCCGTGGAGAAAACGCGGTGACCTGTTCAATGTTAAAGACGAGCTCGAAAGAGCCCCGTGTACGAGGAGCGGTGAAGAAATCGAGGAGCTTCTGAATAATTGGGATGAGTGCCCAGCGCCAGGGAAGAAGCGACAAAGGACAAAGCCGATTATGGGTGTATGGAAAGAGAGGTATGTTTTCTGGGACCTGCCGTACTGGAAGGTCCTCCACATGCCCCATAGCCTCGACGTAATGCACATCACGAAGAACGTTACCGAGAGTCTGCTTGGCACTCTCCTCAACATGCCGGAGAGGACCAAGGATGGGCCGAAAGCAAGTACTGACCTGAAATTGCTTGGCATCAAGACGGAGCTTCAGTACCCTGATAGTGATGATGATGATGATGATCAAACAGAAGGGACTCAGGGTCGCCGCAAAAGGGTTAAGAAGAATGAGGTGGTTGTGCTTCGCGTTGCCTGCTTCACTCTGTGTCAGGAGGAGATCGAGCAGTTTTTCAGGTGCCTCCTAGGAGTCAAAGTTCCTCACGGTTACTCGGGCAACATAAGCAGGTATCTCGATGTAGCGAAGAAGAGGTTCAGCGGTATGAAGTCCCACGACTGTCACGTGATGATGACACAGATACTTCCAGTTTCCATACGAGGGATAATGGACGAGCACGTCCGTGAGACGCTGTTTATCTTGTGCAACTTTTTCGACGTCATCTCTAGGAAGTCGATCGGCATGAAGCAGCTCGACAGGCTACAGGAAGAGATCGTGGTGATACTATGCGAGCTCGAGATTTACTTTCTGTCCACATTCTTCGACATCATGGTCCATGTCGTGGATGACATCATCTAGCTCGGGCCGACATTCTTGCATAACATGATGTCGTTTGAAAGGCTGAACGGTGTAATCAAAGGGTTCGTTCGCAACAGGTCCCGTCTAGATGGAAGCATAGCCAAGGGCTTTCTGATCTATGAGTGCATCTCTTTCTACTAGAACTATC
Organism: Avena longiglumis; assembly: GCA_030063025.1. NCBI lineage: Eukaryota > Viridiplantae > Streptophyta > Magnoliopsida > Poales > Poaceae > Avena > Avena longiglumis. The sequence goes on along the minus strand of CP125976.1, from coordinate 103,059,739 downwards.
TAACCGCCAAGAACGAGGATGTTGGAATACCCACCAAGAAGCACCTCGGCAGGCTCGCTGGGTATGGTCACCGCGAGGGCCACCGCTCACTGCATGTCGGCATTGCTAATCAACGCGCCGAGTTTGCCAGGTCACACTGAGTCGCACTACAACACATTGAATTGGTCAGCCCTTGGGTGGAAGAGCACAAAAGCTTGATCGAGCAGGAGTACGTGGACCGGGCCCGCCCGAGGAAGAAAGGAGACGTAACAAGAGAACACAACTCCACCTTCACGGGTTGGTTCAAGAAAAGGCTGCTGGACAATCCCCCACAGACGCCTTCTACGGAAGATCAACAACTCATATTATCCTTTTCACAGGTCCTAGCGCATAATGTAAAGACCTATCAGTCATACGACATCAACGGTTACAGATTCTACACAGAGGAAAAGGACATGAATAAAGAATATCAAAACTCAGGAGTTACTATGATGTCCTTCGCCGATGACGAGACTACTGTCATGGAAAGATTCTACGAAAGGATCGAGGAGATATGGGAGCTCGACTACTGTGGAGAGACGATACCGATGTTTCGTGTTAGATGGGCCAAGAACATCGAAAAAGAAGGCCGATATTTCACCACCTGCGTTATACCAGATGCCAAGTCGGCAAAGAAGGCCTCCACGAAAAATGAGCCATGGATACTCGCTAGCCAAGTTGATCAATGTTTCTTTATTCTGACCGTCAAAGCCCGGTCGTGTTGTAGTGAGGAGGGCAAGAGGAGCATCATCGAATGGAAGGATCCGTACGAGCAAGACTTGACAAGAATGGCGATACAAGATCGAGAGGAGTTCGACAAGTACTTCAATATGCCTACTACTACTAAAGAAGAAGAAAGACCACACTACCTACTAAAGGTTGTCCGTTCACGAGAAGAAATCTCATAGTGCCGGGCTAAAGTATTCAACATGAATAAAAAAGGCAAGAAGATTGTGAAGAGAGGCTAGCTAGCTCGAAATATCACACGACGATGCGTGACCTTTTTTGTGTATTAGTTAGGGACTAAAATATATCGTGATATTCGTGTGGGTATACAAATTCACATGTGTTTGTGACAAGAACAATATATACAATAATTCGGGGAGTGTTTTTTAATAAGTATACATGTGTATGTGCTTGGTTTTAAATATATTAGTAACATGTAATTTTGAAACAAAGAAAAAAAAAGTGACCTAGCCAGGATTCGAACCTGGCTGGGAAAGGTTTGTCAATGCATCATAACCACTGGGCTAACCTGTGTTTGATGTCCAAATACAGCATCAAGGTTGTTTTGACTAAGTGCCAATGTTACGTAGCATATCGGCTGAATGCGCACGAAGTTCAAACTTCTGTGGCGCATGCGAGCGATATGCGCCACAAAACATTGGCACTTAGCCAAATAACTGTTCGCCCCCTTCCCCTTTCTTTCCCCAACCTGTAGCTTACCTCTCGCGCCCGACGAACCCTAGCGCCCGACGAACCCTAGCGCCTGCACGCACCCTAGCACCGAAGGAGGAGGGAGTCGTCGCTGCTGTCGGAGACCGTGGAGGAGGAACCCTAGCCGCTGTAGGAGCCCATGGAGGAGGGATCCCGTGGAGGAGCAGGCACAGGAGCCCGTGGTGGAGGAGGAGCCGCCGCCGGAGCCCGTGGAGGAGCAGGAGAAGGAGCCCGCCCACGCCACCTCGCCGTCCACACTTCCTCGCCGTCCATGCCTGTAGGGATTCGTAGCATGGAAAACAAAAAATTTCTATCGCATACAAACAAACAAGCCAAGATCTATCTACTAGATTGTAGCAACGAGTCGATGGAATAACTTACCCTCGAAGATTCCAAAGTGTTTAACGAGAGCGGATTCTCGTGGGTGATGTAGTCGTACTCTTTCCGATCTCAAGATCGTGTAGACGATCCTTCCCAAGGCGTTAGTGCTTCCTTGATCGGTCACACGTTGATTACTCGGCGAAGACCTTCCTCTCCTTGTTCCGTAAGCATGGAGGTTGTAGCACTCTCCTCGCGATTCCGGTAGCACAACGTGGTACCAGGAAGTAGAGGAGATCCTGAGGCTTCGCCTTAAGCGGAGCGAGTATGGTGGAGTATGAGAGAGCTTTAGTGGTCTAGGGTTTATACACACCAATTAGAAGGCTCTAATCCGAAGGCTAGGGCAATTAGAAGCTCTAAACCAAAGCGGCTCTAAACCGGAGTCTAGGGCTAGGGTTTAGATTTAGAGGATAGGAACTTGTGTGTCTAGAGGAGGCCCTGCCTCCTTTTATAGGTGGAGGGCGGCCAAGGGGAGGAGGAGTCCCTCCCCAACTCGTCTTGGAGGTGGGTCGCCGGTTGGAGGAGGGATTCCCTCTCTTTCCTGTTTTAGCCGTTTGACTTTTCAAACTTGCTATTTGACTTTTCAGTTTAGGATTCAATTTAATCCTTCATTTGGAACAGCGAGAACAGTTAGTACATGATGCAATCATTCCAACATTTAATGACACATTCATGTACTCCTTCCGAGGTCTTGGGACATTCGGAACCTTCTAGAACATTCCGATGAAAACAGGAATCATTCCCGAACTCAAACGGGACTTTCCTTATATGAATCTTATTCTCGGACCATTCCGGATCACCTCGTGATATCCGGATCCCATCCGAGGCTCGAACAACATTCGGTCTCTTTCTCATAATACCATAACTACTCAAACAACGTCGAATCCTTAAGTGTGTCTCCCTACGGTTCGTGAATTATGCGGACATGATCGAGACACTTCTCCGAACAATAACCAATAGAGGAATCTGGAAATTCATATGGCTCTACATATTTCTCGATTACTTTGCGATCGAATGAACCACTTACATACGATACCAATTTCCCTTTGTCTCATGATAGTTTACTTATCCGAGGTTATGATCGTCGGTATCTCTGCATACCTAGTTCAACCTCGTTACTGATAAGTACTCTTTTCTCGTTCCCGTGATATGTGATACCTTGTGAGCCAGTCACATGCTTGCAAGCTAATTGGATGACATTCCACTGAGAGGGCCCAGAGTATATCTATCCGTCATATGGATGGACAAATCCCACTCTTGATCCATGTGTTTCAACCAATACTTTCCGAACACTCAATGCCATCTTTATAGCCACCCAGTTACGGTGTGGTGTTTGATGTCATCAAAGCATCCATCCGGTAAAGGTGATATGCATGATCTCATGGTCGAAGGAATTAGGTTACTATGTATCAGAAAGCATATAGCAATTGAACTATTGAAATGACTTGATCTTTATGCTACGCTTATCTATAGGAGTATGTCCACCATATCATTCTCCTAACGATATGATCTTGTTGTTGATAACATCTCAATGTTCATGATAGGAAACCACAATCATTAATCAACCAACAAGCTAGTGAAGTATAGAGGCTATACTAGGGACTTCAAATTAAGTTTACAAATCACACAAGTATCAATGTTTCCTTGTTAATACTATTATAGCATGAATGTAAACATTTATCATAAACACAAAGATATAATAATAACTACATTTATTATTGCCTCTAGGGCATATCTCCAACAGTCTCCCACTTGCACTAGAGTCATCTAATCTAGATTACATGGTAATATACCGAACACCCATGGCAGTTTGGTGTTTAGTCAACGGATCCGCCACATTCAGATCTGTGTGTACTTTGCAAATATTTATATCCCCATCCCGGATATGTTCTCGTATAGCGTGAAAGCAGCGTGATGTGCTTGACTTCTTGTGTGACCTTGGTTCTTGCGCATTGGCTATGGCGCCCATGTTATCACAAGAGATAGACATTGGTTCCATCGCACTAGGAACCACACCGCTCGTAATGAACTCTTTCATCCATATCGCTTCTTGTGAAGCCTCCGGCAACCGTGTATTCGATTCGCTTGAAGATCTCGCCACAACGCTTTGCTTTGCACTCCTCCACTAACCGCTGCATTCAAAATAAATACGTATCCAGATTGTGATTTAGAATCATCCGGATCGGTGTTCCAACTAGCATCGGTGTAACCGTTAACAACGAGCTGTTCATCACCTCCATAAGAAAGAACCATATCCTTAGTTCTTCTCAAGTACTTAAGGATGTTTTTGACCGTTGTCCAATGATCACTCCTTGATCACTTTGATATCTGCTAGTTAAACTAACAACATATGCAATGTCGGGTCTAGTACATAGCATGGCATACATTAGAGATCCTATGGCTGAGGCATAGGGAGTCTTACTCATCCTTTCTCTATCTTCTGCCGATGTCGGACTTTGAGTTTTACTCAAGGTCGTATTGGGCAACATGGGCAAGAACCCTTTCTTGCTTTCTTCCATTCCAAACCTCTTTAGAACTTTGTCCAAATATGTACTATGTGACAATGATATTTGGCGTTTCGATCTATCTCTATAAATATTTATGCCTAATATGTAAGCTTCTTAGCCAAGATCCTTCATTGAAAAACTATTATTCAAATATTCCTTGACACTATTAAGAAGGTCTACATCATTCCCAATCAACAATATGTCATCCACATATAGTATTAAGAATGCTACAGAGCTCCCACTCACTTTCTTGTAAATACAAGCTTCTCCATAAGTTTGTATAAAACCAAAACTTTTGATCACCTTATCAAAACGTTGATTCCAACTTCGGGATGCTTGCTTCAATCCATAGATGGACCGTTGAAGTTTGCATACTTGTTAGCATCTTTAGGATCGACAAAACCTTTGGGTTGCATCATATACAACTCTTCATCAATGTCTCCATTGAGGAATGCTGTTTTGACATCCATCTGCCATATCTCATAATCGTAATATGCAGCGATTGCTAACATAATCCTCACAGACTTTAGCTTCGCTACCGGTGAGAAAGTCTCATCGTAGTCAACTCCTTGAATTTGTCGAAACCCTTTTGCGACAAGTCGAGCTTTATAGATGATAACATTACCATCAACATCTGTTTTCTTCTTGAAAATCCATTTGTTCTCGTGACCTTGGCCATATCCGGTAAGTCCACCAAAGTCCATACTTGGTTTTCGTACATGGATCCAATCTCGGATTTCATGGCTTCTTGCCATTTATTGGAATCTGGGCTCATCATTGCTTCCTCATATGTCTCGGGATCATCGGTGTTGTCCACCAACATGACACTCATAACGGGATCATACCAATCTGGAGTGGTACGAGTTCTCGTTGACCTCCAAGGCTCTGTAGCAACTTTAACCGAAGTTTCATGATCACCATCATTAGCTTCCTCTCTTATTGGTGCAGGCACCACAGGAATTTCTTCCGGTGTTGCGCTACTCGCAATTTTGAGAGAAGGTTCGACAACCTCGTCGAGTTCTACTTTCCTTCCAGTCACTTCTTTCGAGAGAAATTCCTTCTCTAGAAAGGATCCATTCTTGGCAACGAAGATTTTGCCTTCGGATCTATGATAGAAGGTATACCCAATAGTTTCCTTTGGGTATCCTATGAAGACGCATTTTTCCGCTTTGGGTTCAAGCTTGTCCGGCTGTAACTTCTTTACATAGGCTTCGCATCCCCAAACTTTAAGGAATGACAATCTAGGTTTCTTCCTGCACCATAATTCATACGGTGTCGTTTCAGCGGATTTAGGCGGTGCCCTATTTAAAGTGAATGTGGCTGTTTCTAATGCATAACCCCAAAATAATAGCGGTAAATCTGAAGTGACATCATAGAACGAACCATATCTAAGAGAGTTCGATTCGACGTTCGGACACACCATTACGCTGTGGTGTTCCGGCGGTGTCAATCAGAAAGTATTCCGCATTTCTTCAAATGCTCGCCAAACTCGTAACAGATATTCACCTCCACGATCGAGCGTAGAAATTTAATCTCCTTGTTACGTTGATTCTCTACCTCACTTTGAAACTCCTTAAACTTCTCGAAAGTTTCGGATTTATGTTTCATGAAATAGATATACCCATATCTACTCAAGTCATCCGTGAAGGTAAGAACATAACGATAACCACCGCGCGATGCTACACTCATTGGACTACACACATCGGTATGTATGATTTCCAATAAGTCCGTAGCTCGCTCCATCATACCAGAAAATGGAGTCTTAGTCATTTTTCCCATCAGACATGCTTCGCATCTTTCAAGTTATTCAAAATCAAGTGATTCAAGAAGTCCATCGGAATGGAGTTTCTTCATACGCTTCACTCCAATGTGACCAAGGCAGCGATTGCCACATATAGGTCGAATTATCGCTTGATTTCAAACGTTTAGCCTCAATGTTGTTGATATGTGTATTTCCACTATCGAGATTCAATAAGAATAGACCATCTATCAAAGGTGCATGTGCATAAAACATATTACTCATATAAATCGAACAACCATTATTCTCTGACTTAAACAAGTAACGTCTGCAATAAACAAGATCCCGATATAATGTTCATGCTCAACACAGGCACTAAATAACAATTATTTAAGTATAAAACTAATCCCGATGGTAGATGAAGGGGTAGCGTGCCGACCGCGATCACATCAACCTTTGATCCATTTCCCACGCGCATCGTCACCTCGTTCTTCGCTAGCTTCCGTTTATTCTGCAAAGACTGTTTGAGTTACAAATATGAGCAACCGAACCAGTATCAAATACCCAGGCACTACTACGAGTACTAGTGAGATACACATCGATAACATGCATATCAGATATACCTTTCTTCTTGATGTTGCCGTTCTTCAGATCCGCCAAGTACTTTGGGCAATTCCGCTTCCAGTGACCTTCTCCCTTGCAGTAAAAGCACTCAGTATCAGGCTTAGGTCCAGCCTTGGTCTTCTTCGCCGGCGTGGCAACTTTCTTACCACCCTTCTTGAAGTGTCCCTTTTGCTTAGACTTGCCTTTCTTGAATTTGGTGGTCTTATTGACCAACAACACTTGGTGCTCTTTCTTTATCTCCACTTCTGCAGATTTCAACATGGCAAAGAGTTCTGGCAACGTCTTGTTCATGTTCTGCATGTTGTAGTTCATCACAAAGTTCTTGTAACTTGGTGGTAGTGATTGGAGGACACGGCAAATCCCCAAAGCATTAGGAATCACTATACCCAAGCTTTGAAGTTTGTTTGCGTGCCCAGACATCTTAAGCACATGCTCACCGACGGAGCTGCCTTCTTCCATCTTGCAGTTAAAGAACTTTTCAGAAGCCTCATAGCTTTCAATTTCCGCATGAGTCTCAAAAATCAATTTGAGATCCTCGACAATATCATATGGGTCGATTCTTCAAACCTTTTACAAGCTCCGATTCCAAACCATACAAGATAGCACACTGAACTATGGAGTCTTGATTCTTCCGGCGAGGTAAACATTCTTTACTTCATCGGGAGCATCGGTCAGTGGGTCACCAGTGCATCCATCACATAGGTCAAATTACCGGTGTGAGGACAATCCTCAAATTGCTGAACCAATCCATGGGTTGCTTCCATTGTTTTTCAACTTTTCTTTCTCTAGGAACGCATTAAAATTGATGGTAGGGGCTGCCATGGATCTACAACATATTTGCAATAGTTTAGACTAAGTTTATGACAAATTGAGTTCAAATTAATGATGAAATTAAACTAGGTGAACTCCCACTCAAAACAATATCCCTCACATTGTTTTAGTGATCACACGAACCAAATCCACTACATCAACACCGATCATCACGAGAGTTGATATAGTTTCAATGGCGAACAATCGTCATGTTCATCATGTCTACTATATGATTCATGCTTTACCTTTTGGTGATCCGTGTTCCGAGACCATGTCTGTACATGCTAGGCTCGTCAAGATCAAACCTTAGTTTCCGCATGAGCAAATCTGGCTTGCTCACGTTGTATACTTGCGAATCTAACACACCCGATCATCACGTGGTGCTTGAAACAACAAGCTTTAGCGGTGCTAACTAAGGGTGAACACTTTATGATTTGAAATTCATGTGCATGAGGGATCATCTTATAATGCTACCGTCGTCTACTAAGCAATACAAGATGCATAAAGGATTAACATCACATGCAATTCAATAATATGTGATATGATATGGCCTTTCTTCTTCGTGCTTCCGATCTCCATCTTCAAGCACGAACATGATCTCCATCATCACCGGCATTGCATCAAGGTCAATGACGCTTCTCCATGGTTGTCGTCCACCGGCTTCAACTATTACAACTACTTTGAATAGACACGCGGGTCTTAACATAAATTAAAGACAACCATATGGCTCCTGCCGGTTGCCAACTTACAATAAGGAACATTGCATACATCAAATATAATCACAATCATGGCCATATCACATCACTGCACACCCCTGCAAAACAAAGTTAGACGCCTCTACTTTCTTTGCATATTTTACGTGGTTTGGGGCTTTCAATAAGTGTCGTTCTAACATACGAACAAGAACCACAACATTGATACTAGCATTGTTGATCACCCGTTGTAAATTGGATCTTAACTATGCTAGGAGAAACAGGCACCCGCAAAGCCACTTATGCAATACAAGTTGCATGTCAATCCTGGAGCAAGTCTCATGAACGATGTCATGTAAGGTTAGCCCGGGCCGCTTCATCCCAACATACCGCAAGATGCAAAGTACACAAGAAGCAATCGACAATAAAAGCATCAACGCCCACAATGACCATTGTGTTCTACTCGTGCAACAGATCTACATATAGACACGGCTCTGATACCACTGTAGGGGTTAGTAGCATGGAAAACAAAAATTTTCTATCGCATACAAACAAACAAGCCAAGATCTATCTACTAGATTGTAGCAACGAGTCGATGGAATAACTTACCCTCGAAGATTCCAAAGTGTTTAACGAGAGCGGATTCTCGTGGGTGATGTAGTCGCACTCTTCGATCTCAAGATCGTAGACGATCCTTCCGGCTGCGTTAAAGCGCTCCGTCGTCACGTTCGTGCTCGTGAAGACCTTCCTCTCCTTGTTCCAGGTGACGGAGGTTGTAGCACTCTCCTCGCGATTCCGGTAGCACAACGGCGTGGTACCGGAAGTAGAGGGGAGATCCCGCAGGGCTTCGCCTTAAGCCGGAGCGAGTATGGTGGAGTATGAGAGAGCTTTAGTGGTCTAGGGTTTAGACACACCAATTAGAAGGCTCTAAGCCGAAGGCTAGGGCAATTAGAAGCTCTAAACCAAAGCGCTCTAAACCGGAGTCTAGGGCTAGGGTTTAGATTTAGAGGATAGGAACTTGTGTGTCTAGAGGAGGAGGCCCTGCCCCTCCTTTTATAGGTGGAGGGGCCGGCGCGCCAAGGGGGAGGGAGGGGAGTCCCTCCCCAACTCGGCTTGGAGGTGGGCCGCCGTTTGGAGGAGGGATTCCCTCTCTTTCCTGTTTTAGCCGTTTGACTTTTCAAACTTGCTATTTGACTTTTCAGTTTAGGATTCAATTTAATCCTTCATTTGGAACAGCGAGAACAGTTAGTACATGATGCAATCATTCCAACATGTAATGACACATTCATGTACCCTCCCGGAGTGGGACATTGAACCTTCTAGAACATTCCGATGAAAACAGGAATCATTCCCGAACTCAAAGCGGACTTTCCTTATATGAATCTTATTCTCCTGACCATTCCGGATCACCTCGTGATATCCGGATCCCATCCGAGGCTCGAACAACATTCGGTCTCTTTCTCATAATACCATAACTACTCAAACAACGTCGAATCCTTAAGTGTGTCTCCCTACGGTTCGTGAATTATGCGGACATGATCGAGACACTTCTCCGAACAATAACCAATAGAGGAATCATGAAATTCATATGGCTCCCACATATTTCTACGATTACTTTGCGATCGAATGAACCACTTACATACGATACCAATTTCCCTTTGTCTCACGATAGTTTACTTATCCGAGGTTATGATCGGTATCTCGCATACCTAGTTCAACCTCGTTACCGATAAGTACTCTTTTCGTTCCGTGATATGTGATCCCTTGTGAGTCACATGCTTGCAAGCTAATTGGATGACATTCCACCGAGAGGGCCCAGAGGATATCTATCCGTCATTTGGATGGAAAAATCCCACTCTTGATCCATGTGTCTCAACCAATACTTTCCGAATACTCAATGCCACCTTTATAGCCACCCGATTCACGGTGTGGTGTTTGATGTCATCAAAGCATCCATCTGGTAAAGGTGATATGCATGATCTCATGGTCGAAGGAATTAGGTTACTATGTATCAGAAAGCATATAGCAATTAAACTATTGAAATGACTTGATCTTTATGCTACGCTTATCTATAGGAGTATGTCCACCATATCATTCTCCTAACGATATGATCTTGTTGTTGATAACATCTCAATGTTCATGATAGGAAAACCACAATCATTAATCAACCAACAAGCTAGTGAAGTATAGAGGCTATACTAGGGACTTCAAATTAAGTTTACAAATCACACAAGTATCAATGTTTCCTTGTTAATACTATTATAGCATGAATGTAAACATTTATCATAAACACAAAGATATAATAATAACTACATTTATTATTGCCTCTAGGGCATATCTCCAACAATGCCACCTCGCCGTCTACCCCTTGGTGAGCATCGCCGTCTCCTCCCCTCTCCCCTCTCTCTCTCTGTTCTTCTCTCTGTGGCGCTGCGGTCGGCGTCCCTCTCTCGGATTTTCAGCTTCTTATTCTGATTTCTTGAAAACAATTCGGAATTCTCATTATAGCACCTGATGCTTTTGTTATGAACAAATTCTTCATTATGGTTTGTGGTGAGATTATAGGGTTTGGGATCGATTTGGGGCTTGGTTTAGGTTAGATTGGTACCATTTTGTTGTAGGGTACGGGGTTTTGAGTGGGAGTTAGGTTTTCTGGTTGGAATTTGCACATTTCTGCACAGTTTCTGGCTGAATTTGCACATTTCTGCACAGCGTGATTGTCATGTTTAATTATTTGTGCTTGCTCACCACTTGCTTGAGAGGGATAGATATAACATCATGAGATCATAGCCAGATTCTAGGAACAGATACTGCTCCTCTAACTGCGACTTGGTATATGCTGCCATGGCAAATGGATGAAAAACTGAAGTGAAGTAGTACATTAGAATGAATCGGTCAAATTGACATACGACACATATCACAATGAAGAAAATGCAAATACATGGATGGTAACTTGAATTTGTTTAATTGAAAAAACAACAAAGGTAGATAAATAAAATACTGCAGCAGTGTGCATTCAGTTGACAAGCAAATAATTTTCCAGTAATGAGTTAGCATTTCAGAACAGTCTTTTTGTTTACCGTTAGCAGGTCAACCCCTTCATCTTCCAGTGTTGGGACTGCACGAGTCAACTTCTGCGATTTCCACTGTGGATATTCATGCCAGTCCCTCAGCGCGGTGACTCCAGGACAATTTTGCTTAGTAGGAGTTCCCAACAGCCTTGTCACAAGCAGTTTAGGTTAATGGCTCAATACAAGTATAGTATAAATTGATAGAAGAAATGGAAAGTAAGAAAAACGATCAGATATTGTACTGGTAGTAATTTCCAACCACAAGTTTCACTTTTGAGTCATTGCAATAGGATCTAATTATTAGACAAAGTCCAGGCATCTCAAATTGCAACAAGTTAGGATGCTTTTTGGATTATTGCAAGCATCAGCTCATGAAATTGAGTGCTTTCCACATAACTAAAACTATGTGTGTTCTAGATGATCTCATATGATGATCTGGTTGTAAATGATCTGGTTATGATGATATAGTTGTAAATGATGATCTGGTTATATATGATATAAAAATAAAGCAATAATCTTTATTCATATGATGATCTGCTTATAGAGATGGTGCTGTTTATATGATGATCTGTTTATGATCTGGTTATAGAGATGGTGTTGTTTATGATCTGGTTATGATGATCTTTATATGATGCTATGGTTTATTTATATGATATGATATGTTGTTGTTTATTTATATGAAATGGTTATGTATATGATCTGGTTATGCTGCTGTTTATGATCTGTGGATGAGATGGTACTGCAGAGGTTTGTTTATTTTGTGAATGAGATGGTGTTGGATGATGATGGATGGTGTCAATGGAGTTGTCAATGGGGATGGGGTGTTTTTTCTTGCAGGGATTTCAATTGAGTTTCCCGTTTCTCCCGAAGTGTTGATTCACTTCCGTTTCGGTTGAGAAATGGGCACTCGTAGGTCCAAAAATTAGCAAAGGTCATGCCGAATTTTTTGATCGATATTTGTGCTAACTTTTTGCCTCTTTTTTTAGTAATAAAGCGCAAACATGTCGACTAACGATGAGGCCGGTCCTTCTAAACAAATGAGCGTCGAGGATCTAGCCCGAGAGGCCAACAAATCATTCAGGGCCGTCCCAAGAGCATGAGGCGGAGGAGATGAGAATGACACCACCACGATCATCGCTTGAGGTGCGGAGAGGAAGATCCAGATTACGAGGGGGACGACGACGACTACGATGGAACTAGTGAAGGCGGGGAGGAGGGTAACACCACCACGGATGGTGGCGAGCGCACAGATGGTGGTAGCGGCAACCCGGCCACCATACAGAAGAAGAAGAAGGATATTAAGGATCCGAAGCCGCAAGTGCTCGCCAACGTCTATGATGAGTTCACCAAGGTCACAAAAGGTGGCCAACCCATTGCGCCTTCATCGATTGCCTGCGGGCACGGCATGCAACTCGGGTGCATCGTCCGGGAAAGCATGTCGATCAACACGAAGTACATCCTACGTAATCATGCTTTGGTCGAGAACCTCCTTAAGAAGCTTCACAAGCGATACACATTCCCAGAGAAGTTCAGAAACCTGGAGAGTAATAAGAACCCGGTGAACAAACTAGCACTGACAAAGATGAGCAACGCCTTGAGCGGCTGGAAAACCCGGGTAAAGAACAACATTGACAAAGGTGAAAGCTGGGAGATTATAAGTAGGAAAAATCTGATGCTCGACGAAGAAGAGTTCAAGATATTCAAGGCGGACTTAGATACCGCTGCCTCTAAAGCATGGACTGAGTGGGGAAAGACTATGCGAGAGAAGAACATAGGTAACCGTCGGCTTGGAAGCGGCAGATACAGAGGGAAACAGCCCATTTGCGACAAGGAGGACGCCGAGCTTGAATGCCTGGGTAAAGAGAACCCATGGCATAAAATTACAGACCTGCAGATCCGACAATTTGTCCGGGCCCGCTACTACCTGGACCCTGTTACAGGGGAGTTCGTCACCGACGACCCAGATGTGAAGGCCTTTGAGGATGAGGTGGTAAGGAATTTACCGTGGATCTCTCATTAAAATAATTAAGCCAAGAATCTAAATGCATGCATGGGTTCACCTCTCCTTGTATCTCTGCAGGAGAAGGAATTGAACGCTAGCGAAGACTTGTCGTCCCAAGATTCGGCAGCGGAGCCATCGAACACTGTTTTTAACAGGGCGACGAACACTTACAAGAAGAGGGAGAAGAAGTTGCCGCCAAAATTAGCTGGCCATGTGTCCGGCTTCGGTACAAGCATGAAGTTTACCGAGTACTACAAAGAGGACGCAAAGAAGAGGAGGGAGAGGAAGAACCAGTCGGCGGCTAAAGATAAAGTCGAGGTTGAAGAGATGAAGTTGAAGGTGAAGACATTAGAGGCAAAAGTGGACGAGAAAGCAATGGACAAATTATTGGAGGAGAAGCTTCGTGCGATCATCCCCCTGGGTTGATGGAGGGGCTAGCTGTTTGGAATGCGGGAGGTCGCAGGGGCCGATAAATGTGCCCAGCTTTAGCGGCAGCAACTCGAGCATCAACGTTAACGTGTTGCCGGACTTGGTGACCCCGTCGGCCACCATCGCCGCGGCGCAGCCGCAAGAGCTTGTTGTCGCACAGCTGCCCCCTGCTGCTCCCGCCAAAAATACCAGATGATCGCACATGGCGGTGGCACGATCCGCATGGAGAATGCTGATGATAGTCCTGCCGCCGGGATCGGCCGTGTGTCGACATTAGCCGAGCTCAACGCCCTCACCAAGGTAACTAATATCATACTCCGCTTCATCTTCTTTATGCGCCTTTGGTGATTGCCACCTCAATCATGATGCCCAACACATATGTGTCGATATTCAGGACACTGCTTGCGTACTACTCCACAAAGTTGCCAACGGCGAGTTGAAGGATGTTGCCAAGGGCAACATCATACAACCGGCGAACCACACGATGCACAACAATGCAATGGACGATGCCGTGATGAGGGTCTGTATTGCTCAGGTGTTGCCAGGGTGCGACGACATGGACCCCCCCTTTCAACCTCAGGGAGCCGACGAACACAAGACCCTTGCAGAATGCCACGGCTGGCCCTTGACATGGCCGAAGACTCATATTCGTCTTACGGGGCACCTAAGCTCCACCTCGATCGCCCGGCCACCACCTCGGATGCCACCTGTCACCAGCGCCACCTCGATCGTCCGGCCACCACCTAGGAAGCCACCTATCGTCGTCGCCACCACCAGTCACCACCAACAACTGTTGGGAGTGTGTGGGCCGCCCCAAGGCGATGCCGCCGTCGCAACGCAACCGCCGTCGCCCCCGCCACCACCATCACCACATGGCGGCAACAACGATGATGATGAAGAATTTGTCAACATCGACGACTACATCAACACCGGCGCCGGCATAGGATTGTACATGCCTGCTGTGGATGAAGAACCCTTCGTCGCTCGCGAGGGTCAAGGTGGGTGTCCCACTACATGCACGCAACGCCTGGTCTTCGGAGGTTTATCTCAAGAGACGCCTCCGGCCGCCTATCAACAGGATAAACCAGTTGGATTCGTCTTTAGCCCTGACACACTCCAAAAGGCGGCCGTTGAGCACTTAGCATCCCCAGTGGAGGAGCCTGCTCAGAAGACGAAGAAGCACATGAAGAGAGGTAAGAAAGCTGAGAGCCAACCTCCTCCAAAGAGGATCCGGGCTAAGGATGACGTCGTACCAGCCCGCGAGGATGGCTTGCCTAGGATACATATAGCCGGTGAAGCGATACTGACTCCGGAGCTGCTTCGCCTTGCTGGTGGACATATGCTCGCTTTGAGTGATAGTATCAAGACACTAGAGGGCATTCTTCTTAAAGACAAAGATCCAAATTACACGGTTTTCACTGTCAAGGTGCCATCGGACGTGGACTTCGTCCATGCAGCCCCCGCGGACGTGTTCTTCATATCGTACAAGTACGTCTTCAAGCTGTTTCTCTCGAACCGGCTGGACTATAACATGGTCCGCCTATTCGCGCTCAATCTGGCGATGAAGACCAAGAGAGAGCAGACCCCCTACATCGCGATAGTGGATCCCTACTACATGCGTGATAGCCAGTTGAGGGAAGGATCTGAGACGCGTGCCAAGGCGACGGCGTATCTCGAGAAGTTCATGGTGGACCACAAGAGGACGAACACGCTTCTTTTGCCTTTCTTTCCAAAGTAAGTACACACACACCCTAGCATTGTTAACTTAGGCTTTCTTATAGCTTTCTTCCTTTGCCCTTTTCCAACATCCCGTTTCAATCGTGTTGTGCAGAGACAAATACTGCACACTCATCGTCATTTGCACAAAGTACCCGATAGCATCGTATTTCGACTCGGCGAGTCAGAAGAAGAAGGACTACACCAGAATAAGGGGTATTTTGAATGAGGCTCTCGAGGGCTACGCTAAAAAGGGATGCCCCTTCGTCAACAAGAGGGAATGTATCAAGGATGAAAAGCACGTGTTCCAGCACGTGCTCGAGTTCCCCTGCGTCAAGGAGACAGCTAATGGCAGCGCCAAGGAGGCCTTCTATGCCATGCATCACCTTAAAGGGTTTGTCCGGGATTGCCAGAACCTAACTCTGCCATCTAGTTTCCGAGCATGGGCCGAAAATTTGGCGCGAAGAGGGATATTGAAAATATTCTTCGTCAACAGGGTGACAACGGGACGTGGGTGACGAAGGATGGCTATCTACCATTCCCGAAGCCGAGCGTTAGCAGTTCTCAACATTGATCGATGTGTGCGCCTAGAATTATCATAGATGTCTGTGTGTAGTGTTGTGTCACAAACTATGTACTACCGTGGTCGTATGTTGTAAACTTCACTATTGTGGTCGTTGTCGTCGAAGTTCTATGATTATGATCGATGTGCTATCTTCTATGTTTACTGATCTTTTGCTTTAGTTTATGTGAATATATATGCATGTGAACCAATTTAGTTCTTTCTGTTGCATGATTTACTAACATGCCTTATCTATAGAGATGACGAAGTGGTACGTGATGTACAAGGGTTGGGTTCCAGGAGTCTACGATGAGTGGGAGGACTGTTAGAAACAGGTGAACAACTTTAGCGGCAACAGCTACAAAGGATACGCGACTCGAGAGGGGGCGGTAGCCAAGTGGAGGAACCACCTATGGAAGGAGAACCGGATGAAGATATTGCTAGTGCTCTTGCTCTTGCTCACCGTCATCACAGTTGTATTCTGTTTTGATTCTAGTGTAGGGGATGAACACTTCATTTGTAATGTGATGAGATGGTGAACTTTGTAACAAACACTTGTAACAAACACTTCATTTGACTTGTATTGTAATATGATGATCACTTGTCTATCTCGTTCAGGCTCTAAGTAGTGTGATGGCACTATATTCATGTTTGTATTATATTTGTTTTCATATACTAAGTCAAATATACTGTTTCTGTATAATACCTGTATAATACTGTATATTTGGACAAGTTTCGATTTTTTTAATACCTGATATTCAAACCAGTGGCGCATCGTTTTAACCTTCTGTGACGCATAGAGCTTCAGTGGCGCATTGTCCAGAATGCGCCACTGAACAGAGTCATGTGGCGCATCAACCAAAATGCGCCACAGAAGTATCATGACTCCTGTGGCGCATTGCGGAATGCGCCACAGAAGTTTTCATCAGTGGCGACGTAATAGTGGCATTCCTGCCATGCGCCACAGAAGACCAATATTGATGCACCACTGATGAAGGATTCTCTAGTAGTGCATGCAAGACTACCTCTCTGACCTTGGTTACAGCTACTCTATTGTGTGAGCACGTCACTGCAACATCTGGATCCTCCAGACCGCTGGTGGGCATGTTCTGCCTCTGGCTCGGTCCTCCGCCTTTGCAACCTCTATCACCGTCATGGTCCTCTTCTCCATGTGTGCCTAGGCTTCGTGCTGACGGCAATTTTGGCGTGTGGTTCATGCAACTGCTATTCTTCAAGTCGTTGGCACGTCGTTCATGCAACTGCTATTCTTCAAGTCATCGCGGTACTCAAACACTACAGGGCTTCATAGGCGGAGCCAGGATTTAAGTACTCCCTCCAATCCATATTAATTGACTTTGATTTATCAAAATTTAGATAAACCTATATACTATTGTCTAGATTCATTCAAATCTAAACAAATTTGAGTCAATTAATATGGGGCGGAGGGGGTATAAGGGAAGAGAGGCAACGTCGAAGTCAGAAAATATGCCATGCCTCGATAAGAAGTTTTATATCGATGTATCATTTCCTTTTAACTTTGCCCAGACACATAACAATTGTGACGGGGCATCTCTAGCTAAAGTGAACAACAATGAACAAATCCATGTACACAAGGCAGAAATTGATAATCAAACTACTCAGACTTTGCAAGAAAACATAAACCTAAAACTTGTATACAAATGAGAGCGATAATGTAAACCAAGGCACACAATGTTTGTATTTTTGTGCATGGAAGGATATCTGAGGGTCTGGAATGTCCACAACTGAATGCTCCTGCAGCATACCTTCGGCAGACCAGGCTACACGATGTGCAAGTCCAAGTACACTAAATTAACACATAGCACTATATAAATACATACTGTAGTATAAAACAGAAACATCAAGCGTGCTGCTGTTCCATTGGGGGTCACACAGGGAGACTAATGAACACAAACGCAAACAAACAACTGCATTGTCATGGTTATTTGATCAGGGGTCATTAATGCCGTTTGCGAAATCATCACAGATACCCAAAGGATAGTAGCTGGTCTTATACATTTTCTTAGGTAGACAACAAAAGGGAAGCAAGTTCTTTCTAGATGCTAGTACTGATCGGCTTAAGGGCATTGAAGCGCACGTGGGTTGATCACAGGGTATTGATCATCCGCTTCATCTCCGCAGTCCTCCTCGGATCAGGATCTGCTATGGCCCGCTCGGTCAAGACGTGCTTGATTCGGCACATCGATTTCTTTACCTGAAATTACGTGGGGAAGCAACGGTTGGACGAGTCAAGTGCTGCTAGAGGAGAATAACAATGCCTTGGAAATAAATGTGATGATGTGCACAGTGATAAGAAATTTTATGTCATGTTGACACTTGACAAGAACCAAATGGAGGAAATGTTATCTTATAAAGCAGGTCATATCCGAGGATTGAAAAGATCATCAGAATAATGTAGACTACGGCCTAGTTTGGCAACAAAGTTTTTCTAAAACTGAAGTATATGAATACCATAGTATTTTAGTGCCTAGCACATCAATACTTCAGTTTTTCTCTTTTATCAGTTTTAGAAAAAAGAGGGTCTAGCCTCTTTCTCAAATACTTCAAAAAAACCATAGTTTTAGACAATACTTTAGTTTTGAAACCATAGTATTTGTTGGATCCAAACACCTTAAAGTATTTAATACTTCAGTATCTTCAAAAATCAAAGTATTCCCTAAATACTTTAAAAATACTTTGATGCCAAACTGGGCCGTACCTGTTATTTTTTCTTGAAAAGTCAAGTACTGATTGCAAAATAAAACTACACCAAATAACATTAACTAAAGTGGTTAAACTGTGCCATGCTGAACCCCACCAGCACATTGTTATTTTGGACATTTTAAGAAACCTAATGTACTTTGCACAAGATGCCCACGATTTCATGTATTTGCAATATCAGTATAATTTAGTTTATCAAAAAAGCCTGAACAGCGAACACGCAAACATTAAGTGCACCCTCCACAGTATCTTTTTGGTAACATGGTTTTTTTGTGAGAATTGAGGATATTCGAGGACAGCTAAAACTTAATCAAGAGTAGAGAAAACAACGCAACTCAGTTTAGTCACTCCGTGGAGTAATTTGACATAACCAATAGAATAACTGATGTGTCTCTGATTTTTAATCCAGTGTGAAACTGCAGCCAATTAGTGTTCTAGTAGCTCGAACTAATGGCCAACTGAACTTAGAATTAGTGAATATAAGATTACAACGAGATGTCAAGGTTCAGAAATGCAACATTTTGATATGCACTGGAGATAACTTACCATCTTCAGACTGGATTTGCCAACATCTTACAAAAAAGTATAGTTGTTTGATCGAAAGAAATTTTGTTGCACATGAACATGGTTACAAAAACAGAGAACCGAAATAGTTCTGCTATGCAGTAAGCAATTACTTTCTCAAGAACGGTGTTTGTTGTTGCAGTAGACATACCTTGGAAATGCGCTCTGGGTTTGGGAAACGCATGTTCTCCGAATTCAGCATCTGGCGTTGAGACATAAGCATGTTCTTTTCCTTGAGAAGGACATACCATAGCTTCTGAAGGTCATCCCAGGATTTTAGGCGTAATTCAGCAGCCTTCCAACTACGACCTGCCAATTAATGAGACATAAAGCAAACCTGATAAGGTTTCTTAACAAGGATGGAATGCAACCTCATTAGATAATAACAAAATCCTACTGCCAATATGGGACCTTACACTAACATCAACATGCCAATGGTTAAATCCACCGCAAGGCAGCAAACACAGTGTAGGTATTCTAGTATGTCTATACGTGTTTTCAAGGAAGAAACAAATCATCTGATCATGCATAAATCCATATAGCGGGTAGATTAGACGGCTGGTTGTAGAAAGAAGAGGTTTACACAGATCGTAACAGATATAGATACACATTGTAGACTCGGTGCCATTGTTTACCGTAAAGATAGAGCATGTCTAGTATGTGTAAGAGCACACATATAACCATCTAGCGCTGGCTTCAATAGAGGGTATGATAGAGGGTATGCGTAAATTACTGGTTCTACACATAGGGGCGATATAAATTGTATGCCGAGTGTGTGGCGTCATTAAGTTCCTTAAAGAACAACCCAATGGCACAATTTTCCACAGAACAGAGCAAGAGGTACTGCTTGTTCATTTTTCTGATCTGAACAAATACTAGGGGGACTCTGAACTACACTTCATCCTCCGAATTGAAATTGGGTTGTGTTCCGGAACCATCTGCGGTAACTACGACGAACAATCCACGCGGATCCGTCGCGAATCCGCGAATCTCAGTACAGCCCAACCATATGGAAGTGGAGGTGAGCAAGAAAGATGTGGGATACTACCGTAGTGGGGCGGGGCCTGGTCGTCCTCGGTGCTCCGCTCGACCTCAAAGAACTCCTCGAGGGGGTTCTGCGCCTTCCTCACCACCGGCGTCGAGGCAGCAGCGGCGGCGGAAGCGCCCTCGGACGCGGCGGCGGCGGAGGCGAAGAGCCGTCTCCCGAGCGCCCTCGACAGGGAAAGCATCGCGGCGGCGAAGAAGACCTGCAGCACGACGGATTAGTTCGTCGGAACAAGCGGGAACTGAGCTGATCCGAGGAGAGGAATAGAAAGCTGGTCAGTGTGGTACCGGCGGGCGGGGGTGGCAGCGGCGGCGAGTGGTCCACGCGAGGAGAGAGCAGAGGGGGAAGGGAAGAAGGGTTTAGATGCGAAAGGGTTTTGGGCCGGATTTGGGCTTGAAAATGTAGTGCTCTAGGTGTGCTCGCGACAGCACAGGCTGACAGTCTGGGCCCATTCCTCTTTATTTGTTTTTTTCTTTATAAGAACGGTCCAATCACCACCTTCTTTGGAAAATAGTTTCAATCTCTGCTAGTAGTACGTAGTATAAAAGAGAGAACTCATGAGTTTCTCTACACGTACCTCTACAAATATGAATAACCTGCTACAGCCGCATGATTAGGGCCTAGTTCTTTTGGCGGCTTCTTCGAGAAGCCTCCCTATCCCAGCTTCCCGGAAAAGCCGGTTCAAAAAATTTACAAGGCTTCTAAAGTAGTTAAGGCTAAACTAACTTGGAAGCCTCACAAAATTTTGGAACTGGCTTCCCCAGAAAGATGGGGGTAGGACGGCTTCTCGGAGAAGCCGCCAAAAGAACTGGGCCTAGACCCACCTCACACAATCCAACAATCTCTATTAGTCCAATATTTTTCTTGGGTGTACTTAGCAAATAATTTCGACGGACTGACGCACTGCCCTCGCCTCGCAACCCTAGCACCATCACCACTTAATCTCTACTACTAATAAAAAAGCAAACATTATTTTTCCTAAACGCACCCCGTGAGATACAGGGGCGAAGGACCCCTTTGGGCAAGGTATGGCAGCTGTCCTACCTTAATTTCTGCAAAAAAAATCGTATATATATACTTCTATTTGACATACATACAATTCTCTGCAAAGTACGATGAATTCTGAAGAAAAAACTACTTCCTTCAACCCATATTAGTTGACTCAAATTTGTCTAGATTTGAATGAATTTAGACATTATTTAATATATAGGTTCATCCAAATTTTGCAAATTCAAATCAAGTAATATGGTTCGGAGGGAGTACTAGAAAATGGCTACGGAAGAGGGGATTCGGCCGTACTGGACCTTTGCTGGGCCGCGCACTAAGCGGCAGTAGCCCCCTGATCCGTATGTGCGCGTGTGGCTGGTGCCCCTTTGTGTCTTGGCCCCTGTGGAGTATCCGAAGCCAACAAGTCCAGGACTGTAGCGACGAGCAGGCAAGTGCGCCGCCATCTTCTACTGATCTACTCCCCGCCAGCAAACCTGTCCGCCGATCCGGCCGCCCTCTCCCTGGTCCTCCTCCAACTTTCTCATCTTCTCAAATTCTCAATTCTCAGTCTCATGGTGCATGGTTTTACCCAGCTAGGGCTTCTTCTCGTCTCAATTATAATTTCGGATCCTCCTTCAAAATATAGGTTACGCTTCTTCCCATTAATGGCCTCTAGGCTCGACGTATTTGTGGTAGAGATGGATAAGAAGGGAAAGAAACCTGCAGTTTTAAAGGGGACAGGTATAATTTATGATTTTATGGTCAATTGAACTATTGAATCAAATTTGAATCTGTGGTCAATTGATTATTCTATTACCATTGTAAAATCAATACAATTTTGATTTTTTGCATCAATTTTTTTAATGCTTTAGAGTTTGTCTGATCTTAATTTTTTTCGTCCTTCGCCACTGGTAAGATATACACGGACCTACTACCACCGTAGGATTAGGCTTATGGAAGCCAATCCAACAGCTAGCATTAGTCTACTTGATGTCTTGTGTGCACTTAGTAATTCAGCCTTGGCTGACCGTACTCCACCGAGGAAAATCCCCGCTCATTAAAGTTTCCGTTCTGAAATACTTCTAATAAAATCCAGCCAATGTATGCGGCCAATTAAAAACATGCAAGCCAATGCATGCACTCTTCTTTGACCATGGGAGCGGCCAGGAACAGATATTTCTAGATTAATTAGAGGAGTAATCGAATAAAATTAGGAGCATTAATAGGACGTATTTGTATTATCAAATTGGCCCTCAGGCCTAGCAATTCCGAACAGAGCGGTTACGCCGCAACATAGACTAGACCCCAGGTATGCGCCGCTCACGACTCAATCTCCCAGGTCGATGTCGCAGCCTCCCTCCTCGAAGTCGCCCCCGCTTCGCCGCCGCCTCGCCATGCTCGCCCCCCCCCCCACACACACACACACACATCTCTCTCAACTTCTCCCCACGACTTCTTCCCAGATGCATCCGACAGGGCCGACCTCTTGGACCTATACTCGAGACCGTGAAGGCCGGACTCAAGCTCCACTGAAGTCATCCTCGAGATCAGGCCATAGATAGTTCGAGCTCGCCGCTTCCATGGCCATCCTCTCTTTTTATGCCTAAAAGGTACTTGTTTTGTCATGCTTGGCTCCTAATTTTTGTGTCTTAGTGAATGTATTGGATTGTGCAAATAATTAATGGAGTGATAGGTTCTGCTTGCGATCACGGTTCTGTACTGTCCCTGCCCTGCGATGCATGCTAAAATAATCCTAAATTGTTGGCTCCACTGTACCTGTTCTACTTTGGAAAATTGGGTGTTTGATTTTCTGCACTAAATATCAACTTTGGTGTCATGTATTGTTATTGGTTCTTACGCTCGGTGGGGATGAACATATATTTGATGCAGTATGATGCTTCTGTTCATGATATCATGGAGCCGAAAGTTTATTTGAATGGTGTTACACTTGTTAGGCTAGCTAATTAATAGCACCAACAAGATGGAAGATCATGCAATGGGTCTCTAAACTTTTTAAGTATGGTATATTCTCAATTGTTTCTTGGTATAAGGAATAAGTCAGAAGATGGTCTGTAATTGTGCCTTAATCAAATTAGTCGATGGTTTGAAATGTCACCGGGTACAAGGAAATAAGTGGGAGATGGTCTGCAATTGTTTCATGATCAAATTCGCCTATGTTGGTGGTTTGTTTTATAGATTATATGAATATTTTTCTGAATGGTCTGTTGATGGATTACTGACTTTTTCATCTCTTCGCAGATAAGTTCCTCATATTACCATGTGAAACATCCATATTGTTTATCCAAAGATATATTGACGTCAATCTACCCTTTCATGGCCTCCCTGGAATTCCAGAGGTACAATGTATCTTCTGAATTATTGATGGTTAAGAGTGACAAGATGATGAATTGTCCCCTTTAAATCTAACCAATGAAGCTAAGTTTAATATCAAGATTCTAGGGCTTTTACAACCTTGCTGACTGGAATTATCTACTTATTCTGTTATTTTCCATTTTGCAAATTGCAAAATGATATGCTTGGATTCATCAGTGTGCCTTGTATGGTGAACTCTCTATATATGGGAATTCGGATTAGGTTCATTTGTTCTTGATAATCACCAATAGACTATCATGCATCATATATTTTGGATTTTTCGCCTCCTTTTGCTTTATTAGTTACTTCTGTTGACAATTATATTATCCCTACTTTAACGATTCTGCATTTATATGTAGTACACACCTTTTATTTTGCAAACATTCTCGGTGAATAAGCAATTGTCAAGTAATAATCTGGAAGTAACCGGTTTTCCTATTTATTCCAATAGATGTTGTATTCTGCACTTCAGCTGCATCTGTATGTATGTTTGATTTTATAAATCGGGCATCCACCATTAGGTATGCCAGTAATTACTTTAAGAACCTACAATTGTTAAATGGTAGTTGGTATATTTTATAATTTTATTCAAATTAGAAGCTGGCCACCATGTCTATAGAATATAGATGTGTGCTAGGAGCCATCTTAAGAGAAATCACATTCCATTTCATCCAGAATTTCAATGATTTAGAAGTTGTGCATTGCCCAAAGGTCTTGCAATGTTGCTCCACCATGGTGTACTCATGGAGGTAGGCCATTATGAAAGTTTGTTTTACCAATTTGCATCGCAACCTGTGACGGCAGAATGCCCAGCATGTCATTGTAATGACTACCGTTGTGTTCCTAAAAAATGGTGGGCGAGCCTTTTTTACAATGAAAACATATGCAATACGTATGTCCACTCTCAATATTTAACTAAAAATCTCTTTAGATATTATGTTTCCGTTATTTGAGATTTGCATTGATAAATATAACCGACGATCAATTAATGGGATTGATAATAAAAAGATAAACACACGTGCATGCTAACTAATATTTTAGTTTAATTTCACCCATTATATTTTGTCTTAGCTTAAGGTGAGTCACCAATGAGCTCATGGGTAGAGTTACCTCTAACAAATGTAAGCATACTATACATTAATTGTTCAATATTAAGTCCCCTGTTTTATAAATCAAATTGCTATTTTGGGTCATCTATACTATGAACTCTAATTCCCTTTCTAAATATGTTATCATTTCTTTTCAATTATTCCCTTAATGCTCTAGGCCCTACCTCAGCTCTCATATCGGTATTTGGTACTTATACACTCCTTTTCTAAAGGAGGAAAAGTATCAAACTTTGGAGTGATTTATGTTCTTTCGTGGGCAGATTGCAAGTATGGGAGAGATCTTGTTTGGATAAGTGGGTCCTTTAGATGACGGCAAGATTGTAGTATATGAGGATGATGTGGTAAGGGGATTTGTAAGCATGTTTTTTTTATACAAATTTTGATGTCTTATTATGTACGAGTGATCTTGCCGGATGATGCTCGCTGACTTATTTTGTAATTCCGAGGATAATTCACAATATTACATCAGTACAAATTGTATATGATTCATTACAACGGTTTTCTTTTGTGTACCACAATTGTGATGCTTCTGGTTGATGACGGTTGTCAATGAAAAATTCTTATACGACATGTCAACCCTTTTGATTATGTGAGATTTATATTTCTAATTGATTAGAATATTTTAATGCTATTTGTTTTTAATGAAATAAGAATATATTTAAACAAATTCTATAGATAACATTAGAATGCATGTAACTTCAAAATATAAAAAATTAACTTATTTGGTACATATATTTATATTAATTAAGACGTACGTGCACGTGCCAGCTTACTAGTGAACGCCAGAAAAACCGCTTGACAAGCCGGAAAAAAGGAAACTGAACGGGACTGCTCCATCCACGCCATCCATGATCCACCGTGTCCCTCCGTGGTTCGCTTTCCTCCACCGCCTCTCCGGCACCGGCGCCTCCCTGCCGTGCCGCTTCGTCGACCTGTCCCACCACCGAAGTCATGGACGGAGCCATGCAATGCGAGGCCTGACTGGAGGCTTCCGCTGACATGAAACACACCACTGCAAGGCTACAACTGAGTACCTGCAATTTTAGGTCAGCCTTGCGCGCTTACGTTTCTCATGTGAAGTCGTACAGATTGGATCGGTATGCTACATGAGCCAGTCTAATCTGAAGTACGAACTCTACATATCCCTTAGGTACTTCCCTATGGGCCATGGGGTAACTCTATAATTTTTTCAAGATAAAAGAGCACCCGACCAATTCGAACCAATGTATCGTCTGATTGTCCAGTAATACCGTAGGTGATCTTAATATAAATTCTGGATTTGGAAAATTCATGTGCTATTAGCACAACCGGTGTGGATTTAAACCATGGAATGCTCCTCACTTCCATGGTGCTATCCTGCAGAGGATTGATGATTGAATGTTTGTTAATTAATTGTTTTGATTCTCTGTTTTGAAGACAACACTTCTGAATCACATCTTAACTTCACGCCATGGGAAGAGGACTGTGTCATCGATAATGAGGTTAACTGAAGATCCTTGTATCGTGTAGCACTTTGCGATGCCTGGCCAACATTGTTTGATGTATTTCCTTAACAAGGAAATGGAAAATATGGTGATGAGTGGTTTTCAGAGTTGTGTTAATAGTGGAACCACTGACAGTGTATTTTTAGTCAGGCATATGCCACTATATGGAGCTTTTTAGGGTCAAGCATGATGGATTCTGCCTATCTATATTAACTTCATGTCTTGGGTTTCTCCAAACCCATTCCTCACAAGTGGTATCTCACCCACTCATAACGTATCTTGAAGTAAATAAGATGCAAAATCTCACAGTAGAAGATATTTTCTACTACTAAGCACACTTTAACAACATAAAATTTATAGCCTCTTAGACAGTGATATACATCTGTATTCCGCATAGTTGAGGGAAAAATAAAAGTGTTCCTTAATCCTTAGACTACTTTTGTGGCACCTACTATCGTTTTTGATTTACGGCTATTCCCATTTCTTTTGAACACTTCCTCTCTCTTTGTTTCATCTACTCAAATGTGTGTTTAGAGTTCCTCTCTTCGTGTCTAATTGAAACACATAAATAATTATTTCTTCATCGGACGAGCACTGCCGAATTTAGCACTAGGTAATGTGTGCTTGACAATTTATTTATCTAATGTTCCCTTCAAGAAAAAATATTTATCTAATATGTAGTTGAATGATATTGTATTATCTGTTCTATAAACCCATTGTTTTTCATTCGAGGCTCTAATGTTGCTATTAATGACCCTTTATTCTCGATTCTTCTATGCCATCTTACATGAGTGATCTTGCCTTGTGATGTTCTAGGCATTTAGGTTAACTTGTTTGTACATTTATTTTGCCTGTTGCTTTAGTCGGTTCCATGTGTGGAAATGGACATTGTCAAAATATCTATCACCCTCTTTTTATTAGCTCTTTTGAAGGCCAATGCCCATGCAGGAGGTCAGAGGTCATTCCTAATTAAAACAAGAAATTAACAAAGTGAGCCTTAAATCGATTGCTCGCTAAGTTCGACAAGGGACATCGTTATGAGTGTACCCCTTCAATTAGTATGCCCCTTGAATTTACCACAACACAACTTGATATCTAAGAAAATGATATGTTTTTAGCTGTTCATACCAGTTCAAAGGACTTTTAAAACATGAACCTCTGCTTCTTTCTTTCAATTTTCTGCTAACTGTTCAGGTTCAACTAACCGCTGCATTACAACTAACGTTGCTTCAACATAAGATAGTTGGTGGATAGGGGCTATTAGCAATTAAAGTCAAGCCTAGAAAATTTTGTTCAGAAAATGGACGTAGATGCGTATCAGGCTATGCCATAGCCTTAGTTAGCATTGGCCGCGTGTGCAAACTGAATTAGGGAGCCAAGGAAATATGCCACCCTTGGTCTTCTGTTAATCAGCGCTAACTTATCTCTTCATTTGAATTGTTGGTATACGATTGCTTTAGTAACTATCATTATATTTGTTCCATGGCATTCTTTTGTGGGGCATGAGGAATTTGTTTGCTTCATAGTTTCTTGTCAAAGTGACTAATTTGGACTAGGGGTGCGTTCGGCAACACTCCAGCTCTTGGCTCCCCGGCAGGAGCGATCGGAGCTGACCCGAACAGATGGGCTTCGCGGATCTGAATCGGCAGAGCGCTTTGGCATTTTCTCAAAAAAACTGCAGAAATGAGGAGCGGCTGGAAATTACGTGTTGCTGCCACCGCTAAGTCATGAATGAAGCGGTACATCGCTGTGTCTCATCCCTGATCTATCGTCATTCTCCCCCGAGTGCCGACAGCGTTAAAAAAAAGCGTACACGACAGCTGAATCCTAGATCGTCCCGATTGCACTCTCTCAGCCGGTCGACTCAAGGTCACCGCTACGGAATCCTTCCGCCGCTAGGACTTGGACGCCAGTAACTAAACTGCCGCCGCCAAAAGTTTCCGGCCGCCCCGCCTGCAGGTCCTACGCCGCCGCAAGCCCACACATCCACGGCGAGGAACCAGTTCGTGCGTCCGTACTCATCCGGTCATGTCGATCTGTTTATCCAACGGAAAATGATACAGTTCCCCCGGGGGATCGCGCGTTCCGATCCCCCGGGTCTCTCCCGCACACGGTTCTCCCAGGAAAAAACTGCCTAGCCTTATCTTTCTCATACCTTTGGCTTGCGTCGCGCGTACTCTCTCTCCATCAAGGCGCCGCCGCTGCCCTTCTGCAGCTCGCGCCGCCTTCCTCCTGCAGCGCCGCGCCCTCCCGCCTCGCCGCCTCTCCCTGCAGCGCCGCCGCCTTCCTCCTCGATTCGTGCCTCATCCTTTGCAGAGGTACGCCATGGACGCCTTTCTCCTCCATGCCTTCGCAGGAGGGAATGGGTCCGAGGTCTGGCGAGCTCCTCCGCGACACGCCCTCCGACGTGCCCTTATCCCCGCCTCCACGACGTCCTTCTTCGACGTGACCTCCTCTGCTGCGCTCGAATGGTGCTTCTAGGCAGGGTGTCGCCGCGGGCCTTCCTCCACACCACATCCTCCTTCATCCTGCTCGCCTTCATGCACCACGAGGTTGTGCTGCTGCTGGCAAGGGGAAGAGAGGTCAAGGTGGCCTGCCATGGCGCGAGGCTGCGTCGATCTGTATTCTTCTTTTGCTACATTTGTATATTTATTTAGCTACACACTCGTATTTGTTTTGCTACTTGATTCGTGAATGCTACATCGTTTTATGTTTTTCTCACCACGAAAAAAATGCTTCAATGATGCTACAATGTTAGAGTGTTTTTGCTACAACTATTTTATGATCTTGCTACAATAGCGCAAAGATGTTGCTACGTGATCTCCGACGAGGTATCCGGCAAGCTCTCTCGGTGAAAGTTTCCGGCGAGGTTGGATTTTTGCTACATTAGCACATTTTTTCTGCTACCACTGTTCTCCGATTTTGCTACAATAGCGTAAAACTTTTGCTACGAGGGCATGATATTGCTACCTTGGGCGAAGCGAGGGCTAATTTTGCTACAAACTCATAGCGTTGAGTTTTTGCTACACGATCTCCGGCGAGATTAGATCTGCTACATTAGCACAACTTTTTTGCTACCACCGTTTTGCGTTTTTGCTACAATAGCATAACGTTTTTGCTACACGGTCTCCGGTGAGGTCTACCGGTGAAAGCCTCCGGCGAGTCTCCGGTGAGGTCGGGTTTGCTACATTAGCTCAACTTTTTGCTACACTGCCGCGAGGTCTCGGCAAAATCTCCAGGAGGACGGTCTGTTTTATTTTCTGAACTGAACCGTTTTTTGCTACAATGTAGCAAAAGCGGGGCAAATATAGCAAAAAGGGAGAAATGTAGCAAAAGCGGGATTTTGAATCCAAAAAAAGGACACGTGGTTGGCTGGGGATCCGGGGGATAAAAACCACAGACCCCCGGGAGACGCATAGGACTGTCCTTATCCAACGTACAGTTCTTTGTTCCCCACAAAAAAGTACAGTTCTTTGTTTATATATCTATCTATATATACAAAATCAGAATGAAAAGGGAAAGAAGAGAATTCCCGATCGACCACGATAATCAACCTTATGTTTCTTTACTGGGCTCAAAGCCCATCATTCTAAAACTCTATTTCGGCTGGACTGGCACGTTACTTCATAATCCAGCTCAGGTACTCAGGGAGCGGAGCGAGCCGAACGGCGATTGCTCGCTTGTCTCGATGGAGAGAGCGCTCAAGGCTCGGAGCAGAGCGGAGCGACGAATTCTCTTGGAGCTGCGAGTTGCCGAACGGGCCCCGAGGTATTTGTGTTTGTGATTAAACAAAAGAGTCTTACAATTATGTTTATTCATTGATATTTTCTTATAATTTGTATACAAGGTACTTGTGATGATTTAGTAATAACTATTTAACTTCAATACGTGCGTGCACGTACAAGATTACTAGTCTCGTAAGTAAACGTCTGGAGTAGGCTTTGTTCAAGTTTCGACACCAAAAAAAAATGAAATGAAAAGGTGTTCCGAAAAAGGTACTCCATAGCAGAATTTGTTTCTTGGCGTTCCACCAAACATTAATGCCACGGCACATTATGCCAGATGCGAGTCATGCTGAAAATAGTTTTCTCAGACTTGCTACAATTTGGTATACCCCAGAACTCGGAACACAAATAAAATCCGAATATAGAAAACTCAGCAATGTTATCTTCGCTCCTGGATATTACAGCATGGGCTCATTGAAGCAATTGTCTTTGCTATAATTTCTCACACATCCAAAATTTGAATCAAATTGTCTTGGTTATCTTAGCTATAGCGCAAAGCGCAATACAGTTTGCGAACTACCACGCCTGTACCAGGAAGGTGTAGAATTTGGCCTCAAGATCGCAATGCATCTCACCCTGGTGTTCCCGCCGTATGAAATCTTAAAATCCCACCTGTGACTGAGTGAAATCCCAGCGAAATATTCACCATCTTAAAATCTCCCACAGCCATGGGAGAGCAGCAAATGGGCAGCATGGCGGTGTCTTCGACCTTGAAACCAGAGGCTGCTCACTGCTCAGTCCCTTCCCCTTCCTCTGCTCCTTCCCATGCACCTGCCTCTGCCTCCCCCTCCGCCTCTTCCCCCGAACTCGCTTTCGCCTCCACCACCTTGAAATTCTCCTCTGCAAGCGGTCCCGGTCCGTCCCGTGAGTGACGGAAGTGTACCCCGCGGCGACGCGTGGGAGGTGGGTCTAGGTCGGTCTCCTCGCCGATGACTTGTCGGCTTTGGTCCTACCTTAGCTCAGCTAGCTCCGCTCCCGTGCGTCAGTCCCGGCCTCCCCGACCCCCGCGTCTACTTCGCAGCTAGTTCTGGGATTAAAATCGTTGCAGAGTTGTGGCCTCCTTGGTCCAGATCTGTGCCCCTCCACTCTGGTACTACTGCACGGGCTTCCCGCCGGCGGTGTTAAGAGCGGTTCCCTTCCCCCAATAGATTCCCTACCACCAAAAGGCCTTCCCCAAGTGCTCGGGGCTTGGGGTCGTAAAACACCTGCCCCCGATTCTGGCCACTGGTTTGCAGCCCCAAGTTGGGTGTTTCCCTGAGCTCTTGGTTCTGGCCGCCGGCCTTGGCTCAGCCTTGTCTCTTCCATTGCAAGATGGACAAGGTGGAGGGCCTTCTGAAGAATCTGAACCTGTCGGAGTTGGAGAGCAAAAGCTTGAAGATTGGGTGGTCTGATGGAGGAAAATTAGGGGCGGTGGAACCTCAGGCGATCGCCAAACTGCTTTCGGACAAGCCGACACATAGGGAGGCACTGGAGACTGCACTGGTAAGGCTTTGGTGTCCCATGAAGCGTTTGATCTGCAAGAATATGGGTGAGAACACCTTCCTCTTCACTTTTCATCAAGCATCGGGGAGGAAGAAAGCAGTGGATGAGGGACCATGGATGTTTAATAAGTCATTATTGGTTGTGGAGGAGTTCGATCCAATAAGATCCCTATGAATTCAACTCTATACCGATTTGGATCCGTATTTTCAGTCTCCCTTTAGGGATGATGATAAAGGGTTTCGCAGCATAGTAAATCAAAAAAATTCTACGGATGCGAACGGGAAAGCCAAGATCTAATCTAGGAGATGCAAACAACGAGGGGGAATAGATGAGATCTTAATACCCTTGAAGATTCGCACAGCAAAACGTTCGTCGGAACGTGGGTGATGTAGTCGTACTCGCTTCTCCTCCTCGTGATCCGATCCGATCTAACACCGCAAGTGGTGATGCCTCCGAGAGATGCACACGTGCAGCACCTCGACGTCTCCTCCTTCCTCGGTCCAGCAAGTATGGTGGAGAGACGGATTGGATCTACAACGTGACGGCGCGGTGCAAGTGGTGAAAAGTTTCTGCAGCAGGGCTTCGCCTACGTGCAGTCGGGAGGGAGAGAGAGAGGAGGGCAGTAGGGCGGCTAGGGCTTGAGGAGGAGGTGTGGGAGGGGGTGCGCCCCCAGCCCTCTTTATATAGAGGGGTGGGCGGCCAGCCCTTGCCCCTCCCCCAATCCCTAGGGCCGGCGGCCAAGGAGGGAGGAGTGGGGCAAGTTCCTCCCTTCTAGAAGCTCCTAGGGTTTTGCCCTAGGTTGGCCTGGGCCCTATGGGGCCTTGTGCCCTGGCCCAATGCTGGCACTCCCTCATAGGCCCATGCCCTCCCGCAGGTGGGGCCATGTTGGTCCCTCCCGGAAGGTTCTAGAAGCTTAGGACAATACCGATTAACCCAAACAATTCCAAACTCCAAAAACTGCATTGCCTTATATGAATCTTATTCTCCGGACAATCATGGAAACCCTAGTGATGTGCCGGATTCCATCCGAGACTCCGAACAAAAACTCATAAACCAATTATCCAATCAATCCTAGCGTCGAGACACATTAAGTGTGACCCTTCGGGTTCGAGAACATGCGACATGATCTTCTATCAATAATCAACCGGTCCGAAACCCATATTGACTCCCACACATTCATCGATGATCATATCGGATGAACCACGATGCCGGATTCAATCAATCCCATATATATTCCCTTCGTCTCGCGATATTTTACTTGCCCGATTTGATGATCGCTTGATGCAGTCATACCTAGTTCAATCTCGTTCACAAAGTACTTTACTGCTCGTAATCTGATATCACTTTGTGAGTAACTCCTTAATCACATGCTTGTAAGCGGTGTTGATATCGACACCGAGGGGCCCAAGTATATCTCTCCGACTTGGGAGGGACAAATCCCATCTCGATACATACAACCCAACAGGTACTTTCCGATCACCTGAGAGACACCTTTATGATCACCCTCTCATAGGATGACGTTTGATGACCTCAAAGCTTTCTTCCGATATCAGGGAGTTGTATTATCTCATGGTCTAAGGAATACAATGTTTGACATAAGAAAAGCTTCGCAAAGATGAACACGATGACACGATCTAATTGCTCCGCTTAGTTTGGGTTTGTCCATCATATCATTATCCCAATGATATGATCTCATTATTAATCGACAACTCAGGTCTATGGTTAGGAAACCTTAACCATCATTAATCAATGAGCTAGTCCATAGAGGCATACTAGGGACACGGTGTTGTTCATAAACCACACAAGTATTAAAGTTTCCGCTTAATACAATTCTAGCATGGAATATAAACTTTATCATGAACAAGAATTATAATAATAACATCTTTATTATGGCCTCTAGGGCATAATTCCAACAGTCTCCCACTTGCACCAGAGTCAATAATCTAGTTTACATTTGGCAACAATCTCACACCCATGGCACTAAGGTGCTGATCATGTTTTACACGTGGAAGAGGTTTAGTCAATGATCTGCGACATTCAGATCTGTATGTACTTTGCTAATCTTCAGATCTCCATCTTCTATATAATCTCGGATTATATGAAACTTTCGGTTGATATGCTTGGTCTTTGGATGATAACTTGGTTCCTTAGCGAGTGCTATGGCGCCAGTGTTGTCACACAATATCTCCAGTGGGTCCAATGCACTTGGAACCACGCCAAGATCGGTGATGAAGTTCCTGATCCAAACTCCTTCACTTGACGCTTCTGTAGCAGCCATGTATTCCGCTTTCATCAGATCCCGCGAACACGCTTTACTTGCGACTTCTCCACAGGCTCCTCCATTCAAAATATCGTATCCTCGTCTCGAGATTTAGAATCATCCATGTCGGTGTCGAAACTAGCATCGACGTAACCCTTTACGACGTTGTTCATCACCTCCATAGACTAAGAACATTTCTTTAGTCCTATTTAGGTACTTTAGGATGTTCTTCACTGTCCAAAGGTTCCACTCCTGGATCACTTTGGTATCTGCTCGTCAAACTAAGAGCATTGGACACATCCGGTCTAGTACACAGCATGGCATACATGATAGAACCTATGGCCGAGGCATAAGGCACTTTGCTCATAGCTTCTCTATCATTTACCGTAGCTAGACACTGAGCCTTGCTCAATATCTTACCTGACAACATAGGCACTGAACCTTTCTTTGCCTTATCCATTCTAAACCTTTTCAGAACTTTGTCTAGGTATGTACTCTGGCTTAAAGCTATCAGGCGTCTTTGTCTATCTCTATAGATTTTGATGCCCAATATATAAGCAGCTTCACCTAGGTCTTTCATTGAAAAACACTTGTTCAAATAACTCTTCACATCGTTAAGCATGTTAATGTCATTTCCAATAATCAATATGTCATCCACATATAGTAACAGAAATGTCACTGAGCTCCCACTCACTTTCTTGTAGATACAAGCTTCGTAGCAATTTGGAACAAATCCAAATCACTTGATCACTTCATCAAAACGAAGGTTCCAACTCCGAGATGCTTGCTTCAGTCCATAAATGGAACGCTGAAGTTTGCACACTTTATCAGGATCCTTAGGATCGACAAAACCTTCGGGTTGCATCATATACAACTCTTCATCAATGTTGCCATTGAGGAACGCAGTCTTGACATCCATCTGCCATATTTCATAATCATGAAACGCAGCAATTGCTAATAAAATCCGAATGGACTTAAACATCGCTACGGGAGAGAAAGTCTCATCGTAGTCAACACCTTGAACTTGTCGAAAACCTTTCGCGACAAGCCGTGCTTTATAGACGGTAACTTTACCATCCGCGTACGTTTTCTTCTTGAAAATCCATTTGCACTCAACGGCCTTTCGGTCGCTAGGAGGGTCCACCAAAGTCCATACTTGGTTTTCGCTCATGGATCCCAATTCGGATTTCATGGCCTCTAGCCATTTCTCGAGTCCGGATCATCATCGCCTCATAGTTCGTAGGTTCACCGCCTTCTACCAACAAGACAGTCAAGACAGGTTGCCATACCACTCGGAAGGGCACGACCTTGTCGACTGACGCTCAAGAGTGACATCGTCCAAAGCTTCATGATCCTTGTCATTATCTTTCTCTATTGTTGGTGCAGGCGGCACTGGAACAATTTCAGGTGCTGCGCTACTCTCCAACTCAAGAGAAGGTTCAAAAACCTCGTCTAGCTCTACTTTCCTCCCACTCACTTCTTTCGAGATAAACTCCTTCTCAAGAAAGGAACCGTTCTTTGCGACAAACACTTTGCCTTCGGTTCTGTGATAGAAGGTATACCCAATAGTTTCCTTAGGGTATCCTATGAAGACGCATTTCTCCGCTTTGGGTTCGAGCTTGTCTGGCATCAACTTCTTGGCGTAAGCTTCGCATCCCCAAACTTTAAGAAATGACAACTTAGGTTTAGCACCAAACCACAGTTCATACGGTGTCGTCTCAACGGATTTAGATGGTGCCCTATTTAAAGTGAATGTAGAGGTTTCTAATGCATAACCCCAAAATGATAACGGCAAATCAGTAAGAGACATCATCGATCAGACCATATCTAATAGGGTTCGATTCCGGCGTTCAGACACACCATTGCGCTGTGGTGTTCCGGGTGGCGTGATTTGCGAAACGATTTCGCTTGCTTTAAGATGTGTGAGAAAATCATAACTCAAATATTCACCTCCACGATCGGATCGTAGAAAGTTAATCTTTTTGTTACGATGTTTCTCCACTTCATTCTGAAATTCCTTGAACTTTTCAAATGTTTCAGATTTATGTTTCATTAAATAGATATACCCATATCTACTTAAGTCATCGGTAAAAGTGAGAAAATAGCAATATCCACCGCGCGTCGAGACACTCATCGGTCCGCATACATCGGTATGTATGATTTCGAACAAGTCCGTTGCTCGCTCCATCATTCCGGAGAACGGGGTTTTGATCATCTTGCCCATGAGGCATGGTTCGCATGTGTCAAATGATTCAAAATCAAGAGACTCCAAAAGTCCATCAGAATGGAGTTTCTTCATGCGTTTTACACCAATATGACCTAGACGACAGTGCCACAAATAAGTAGTATTATCACTATCTATTTGCATCTCTTAGCCTCAATGTTATGGATGTGTGTTTCATCCCTTTCGAGATTCAGAAGAAATAAACCATTCATAGCAGGTGCATGACCATAAAAGATGTTACTCATATAAATAGAACAACCATTATTCTCAGATTTAAATGAATAACCGTCTTGCAATAAACACGATCCAGAAATGATGTTCATGCTCAACGCATGCACATAATAACATTTATTGAGGTTTAAAACTAATCCCGAAGGTAAAACTAAGAAGAGCATGTCGACGGCCATCACATCAACTCTTGATCCGTTGCCAACGCGCATCGTCACCTCATCCCTCGCAAGCCGCTCATTCCGTAGCTCTGCTTGAATTACAAATATTAGCAACTGAACCAGTATCAAATACCTAGGCACTACAACGAGGGCTAGTAAGGAAAACATCAATAACATGTATATCAAATATACCTTTGATGGTGCCAGCCTTCTTGTCTGCTAAGTACTTCAGACAGTTGCGCTTCCAGTGACCCTTGTCCTTGCAATAGAAGCACTCAGTGTCCGGCTTGGGTCTAGACTTGAGCTTCTTCTCAGCAGGGGCAATGCGCTTGCCGCCGCCTTTCTTGAAGGGCTTCTTTGCACCCTTACCTTTCTTGAAGGTGGGGGGCTTATTGACCATCAACACATGATTATCCTTTTTGATGTCCACCTCCACAGCCTTTAGCTTTGCGAAGAGCTCTGTGATCGTATCAGTGGAACCAATCTGATTATGAGTCACTACAAAACTTTTGTAGCTGGGAGGGAATGATTGCAGAACCCTGTCAATCTTGAGCTCCTCTGGAATCTTGCAGTCCAGTTGCTCAAGGCGTTGAGTGTATCCCGACATCTTTATGGCGTGCTCACTAACGGAACTCCCTTCCTCCATCTTGCAGTTAAAGAATTTCTCAGAGATCTCATCTCTCAGAACGGGCCTGAGTCTGAAACATAGTTTTCAGCTCCTCAAGAATCTCAAAGGGTACGGGATAGTCTTCAAAACGATTTTAAAGGTTCGATTCCATAGCAAACAACATGGTGCTCTTAATCACACCATAATCATCTTTGCGCGACTGATAGACAGCTTTCTCATCAGCCGGTGCATCTACAGCAGGGGCGTCACCTAGCGCATTCTCAAGGACATAGTCCTTTTGACCGCCAGAGAGAATGATTCTCAGATTGCGGAACCAGTTGGTGAAGTTAGACCCATTGTTTCTAAGCTTTTCCTTCTCAGCAAAAACGTTGAAGTCGAAGTTGGACTTAGCCATTTGATCTACAATGTTTGCAAGTACAAATTAGACTATGTTCATGATAACTAGTTCAGCTTTAATCAAATTGCTAGATGAACTCCCACTAAATTCAACATCCCTCAAGTTGTTTAGTGAACATGATCCAAATTCACCACACCTAATCCGATCTTCACGAGAAGAGATGTGGTTTCAATGGTGGACAACGAAGTGTCGATCATATCATTCATATGACTCATGCTTAACCTTTCGGTTCTTATGTTCCTAGGCCATGTATGTACATGCTAGGCTCGTCAAGTCAGACCCAAGTATTTACGCGTGTGCAAAACTGGCTTGCACCCGTTGTATGTGAACGTAGAGTCACGTGATGCTTGGACACGACGAACTTTCGCAACGGTGCTTACATGGGGAGAACACAGTTTTATCTTGATCTTTAAGTGAGGAATCATATTATAATGCTACCGCCGCGATCTAAGCATAATAAGATACATAAAAGGATAAACATCACATGCATATAACTTTATGTGACATGGTATAGCCAATCTTCGCGCAATGATCTCCATCTTGTGCGTGCCGGCATGATCTCCATCACTCCACCATGATTGCCTCCACCACGAATAGCAACTACAACTATTGCTAACTACTTAGCAATAAAGTAAAGCTATTCCGTGGCATATAAGAAGGTCATACACAATTATAAAGACAACCATATATTCTCGCCGGTGTACTCATCGACATGCAAGTCGTGAAACATTACAAAACATGATCATTGCATACAACATACACATCACATCTTGGGCCATACCATATCACAGAAAACACTCACTGCAAAAACAAGTTAGACGCCTCTACTTGGTTGTTGCATGTTTTACGTGGCTTATGGGAGTAGCAAGCTAAGAACGATTCTTACCTACGGAAAGCCACAATGGTGATATTATGGTTTCCAAACTCCGGTGTAAATCCCATGACAACTATAGTAAGAGAAACTGGCATCCACCAGCCGCATGTGTGGAACAAGCCACACGCCAGCGGAGCGTCTCGCGAACAAGGTCGTAAGGTTGGCCTGGACCGCTTCGATCTCACTATCCCGCGTCATAAGAAGAACACAAACAATAGGCTTGCAACAGAAAACATCAACGCCCGCAACAACCATGTTGCGTTCTACTCGTGAAACACATCTACGCATAGATCTAGCTCTGATACCACTGAAGGGTTTCCCAGCATAGTAAATCAAAAAAATTCTATGGATGCGAACGGAAAAACCAAGATCTAATCTAGGAGATGCAAACAACGAGGGGGAATAGATGAGATCTTCATACCCTTGAATATTCGCAATGAACGCTCGCCGAACGGGTGATGTAGTCGCATTCGCTTCTCCTCCTCGCGATCCGATCCGATCTAACACCGCAAGTGGCGATGCCTCCGAGAGATTCACACGTGTAGCACCTCGACGTCTCCTCCTTCCTCGGTCCAGCAAGTATGGTGGAGAGACGGATTGGATCTACAACGTGATGGCGTGGTGCAAGTGGTGAAGAGTTTCTGCAGGCTTCGCCACGTGCGGGAGGAGAGAGAGGAGGGCAGGCGGCTAGGGCTTGAGGAGGAGGTGTGGAGGGGTGCGCCCAGCCCTCTTTATATAGAGGGTGGGCGGCCAGCCCTGCCCTCCCCAAGCCCTAGGGTCGGCCCAGGAGGAGGAGTGGCAAGTTCCTCCCCCTTCTAGAAGCTCCTAGGGTTTTGCCCTAGGTTGGCCGGCTGGGCCCTATGGGCCTTGTGCCCAATGCGCCAGGGCACTCCCTCATAGGCCCATTCCCTCCCGCAGTGGGGCCACGTTGGTCCCTCCCGAAGGTTCTATAAGCTTCCGACAATACCGATTAACCCAAAACAATTCAACTCCAAAAATGCATTGCCTTATATGAATCTTATTCTCGGACCATTCCGAACCTCTCGTGATGTCCCGGATCCCATCCGAGACTCAACAAAAACTCATAAACCAATTATCCAATCTATCCTAGCCAAGACACGTTATGTGTGACCCTTGGTTCGAGAACATGCGACATGATCTTCTATCAATAATCAACAATGGGTCTAAAACCCATATTGACTCCACACATTCATCGATGATCATATCGGATGAACCACGATGCCAAGATTCAATCAATCCATATATATATATTCCTTCGTCTCGCGATATTTTACTTGCCCAGATTTGATCGCTTGATGGCCATACCTAGTTCAATCTCGCTCATAGCAAGTACTTTACTGCTCGTAATCCAATATCACTTTGTGAGTAACTCCTTAATCACATGCTTGCAAGCGGTGTTGATATCGACAATGAGTGGGCCCGAAGTATATCTCTCTGACTTGGGAGGGACAAATCCCATCTCGATACATACAACCCAACTGGTACTTTCCGATCACCTGAGAGACACCTTTATGATCACCCTCTCATAGGATGACGTTTGATGACCTCAAAGATTTCTTCCGATATCAGGGAGTTGTATTATCTCATGGTCTAAGGAATACAATATTTGACATAAGAAAAGCTTCGCAAAGATGAACACGATGACATGATCTAATTGCTCCGCTTAGTTTGGGTCTGTCCATCATATCATTCTCCCAATGATATGATCTCATTATTAATCGACAACTCAGGTCTATGGTTAGGAAACCTTAACCATCATTAATCAATGAGCTAGTCCATAGAGGCATACTAGGGACGCGGTGTTGTTCATAAACTACACAAGTATTAAAGTTTCCGCTTAATACAATTCTAGCATGGAATATAAACTTTATCATGAACAAGAATTACAATAATATCTTTATTATTGCCTCTAGGGCATAATTCCAATAGATGAATCGAGACACATGTGAGGAGATAGGAAATGAGGTAGGGAAATACATGGAGGCTGATGTCGAAGAAAATGGGACAGCAATGGGACGATATCTAAGAGTCAAGGTGCGCATCAACATCACAAAGCCCCTTAGGCGAGGCATCAAACTGGATGTAGGAGAGGGGAGGACAGATATGTGGTGCCGTTTCGAGTATGAGTTCTTGCCAGACTTCTGCTACCGGTGTACGATAAAATTGAAGAAGGGATAAATACAACAATTTGGAAGCTGGATGAAAGCCCACATCCCTCGGTATGGCGGGGATCAACAAAGGGGAATCGGGGAAGCTAACAGATCTCTTAGTGATGGGAGAGTAAGTGGGAATAGCAGAAACTATGGTTTTGGTGCTCGCAATGGAAGGTCAGGGAGTGACAGTGATAGTTGGCGAAAGGGAGACCAGACCACCACCAAGGTCATAAATAATTCAGAGGAGAAGGATTCAGAGGCCACTAGCCCTTTAAAAACAATAAATGACGCTAATCATGCAGATGGACAGACCTTGGGAGCAAAAAAAATTGTTCCAAGCTGAGCTGGATAAAGTTAACAAGCAATTGGATATGGGGAGTGCTGCCCAACATTTGGCTATAGTGCATGGGGGTGGACCTAGCAAGGACCCGGAGCTGGTTGAAGCCTCAGGGGCCAAGCCAGCTGCTAATCACGTGGATCAGCATCAGGAGCATACGGTGGACACCCAAGCTGCACAGGTTGGAGAAGGGGTGCTGAGTCTGACAGGGAAAGAACATTTGAGGAAATTTAAACGACGTGTGAAAGAGGGTAAGTAGGGTGTCGCTGATGGAAGCAAATTTCAGGGGTCCCCCGTGAAGGAAAAAAAGAGAGCACATGAGGAGGTGAGCGACGATATGGATATTGATTAAAATAAGAAGCGGAAGGTTTCCGAGGACTCAAACATTGATGCGGAGTCGGGGACAGCTCAAGGGTCCCAATGAAGGTTGTAGGTTGGAACGGCCGTGGATGGGGAACAGGTACTGCTCGAGGTCTTCGCACTGTAAGAAGGAGGATCCCGACATCCTTTTCTTGTCTGAGACTAAGCTAGATAAGAGGAGTATTGAGAAGTTTAGAGAAATTTTGGGAATGCCACACCTTGTTTTCAAGGAGTGTGAGGGAAGGAGTGGGGGGCTTGCGATGTTCTAGAAGAGAGGTATTGATGTAAGCTTGCGTTGGTTGGGTCGCATGCATATTGATGTGGACGTCAAGGAAAATGATGGCTTCAAATGGCGCTTGAAGGGTATCTATGGAGAACCGAGAGTGGACAAGCGAGAGGAAACATGGCGGCTATTAAGGACCCTGCATCTTCAAGACAAGATGCCGTGGGTTTGCCTGGGTGAATTTAACGAAATTCTGTATAGTCATGAAAAGCAAGGGGGGCTGCCGAAGCCACAAAGTCAAATGGAACGTTTTCGGAATACGCTACAGTTTTGTAACTTGAATGATTTGGGCTTTATTGGTGATGTGTTCACTTGGAGAAATAACAACTTCAGAGTTGATGGCTACATTCGGGAACGCCTGGATAGAGTGGTTGCAAATCCGTCTTGGTGTGCCAGGTTTCCTGGATATAAGGTTATTCACGGGTGTCCTGAACACTCAGATCATCGTCCAGTTATTCTTGCGGTGGACGGGCTTGGCAGGAGAAGTAAACCAAAACCGAATTCCTTGAACAAACGGTTTGAGGCCCGATGGCTTCTCGAGGATGACTGTGAGGAGGTGGTGAAAAACTCTTGGGAGGGGGAACATGGGCGTGGGGAGAGGAAAATCTTGGATCTGGTTCGGCCAGTGTCACGGGATCTACATGTTTGGAGCAAAGAAGTTTTAGGAGATCTGCAGAAACGCATTGGCAATCTAAAACAAGAGCTTGAGGTGTGCCGAAGGTTGGATCCCAGTGAACAGAACATCCGTATAGAGCATGTGATACGTTTCAAATTGGACTATCGGAAGATCATCTTGATCTCTTTTGGAGGCAAAGAGCCCATGCCAACTGGTTGGAGAAAGGAGACCGTAACACCACATATTTTCACTCTTTTGCCTCGGAGAGGAAGAAAAAGAACATGATAAAGAATTTAAAGGGGGAGGATGGTGTAGTGGTGAATGGGGAGGAGGGCTTAAAGGCTCTCGTGACCGACTATTTTTCTTCTCTCTTTACCCCCATGGCAGGTTCCGATCTTCAGCGGGTGCTTGACTGTGTTAATGCGAGAGTTTCGGAGGATATGAATAATTTCCTTATTGCTGAGTACACCACGAATGAAGTGAAGAGTGTGCTTGATACTATGGGATATCTCAAAGCACTGGGTCCAGATGGGATGCCGGCTGTTTTCTACAAGAGATTTTGGGGCACTGTTGGAGATACAGTCGTACACGAGGTGTTACAGGTGTTGCAAGGCGGCAGTATACCTGAGGGATGGAATGAGACCCTGGTCGTGCTAATCCCAAAGGTTCAGAACCTTGATCGTCTAAAAGATCTTCGCCCTATTAGCCTCTGCAATGTTGTGTATAAGCTCGTGTCTAAGGTTATCGCCAACAGACTCAAGGTGATCCTGGGGGATTTGATCTCTCCCAATCAAAGCGCATTTGTCCCGGGACATCTCATCTCTGACAACACCATATTGGCGTATGAGATGTCTCATTTTCTAAGGCGAAAGAGAAGTGGAAAGGATGCATATATGGCACTAAAGCTTGATATGAGCAAAGCATATGACCGTGTTGAATGGCCTTTTTTGCAAGGAATCATGAGTAAGATGGGTTTCCACCGGAAGTTTGTTGATCTTGTTATGGTCTGTGTCACCTCGGTCTCTTATCGATTCCGCATCAATGGAGATCTAACTGACAATGTTATGCCAGGAAGAGGCCTTCGCAAAGGAGACCCTATCTCGTCGTACTTATTCCTGCTTTGTGCAGAAGGTTTTTCTGCTCTTCTTCACCAAGCCGAGCGTGACGGGCTCATTAAGGGGATCATGTTGGCTCCAAGTGAACCTAGAGTTAACAATATCCTCTTTGCAGATGACTCGTTGTTATTGATGGAGGCAAATGAGAGTAGTGCTCCTGCTGTAAACACCATCCTCCAGGCTTATGAGGAATGTTTGGGACAAGTGATCAACAGAGAGACATCGGCTGTGATGTTCAGTGCCAACACTCGGAGAAA
This sequence comes from Avena longiglumis, assembly GCA_030063025.1. Lineage (NCBI taxonomy): Eukaryota > Viridiplantae > Streptophyta > Magnoliopsida > Poales > Poaceae > Avena > Avena longiglumis. Next base: position 103,016,273 of record CP125976.1, on the reverse strand, counting down.
CATGAGGAATCTGTTGTTGCAATGCTTAGAATTAGGTGCTGAAGCTACTGGAGGCAAATATCTCGGATTGCCTACTTATATTGGAAGGTCAAGATCAAAATGCTTTGAATATTTGAAAGAGCGTATCTGGGCCAGAATTCAAGGATGGAAGGAGTGTTTTCTGTCTAAAGCTGGCAAGGAAATCTTAATTAAAGCCGTGGCACAAGAAATCTCGACCTACGCCATGGCCTGTTTCGATATATCGAAGGTCCTATGTGATGACATTAGCAAGATGGTTTGTAACTACTGGTGGTCTCAGCAGAGTGAGGAGAAAAGGATGCACTGGGTCAGTTGGGAGAAAATGAAGTTGTCAAAGGAAGAGGGAGGTCTTGGGTTCCGAGACTTACATTCTTTCAACTTGTCTATGTTGTCTCGACAAGTCTGGCGCCTTCTTCAGGCTCCGGACTCACTGTGTGCCAAAGTGCTTCGTGCCAAGTACTTTCCATCGGGTAATTTGATGGAAGCTGTCCCGGTCAGCGGCATGAGCTATGTTTGGAGGAGCATCCTTAAGGGAATCGAGGTTCTGAAGGAAGGCATCATTTGGCGAGTGGGTAACGGTAATCAGATCAAAATATGGCAAGATCCCTGGATTCCTAGGGGGGTGACACGACGTCTCAGTTCTTATAATGATGATTGCCCTATGACCATGGTTTCTGAGCTATTGAACACTGAGGCGAAGAAGTGGAATGTCGATCTACTGAACCAGTGGTTCAATCCTGATGATGTCACCCAAATTCTTATGATCCCAATCTGCGAGGATTCTGAAGATTTTCTTGCATGGCATTTCGACTCTAAGGGACAGTTCTCGGTCCGTTCAGCGTATAAAGTTCATGTGGCTATGCTTCAAAGAGAGTTGGTAAGGCAACCGGGTGAAGGTAGTAATATGTTTGTTGCAAACCAGTCGAGTTTTAAGAAAATCTGGAAGCTCGCCTGTCCGCCGAAAGTCCATCATTTTCTATGGCGCTTAGCTCATAATAGTTATCCCTTGCTTATGAATATTGCGAGACGGGGTGTTGAGTTGGATACTAGATGCTCTATTTGTCACAGATTTTTCGAGGATGGGGGTCATCTGTTTCTTAGATGCAAAGATGCAAAGCTGAGATGGAGAGCACTGCTGCTTGATGATGTACGTATTCAGCTGCTGGCCTGCCTTTCGGTTCCTGCTATTATTGAATCTATTCTTGGCCTGACTGATAATAAGAAGAAGACGGTGGTTGCTTTGTTGTGGAGTTGGTGGAATGAAAGGAACAAGAAGAACCATTGTGAACGTTTTCTCACTATTGATGAGTTTCAGTTTACTGTTGGTAGACATGTTGTTGAATGGGAAGAACATCTAAAGGCCAAACAGTGTACAAATTTTTTTCTTCAGGCTAGGTCCTGGCAACCTCCACCTACAGACTTTGTTAAAATCAATGTTGATGCCGCGTTTAACATCTCGTCAAATTCTGGTGGTTGGGGGTGTATTTGCCGGGATGAAGAGGCTGTTGTCAGGTTTGCGACTGCAGGCAGGATTGCCAATGCTTCTGATGCACTACACGCTGAAACTATTGCTCTTCTTAAAGCTGCTGATGATCTGGGAGTGGGCCAAGTTGTTTTTGAAACTGATTGCCTGGTGTTGAAGCAAGCTTTGATGTCTACATCGTACTATTACTCCCGGTTGGGTATCCTTCTTAGTGAGCTGAAATACAAGCTTAGTCTCCGTTTTATTGATGCTCGTATTATGCATGTCCAGAGAACTTGTAACAAACCAGCGCATGTGCTGGCGTCTTTAGGTGTCAATGTAGTCGATGACGAACTTTCTATGTGGATGTCGAACTATCCGAGTATTGTAACCCGTGAGGTGACCGGCGATCTCGCCGTGTCTTAATGGAACACGAGTGTTCCATATCAAAAAAAAAAAAAATCTCCTCTGCTGCCACCTCTTCCTCCGCCTCGACCTCTTGTGACCTAAAAAGTACTTCCTCCGTTTCAAAATATAAAATGTTTTAGCTTTGTGAAGCAAATGTATCTAAACTTCTTTTAATATGTAGGTTCACTCAGATTTAGAGTAAATCTACGCACTAAAACAAGTCTAAATACATTTTGTTCATAAACCTAAAACATCTTATATATTGAAACAGAGGGAGTAGGTTATTGGTCACTTGAGCATATCTCCCTGGCTGGCCAGAGCAGGACAGCAGTAGAAGACTAATTTTGAGCTTATTGAGCTGCTACTTCGGAATTTGGCATGAATACTAATGTGGGACAATATGTTGTAAAAGCTCTAGCGGTATTTGTTAATCATAAGATACTTCTTGTTGCAACACTTTTGTATCATCGAGTCAGGCTTGAGTACGGAGTACCATTAATCTGGTTAAGCCAGTCACAGTAAGCCACCACACCAAATCAGATAGGCAGAGATGATATAAGCATCATGAAGTACGAACTGAGACGCCTCCCTTCATGGGTACTGAGACCATCACTTGCGCTGCAGCTTCAGATCTCAATTGGACACCGTAAGTCTAAGGTACACGAGGGCGCAAAAATTCAGGCTATCAGATAAGCACTATAAAGAGTAGAGATTTACAATGAGGTTTTGGTTAACTGTACAATGTCATTCACAGGAAAAATGCAGAGTATTTTTCACGTGTCGATACCTCCTATCTTCACAAAAAAAAGTGCACTGGAGATTCAAATGCATAGTGGAGAAAAAAAACTGCAGGCTATACTCTCTTCTGGGGGGTGGGGGTTCAGTCGAGCCCAACGCACAGACATGTCCTATCAAAATTAATATTCGTTGGCCTTTTTCCGCAGCTCATTTAGCTCGTTCTCAATGTCCCTGTCTCGGGAAGGGCTACCGGCTGCGGTTCTACCTGCAGGAAGTTCACCTTTCTGTAGGTGACATCAAAAGGTATAGTCATGTAGTATGGAATAAATAAGAGATAGTAGATTCATTTTTGTGCATTTAGTTGGCTAGAGAAGCATCTATAGCCCATGGTTTTTAACTTCACATGGTACGACTCCAATAAATGACACATACCAAAGAGCTTCCGGAAAGTTCTTTTCTCAATTGTGCAAGATCATCGTCAACCGATGTAGTCTCAAGCATTGCGAACTGCCCACACATAAATACTACTGATCAGATCGTGAAAGCAAAAGGAATATCATTAAAAGTATATATGCAGTGTCGAATTTTACCTTCCCTTCTAGATCATCAGCTCCTAACTGACCAAGTGCCTCGGCTTGGGATTCCATCGTCATAACTGACAGCATAAAATTTGTAAGAAAAGAATGTTCAAATCATTTGCCATGAGATATCAGTGGTTGATGATGACCACAACCAGTAAAAGAGGCCAGTGGCACATGCAATTCAAGCCAATAGAAGACACATAACCTTAAGTATACAGGCAAGAAGAAAGATGAGCTGAAGGAAAAATTGGCCTAGATCATCTTATAACAACTCAAGTGGGAAATCCCACCATGCACCAATCAAAATCTTCGATGCACAAAACATCAAACTCTGATACAAGCTATCAGTCTCACTGCTAGAAAATTAGATATGTTACCATCTAAGGAAAGACATAGTTCTAATTGCTACATACTGCACTTTGAATATTTTGCCACTGATATTAATTTGCAGCATTGTGAGGATCAAGCCTCTACTAGGTCATTAAGGTAACTGATTGACTACTTTAGCGTCGATTGCTTAAAGTATGGTAGCTTGCAGCTGTATACTGAGACGCCTTGACTTAAACCATAACAGGGTGGTATAGTATCCACTGATGGACCTCATAAAAGTTGTATTCTAGAAAAAAAAAGACCCCTTAAAAAGTTAAAGCTATCTATGCTCGATATAGAGCATGACCTCTGGCCTAAGCTAAAATCAGTTTGTTATAGCGACCAAGAAATTAGGAACATGGTACTTTAAGTGAAAAGAAAGAAGCTGGTAGGAAAGGACATTAAGAGAGTACCTTTTTCCTCCATTTTCTCAAATGCTGACAGGGCACTACTTGTATTTACATTCCCCAACATTTCACTCACTTTTGTTGCAGTCCTGAAGAAAAAGAAGGCCAATCACCAGGCTCAGAGCATGCAAACAACGAAGCTGCAGATGGTGAAATAATCAACAACAAAAAAGATGCATACTTGGCTGATTGAGCACGGGCTTTAGAGTATCCTTTTCTGCCTGGCCTCTGCTATCTTGCTCTCAAGAAGCTACAGAATAATATAATTTATATGTTAACAAAGGTGCACAACAACTCGCTAGTAAATGTGCTGAACAGGGTCCCAGAAAGATTAAGATATGCATTGACATGTATAATACACATAACAAAAAGAGCATCCCAGCAGTTGAAACTTGAATTAATAAGCACACCTTGGTATTTGATACAAGATTTTCAACGACACTCTTCTGCTGATCAAGCTGGGACTTTAAGGAGGCTGCATTGTCCTGCCAAAAGAAACATGCACATAATGAGGAGTTTAACATATTAAATTTGCATAAGTTACAAGTAAGACCTTAGCTTAAGAAAACATGTAACTAGCTTACTGCCAATTAAAGTAGATAGCACGAAAGTATAATGCATTACACACCATCAGAAAGGGTTAGATTTTCTAATAGCAAGTTAAAGCCTACACAATACCTAAATAGTGTGACTAGGCAAACATTTGATCCAGAACCATAGATCTACATGGTACCTACAGCATATGATTTACGCCGTTTAAGGGCTTCACGGGCTAGCTCCTCATCACCCTTTTGAAGAGCAAGTTGAGCCCTCCGATACCTCCACACATAAGAAAATTGTCATCAGGTGTAAAAAAAACAGATGGCAGGGCCCAAAGTAAGCTTATAGTTAACCATAACATACCAATCACCATCAGCTTGTTCAGCAGCTTTGTATTTGTTCTCTAGCCGCTTTTGAGATGCCAAAACCTTCCAAAACAAAAATCCATGTTAGAAGGTAAAATGCAATGAAATACTTATAATACGCTTATATTTTAATTTACATATGACGTATACAGATTACATTACAGAGAGACAACAAAGATACATGAATCTGATAAATGTGAGGCAGCAAACCAAACAAGCATCAACGCTGTAAAGAGCAGGTACTGGGGAATGTTTGAGAAGAACAGCATAGAAAGTTGTTGAAAAGTAAAAGGAGCTTGTGTTGTCATGTCAATGATGATATTTTGTGATCAATTATATTTACAACAAACCTGTGCAGTGGCTTGCCGCATCTTTATTAAATCATCATTCATCTCCAAAACCGCCTGATCTAGGATCTTCTCAGGGTCTTCAAATGAACTAATAACTGCATTTGCATAGGACTAGATAACCAGGTGGTCACATAGCTCTTAGTTAAATACAGAACTTTGCTGATGCATAATAACATAATGATTGAGAGTATCACTCACCCTGGCAACCCTAGTTAATCTATCAAAGAGGTTACTCCGTATGACATTGCACTTATATCGCTTGACATTTGGTTGACGGCGAATCCTGAACTTTGTTGTAAGGGGTGCTGAGAAGATATGCGAATTCATCTATACAATGACATCAGAATGTAGATGTTTTGAGCTAATCATAAAAACAAAACAACATCACCAAATAAATTCATCTTAGAACATCGTAATTGAAATTAACAGAACCCCAAGTATGGTCAGCATGACGGAGCTTAAATTCTCGCAAAAATAGACTCTTTCACAACTAGACGTCATGGTCTAGCGCATACTTATACAGTTATACTTTACAGTTTACAGAGTCAACATGACAATGAAAATCAGATATGTACATAAATCAGTTGATCAGGTGCTATACTCGTAAGGACTTGAGACATTACAAATGTTTTCAGGGGAAATTGTGATAAAAATTAGATTCAATGCCTCCTCGAGTTGTTGAATACAATTACATTCTTTATAATATGTTACATGTGTGCATGGATAAATCTTATGCTTTGTAGCTTGCACAGCTACTAATTCACATAAGTAAATTAACCAAGAATAGTATCTCAATAATAAAGAATGCATCCAATTCAAATTTAAGGATTGGCAGGATTCATTGGGGTTGGAGTGGAGGCAGGACCCTGCCTGCCCCTTCTTGTACAGCTCGAAACAACAATGCTAGATTATCGCTCGGCCGGATTCACAAAACATGGAACAGCATACCACAGGTGCCGTTGACGTCGCCCTCGCCGTCGTGAGTGCCACTCGACCATGCTGTCGCCGGAATCGAAGGGTGGGCGGCGCAGGGGAGATGTGCGGGTGGGCCGCTAGGCGGGAAGGAGCTGCGGGGAGGCGGCGCACAGAGAGCATCATGTGGGGCAGCGAGGTAGGAGGAGCGGTGACACCGGCGAGGTAGGGAAGCGAGGAGACAAACCCGGCTGAGCTCGGGACGATGGTGCGCGGCGAGGGAGAGGTTGTGGCTGGGCTAGCCCAAACCTTATCTTTCTATTTTTAATTTTTTATTAATGGAGTATAAAAAACTTATTTTGATTATTTTATATGTAATATCATATTTCGAATTTCATCAAGTACAAAGTATGCAAATGTTACACCGGAATAAAAACGGACAACATCATGTCTATCATTTCCACTCTTTGCGATCGACTTCGAACTATTCTGTGAATGTTGCAAATAAATGCCGTTTTGGACATGTCTTGATGCCAATTTATAGAATAAAAATATTGTTTAAAATTTTATATTAAGAAATTAAAAATATGGTTGGAGTTAATTTGCAATGACAATAATGAGAAGTTGACGTAATGGTCTCATCTCATGTGTACTACTCCCTCCATTAGGGATTATAAGGCCTAAGAGTTTTTTAAAAATGTTAGGAATTATAAGTCCTTTCTCATTTATTACCATCTCTCATCCAATGTATGGTTTTTTTTCTTTCACTTCTCTCATGCATGTATAATTATTGGTGCATGTAGTAATCAAGAGGGTGAGTTATTACTTTTCTTAATTCTATCAAAATGGTCCATAGGCCTTATAATCCCCAACGGAGGGAGTAGTTGACAGGGTTGAACTTATCTTGGTTTTTGAGAAAGAGGGGTGTACTAGAGATCGTGTTTGGCTAATAGACAAGCAATACAAGATACGAGTTTTATCCAGGTTCGGCCTCCGAAGGAAAACCCTACTCCTGCTTTGTTTGTTTCTTGATTTGATGAAACCGAAGGTTTAGGGGGGGAGAGGGGGGCAGATAAAATCTGGCGGGTGTGCATGCTAGGATTCTTCTTGTCGTGCCCTCTTGGCCTTTATATAGGTAGGCTAGATCTCGAGATAAGGTTGAGTCCCTTACAAATTAGGGTTTTCTCTTTAAATTTTCTATCTAAAGTCAGCCGTATCCTCCAAGGAAACAGTGTCCTTCATAGACTTGGATCATCTGAATCCTTTCTGGGCTTCATCACCAGGTGCGGATTATCATGTGGGCTCCCGCTAGGCCAAACCAGATAGGCAAATATTGGATATCCGTAGGACATACCTAGTCAGTAGCCTCAGACTGTCCAGTCAAATCGCATATTCCAATGGAGACTCTAAAGTCTTCTGAGTGCTTATTATCCGAATATGCTTTCAAGTCGTAATGTTTAGTTCATAGGGATAGTTGATATGCGTGCCTGACTGGCCCGACGGTTCAGGACCAGTTAACTGCCTTTGAAAAAAACAAGGCTAAGGTCAGTTAACCTAAGTCCCCGCTCTCGAATCCAAAAAATGTTGGTATAATTTAACTCAGGCCGCGAAGGTTTTACAGAAGTCGAATTTCAGTAATATTAGATAATACACCTAACGCGTTTGTCGAGATTTTTTATCATACATGCAGGTACGGTATATTTCTGATAGAGCACAGCACATGCATCACCAGGCCATCAGACTATGTCTGTAGGTTTTACCTTTGTGTCGTAAATACAGCATCTAAATGTTTAGAATTAATTGGATAAAACTACCATAATTGCGAGAGCGGCGGGAGGCAGGTGAGGTAGGGCCTCGGGCCTTGGCGCCTGACGACGGGCGGCCCTTGTCGAGAGCAGGGTGCCACGGCGTCGGCTCCAGGTTGTGCCCCAGCAGCGTATGCGTCCGAGACAGCGCGTCGTGTACGCCTGCAAACATCAATCACCGTGCTGAGAAGCACCATCAATGCGCAAACGATCCACAAAAGAAATCGGTTTTAATTTCGCGTGGGTGGAGAAAAATTAGTGAGGCGGACGGATGGGACCCACCGACAGTAAATAGTAAAATAGGAGAGAAAAATAAAAAATAACATAAGATGACAGGTGGGCCCCACTTCCACCTCAGCTTCTCCTAGATACGTGGCGCCAACTCAGCGCTTACAGCTGGGTCCGAGCCGTCAGAAAACGCATCAAAGTGCTCTTAGTCGTAAATTAGTCCGATACACAACGCTTGTACCCTAAAATTGGTACTGACATGCCAAAATTACCGAAAGTGATACTGTCCCATCCCGACAACCCCAATTATGGTAGTTTTATCCAATTAACTCGAATGTTTATCGTCGCGGGGATGATTCGAGTGGCCAAGGAGACGTCGTCTCTTAGCAGTTATTATGATGGGGCGGAGGTCGCCATGTTGATTGTGTATTAGATTTTGCGACGCAGTCATCATAGGGGATATGAGGGATCACAATAGCTTTATTCATAGGGTGTGCGTTAGCCCTCCCTATGGGAGTAGCTCACGTGGTCTCCTGCTGGCCGAACCAGATAGGCCAATATTGGTATGCCAGTAGTACATTTGCCTCATTAGCGATATTGTTTGTGAAATTAGAAGACGGCGATCTATTTTAACAAATTCGTTATACTAAAAACAAAATAGTTCAAGAAAAAATATTTATGGAGGAAATTTAGAGAGCTGTGGTTGATTCAGATGATCTTGTCACTTCAACATCATGTAACAGTGCGTTCCAAAAACTGGTTTTCGTAACCATCATAGATAGTGAAATTGTGAGAGACAAACAAGATAACTGAAATATCTAGGTTTTAGAATCTGGAATTGTCCACACTTTTGGTTGGAAGAATGCCGGAACCGATAATACCATTCACAATGCGGGTGGTACCTTCGCCTCCCACTTTTAACTTGGAGGCTTACGGTGTATTTCCAACATCTTGAAGAGAAAGTGGCCGGAAAAATCTCATCTTGCAATGGAAAGTACATCAACGATGGGGCGTACATCTTTGTGCAGTCGGTGTTCACATCACAATCCATCTACCACTTAGCGCCGCTCATCGTCTCTCCCGGCACCACCAACCACATCAAGAAAATAGAATGTGCACTCTTATGGGCGGAAATCGAATTTTTTTTAGAGGACAATGCAAAGTAAATTGGAAGTTTGTATGTCGACCCAAAGATCTTAGAGGGTTAGGGGTGCTCAACACCGAGTTGTTTGCAAGAGCACTTAGCGGGGTCACATATTCTACGCGTTCACCGCAATTTTGGTAGGGAATGGTGAGAAGATCCCGTTTGGGAGGCACCCTGGATTAATGGAAACAAACCAAAAGATATTTGCACTCCCCTTCCCCCACTTCATTTTCTTGGTGTCCAAGAGGAGGAAATGGAAAGTGAAATAAGCACTACATAATGATGTATGCATGGGTACATAAGATCAACATGTCCGTGAATTTCTCCATGGAGCATGCTTGACAATTCGTCACTCTTTGGATCCATGTTAGGCAAATTATCCTTCGAAAAGATGTGGTGGATACCATCTCTTAGAACCTCACCTCCAATGGAGAATACATGGCCAAGTACGAACTTTTCGCACGAACTTCATCTCCTACTAGCAACTGTTTGGGAAACTTGGGGCCCTCCCAAAATTTGTGGGGTGTGTCCTTTTCGTGAACTAAGTGTCGGAAATGTTTTTTTTTTTTTTGCACGTTAAATGCCCCGAAGGGCAGGAAGCTGCATTAAAAAGGTGGGTACAAAGTTACAAGAAGGCCCCTGGCATCTAATGCCCTGAAGATTCTATAAATCAAAGAAAAGGCCCCCAAGTTTACAGAAAACACCCTAGGACAGAAAAAGAAAAAGCCATCGAGTCCTCTGTCCTCTCCACCTCCGGCAGATCTCCATCCACGGCCGTCGCAGTCTCCACCGGGGACGAAACTACTTGGAGAAGATGCTCCGGTTGCTGCCGTGTCGAGATCGAAGAAGAACCTCCAGCAAAGGAGGTAGATGGAGCTCGATTTGAAATCGAGCGCAGCGAGGCCGCTCTTGCGACCGAAGATAGCGGTTACTCGAAAGCTCCGCTTGGGATTCGCTGCCGTGGCCTCAGCTTCCGACGGCCACCACGAACCGCCACCTCCACTCGTAGCCGCAGCGTCTCCGATCTTCTCTCCCTCGCCACCGAGGCAGGCCAAGAGAAGAAGCAGCAACACCGAGCTAGAGCAAAGGGGGCAAGGATAAGATCTCCTGGAGGAAGACGAGATAGGACCTTTACAGCACCGCTCCACCTCGCCACCACGGCCGGCCTGGAGCAGAGCTGTGCCAACCCTCGCCGAGACACGCTCGTTCCCCCCCTCGCCGCCACGGCCGGCCGGGGAAACGCTGCGCGAGCAGCTCTCGAGAACCACCAGGAGATACACCGCCAGAAATTTATTCAAGGGAGCAGCCGCGGTCCTCATCATCCTCCTCGCCCACCACCAGGGAAGAAGAAAGAGGAGGAAACGCCCTAAAGCTCGCAGGATCCAGGCGGAGAGATCCGGAGCTCTGCTCCAACTACCGGCCAAACGGCCAACTACCGGCATATTGCCACTACATCTACTCCTATCTACAACGACACCACCCCTCCGCCGTCTCCAACCGGCGATGCCGGCGGATAAGGCTCGGGGGCGGCTCGTTTCTCTCTGGAAGACTCTCAAGCCGCTTAGAGGAGGGGAGGAGGAGGGGAGGAAAGGAGACTCAGTGTCGGAAATGGTGGACCACCTCTTTTCTCATAGTAGGTACACTTCAAGGCCGTCTTTGGAATATGATTGTCGGATTGGCTTGGTCTTTAACTAATGGCGCGCAATCAATCCCACCATGGTGGTCAACCGTGACAAATGAAAAAGATCTTGCCTCTATCATTCTATTTTTCTCTTGGGAAATATGCCACGCGCGCAACGAAAAAGTCTTCAATAATAAACATGCCCCGACATCGGTTCTCCTAGCAAAGATTAAGCAAGAGGAAAAATTATGTTTTAACGGATGCTAAACGCATGATCAAATTATACCGAAGAATAAGCTTTTGTTGTAATAATGACACACCTATCATTCTTGTTACACAAAAAAAAACGTTCTTGTTATCTCTCTTAATTCATACTCCCTCCGTTTCGAAATATAAGATGTTTTAGGTTTATGAAGAAAATGAATCTAGACTTGTTTTAGTGTATAGATTCATTCCAAAGTTGAGTGAATCTACGTACTAAAACAAGTCTAGATTCATTTTCTTCACAAATCTAAAACATCTTATATTTTGAAACGGAGGGAGTAGATGGGTAAAGAGTTTAAAAAACAAAATGCGGGTGGAACAAACATATAGTACTGAGCTTATTATTTTCCTTGTAATTTTCACGAAACGCAACATGATCATATCCCGCGCGCCGCCTTCCCCATTCCTCAACGCGCCGGGACGTTGAGCGTCTTCCCGACGGAGAACCCGCCGTCCACCATGAGATTATGCCCGGTGATGTACCTGGCGTCGTCGGAGGCCAGGAACACGGCCGCCCTCGCCACGTCCTCCGCGCGCAGCACGACGCCGCCGCCCATCTCGTTGAAGTCCTCGTCGAACACCCGCTTGAGCACCTCCTCCTCTTCCTCGGCGCCAGCCCCCACCGGCGAGAACCCCATAATCTCCCTCACGGACCGCGTCCCCATGTCCGTGGCGATGGCGTACGGGGAGATGGCGTTCACCCTGACGCCGCGGGCCGCCAGCTCCGCCGCCGCGGACCGCACCATGCCGACCACGGCCGTCTTGGAGACGCTGTAAGCGTGCGGGCCCGAGCCGGCCAGCGCGCCCGCCGTGCTGGACGTGCACAGGATGCACCCCGCGCCGCGCGGCACCATGGCGCGCGCCGCGTGCTTGATGCCGGCGGCGACGCCCCGGAGGTTGACGGCCATGACGCGGTCGAAGTCGGCCATGTCCAGGGTCTCGATGGGCCCGCCCGCGTAGGTGCCGCCCGTGATGCCGGCGTTGTTGAACATGACGTCGAGGCGGCCGTGGCGCGCCACCGCGAGGTCCACGGCGGCCGCCACCTGCGCCTCGTCGGTCACGTCGCAGCGGGCGTAGCAGGCCGTGTCCGGGCCGCCGAGCTCGGCCGCCACGGCGCGGCCGAGGTCGTCCTGGACGTCGGCGAGGACGACCTTGGCGCCGTTCCGGACGAACTCCGCTGCGGTCGCCTTCCCGATGCCGCTCGCCCCGCCGGTGATCACGGCCACCTTCCCGGCCAACCTCCCAGCGCCCGAGGACGCGGAGAGGAGGCGAGACGAGCCTGAGCTCGCCGTTCCCGCCGCTCTACACTCTCAAAGAGCAACTCAGCTGCAGAACAGCAGTGGCGATGGACTTTCCCCAGCCAAAAAATCACACAGAACACAATGTTCCTGATCATACCTGAGAAGGAGGCGCATTGCTCGGAACATCCTTGACGACGAAGACGTGTCGTGACTGAGCTCGTTGCAACCGTCCTTCGTTTCTGCCCAAACATTAGCTAGGCGAACGCAGCTTTTATCGAAGGCTAAAGCTCAATCATGGAGGAGGTAGTCAGCAAGTCGTCGCTGCCGCCGTCGCGATCGATGATTGCAAGGTGCGCGCGCGTTTCGCACGAGTGGACTAGGAAAATCCATCCTTAGATATACGGTATCTATCTGACCTACGTGTGATTGAGCACATCGCTGTTGTACTTTGCCTCTTGTTTCTCGACCCTTGCTTTTAGATCTGTAATGACTATACTAACAGTCTAACAATGTTGTTTTTAATTGGAACTTTTTTTAGAAAGAATTAAACAAAATATTTGAAGAATTATTTTGTGAAAAGGATCCTTTGATTAAAAGAAACATACGATAGTACAAAGCACCACAAGTAAAAGGAAAATTACAACGAAATTCTCGAGATGCCCTTCGTCTTTGACCTCAAGACCGTGTCGACGGCGTGCCAGAGACATTGCTTCCTTTAAAAAAAAAGCCAAACATTTCAAAAGAGATAAATTTTAATAATAATATATACAAAATCATGTACTTCCTTCGATCCATAATAAGTGTCGCGGATTTTGTACAAAGTTGGACTACTCCCTGTCCTTGACAATTATATATTACTTCACTAGTAAAAAATATCTTCTATATATAAAATCCCTATACGTGTACTATATGTTGTACTGCAAACATTATAGTCGTAGATACTTGAATTCCAAAATTAAATTTAACTAAATTTAAGGCCACTAAATTTTTAATGAATTTAAGTTCACCTATAATCGTATCTCATATATGTTCCAATATACAATACTAAAAGCATCAACTAAATCGTGTTGTTCAGATGATCTTCATACACGACAATACATGCCCAACACTGATGCTTCATAATTCTGCTAGTTAGTCGCAAGTTATTTCATGTTCTAGAGTTACTGAAATTTGCGTTCGATCCAGGCACCATCCATCTACTTGAAGCTTGTTTCGATCTTCATCAACCCAAGTAATAATTATATTGTGTCAAGTGCAAGAATTTTCTTTTCCATTCACTCAAGAGTCAAGACTAGGATGAAAAATTAACGATTTTTTTGTCGATGCAATCATTCACCTTTTGCTATCTACATTCCAATGCAAGCACTTGTATAATCCTGAATTTGAAGCATGGCCGGTCTATCATATCAATGAAATCAAGAAAATGGGAAAACTATCTGCATAACAATGGATCTGCTATCTACTCCGCACATTCCAATGCTTCTGACTGGTTATCCGTGGTCAAAATTGGCATTGGTATTCATGCGCATGTGTTATATGCTTGGAAAGAAATATACATGTGAATTTTGTTTTGAAGAAGCAATTATGTCCCGTAGGAATACTATGATGGATACTAGTGTTTCTTCTTGTGCTCTATAGATCAGACGCTTAAAGAAGTTATTTTGTTTATTTGTAACAAGATGGAACATTTGCTATAGATGGAACTCTCCAAAATCTAGAAGAGAAGATAAACCACATCGGCATGATCTACTGGTTGCCACTATGGCATCGACTACAGGGCTCCAGGACCTGGAATTCAGCACCCTTGGGAACTCTTCCCGCGATGTATCTGCCTGCAACTTCCACCGCTTTGTGAGCTTCTGCGAGGGCTGTAATGCTCATCTCAGAGCATTGACCACAAATCCCTCCTGAAGCACGACATCTAACACGTGTACCATGGCTGTGGGTTGTGTCCAGAATGAGGCGCTGGAGCGAAGGTGCGCTCTCAAGTATGTGGATCGTGATCTCAACCAGGCTTTTGGCTGAACTGAAGCTCGTGATCGTCACCTGCCTGAGGCTGTTATAACAACAGCCTGGCTTGCACCTCGAGTACTTGGCTTCGTCGTCTCCAACAACAGGATCCTGCATCACGACATCTTGCTCTACCCTTGTTTCAAGAAAAACATCTTCCTCTACCTGCATACACATAGTGTAGGATCAATATCAATGATATCGCTAGGGTAAGCAAGTGGAAGTACACTAATACGACATGTAAGGTCCTAAAGATGAGGATAGTGACTTACCCACATGGTGAAAGAATCCAAGACAGGCGAAGCATCAAGAAAAGAAACAAGAGAGAAGGCATCATAGCTTGGGGTGAAGGCCTCCTTAGATTTGAGGACTCCTATTTCCAACTTCTTGAGGTGGATGAGCTTGGAGGACAACACTGGAGTGTCGAAATTCTGAAGGACAAATTCCAAGATTAATCTTGCCAGTGTTCTTCCAACACGCCAATGTTTATACATATCACTGCTCACTATATACTTTAGTTGTCACTATAATCTGATTATTAAGATGTTAGAACCAAAACATACCTCTTTATGAGAGCGCAGGATAAGGCACTCAACATTTGGTGCGATGTATGGAAGTCTGGCACGAACATAAGATAGAATGGCAGGCGCAGACACGTCGTTAAACCAAAAAGTTACATTCTTAAGTTGCGAAGAATTTCTGGCAGAGATTTGTACCAGGGGCCCCCCACTGTAGCGTAAAGTGCAAAGGTTTGGAGCATCGATCTCTACCACCTGCATCATCTCACACGTTTTAATATGGAGGATCTTGAGCTGCTGGAGCGTATAAGGTATTCTCAAGCAAGTTATGCCACTGCACCCGTACACCACCAGCTGCTCTAGCGCGGAAGACTTTGATAGAAAGTGTCCAAATCCTTCCTCACTAATGTGGACCATAGACAGATTTAAACTCTTCAGTCTTTTCAAGAAGCCAAGTGTTGATGTGGAATAGAAAATGCAAGACACAAGGAAAAGATCCTGAATCGAACTTGCAGCTTCCTTATCAGACAAAACCGAACACGGGAAGCTGTAGTAGTTTCCACCCATGACTGATTGCAGCATTAAGTAAAGTTCTTCGGTCCCAGATTTAACAGAGATTTCGAGCCACCTGTCCAGGTAGGATGCATCGATATTTTTGTAAGCGTAAAGATCAAGGCTAAGTGTCTTCACCTTGACCCCATTGCTGTAATGGTTTTCAAGAATTTTTTCAACTTTGTCAATGATAGAGATTTCTCTTTCCTCGTATTTCTTTTCAGTCAAACCGAGTGCCCGGTCATCGAGCATGAGGTTGGAATAGCGTCTCCAGGAACGCAGAAATACACGAGACACACAGGCAGCACGAGCAGCGTCTTGCACATGCAGATGCGAATGTATATGATGTACAATGTCCTGCGGAACCACAGGGACAAGTTTGACAGTTAGATTGTCACGAGTAGCTGACTGCGATGTATAGCTTGTTAGCTAATTAATGCATGTACTTTGCAATCAAGACCTGTAGTTGGTGAAAACAGTGACATCAATGGAGCTAAATTTATGTAACTAATGCCGGTGGATTTACATTTCACAGGAAGCCACTAATTTCTTATGGGGAAACGAATGATTATATAATTTAAACAATGCCACATTAAGAAATTCACAATTAGCAACAGTCAATTCGTCGTTTATTTTTCTTTTTTAACTGAACGTATTACGAAAATCCTACGAATAGATTGCAGATACCTCATTTATTCTGTCAGACCTGCAGCTTAACGCGAACAGCAAAGACAGTTCGGACACGATGATTTTGTGTTGAGCTCAGCTCTCTGTTCTCTGTTCTTTATACAGATAACCGAAGAAACGAAACAGGGCGTGTCCGAGCTATACGACCGCGCCGTCCCACGACCACTCGCCACCTCCCTATACTTCCGCTATGCTTGGATGAGCCCGTGTCATCCCACAATGCGCGCAAGGCAGCCTAACTACTTGGCTAAAACAAAGGTGAATCGGTCATGGCTCGTGCACATGTCGTTTTTATTCGTAATAACTGAACTTTTGAACAGATACTAAGAGCGGCAGGATTAACAGAAGGAAACATATTCTGGTCACGAAATTATTCTACTCTTAAGTACTCCCTCCGGCCCATATTAATTGACTCAAATTTGCCTAGATTTGAATAAATCTAGACACTATTTAGTATATAGGTTCATCTAAATTTTGACAAATCAAAGTCAATTAATATGGACCGGGAGAGAAGTAGAATAATTTCACTACCAGCAACACATACCTCTGGGAGTTTCTCAAAACCAAGCTCTTCTGTCGTATATTGGGCAGCATGAGAAATATCATCTTGTTGGCAGGTGGCACCGTTTGTTTCAGCTGATGAAGGTACTGACCCAGTATCTGCAATTGCAGCGCAGCTTGTAAGTATGCCTCAGTTTTGGTCATATTAGTACTCCCTCCGATCCATATATTAGTTGACTTGGATTTATCAAAATTTGGATGAACCTGTATACTAAATAGTGTCGGAGGGAGTATATACAATTAAATCTAGACAAATCCAAGTCAACTAATATGGGTCGAAGGGAATATATACAATTAAATTTTTGGCAAGAGGGAACTGCATATGAGCTGTCAAGAACCAGAGAGCTTCTTGAACAGGGGAAGATAGAAGCTTGGTGCACGAGAGCCGATACCGGCAGTCGGTTCGGTTAGGAAGAGGCCATGATCTGAAATCTGTTGATATTGTTTCTCTGAACAACGCCCTAGCTTAGCTGTGCTTGTGTATATGATGGGAACAATCTTATTTTGATACTTAGGCAGATTCGAAAACGATGCAAGAACCGACGAGATCAGTTGTCGCCTGGAGGAGAAGACGAATAGAGACGAAGCATGCATATATACATACATACCTGCAGGAGTAGTACTGGCCGGCGGCATCGATCGCGGAGAATCCGGATGGGGATGGAGGAGGCCTGGATGCAGATGAGGCGCGCGATCTGGGGACATGGTTATCTCGCTCACCGTGCGAGGCATAAGATTGAATCTAGGAGAGTTATATACACTGAAGCGTTTTAGTCCCACGTCTTGCAAACTGAGCAATATTAGTCCCACAACTTGCAACGCGAGAGTATTTTAGTCCAATTTGATGAATTTCAGCAAGTTGGACTGCTGTCTTGACAGTGCGTTTTTGCATTTTAGTCCCACAACTTATTCTCAGTGTGCAAACTAGTTTAACAGCTTGTAAAATGCAGGTCCGACCTGCTAGGGCTGAAAAAAACTATATTTACAAAATGGTGAATCGAACTCAGAAACCGCTCATACAGAACAACCGTGCCTACCATTGGAGCACAAACTGTTACATGCTATCAAACAGGACGGTACTTTCTTATATTAATATTGATGAAGCTGATTACCACAAGTTGAGGAAAATTGGCTTTATTTGCCAAAGAGAATCAAGCACCGAATATGTCGGCCAGGACAAGGGAACCAACACCAGTGGAGCTATGGTGGGTATATTGTCGATGTTGATGGGCGCATCCAATTGAACCAGAGTTGATGATGGGATGGTAGAATGTAGAGTCCGAGGCGAGGACAAAAAAGATAGGACGGCCGGTGGGCCGAGGCTTGGTGGCGGCGTCTGCGCTTGACATGAGCTTGGCCGAGATGCTGGAGGCAAGGATGCACGGTTTTGTAAGATGAAGAAGAAAGAAACCGAGCTCGGGCACGAGCTCGACCTTATCGGTCATGGCGGCGGTCGAGCGTTGCTAGTGGCGGTGAGGAGGAGCATCGGGAGTAGCCACGTGCCGCCAAGACGCCTTGACCTTGTCCCACCTCTTGGGATTTCGTGCACTCCTAGACTGTTTGTCATGGGCATGAACGACCAGCAAGGTACATGGGAGACCACGGGCAGCACGCGTTGGCTGAAGAGACATGGAGCGATGTGAGACAGTCGTACATGGTTGCATGGCGTTCGTCGTGGTGGCTCTGGTGTATTTAAATCGTTTAAATCTGTCAAACTTGCTGAAAAACAATCGGATTGGACTAAAATGCTCCTAAGTTGCAAATTGTGAGACTAGTATTGCTCACTTTGCAAGATATGGAACTAAAACGTTTCTATGATACAAGATGTGGGACTAAAACTGTATATACCTCAATCTAGGAAGGGAGGTGCTAACTGCTCTAATCTCGCGGGCGGTTGAGTGGCAACTGTTTGACGATATCCCAGGGTCAATAACTGACCTACAAGCAATGGCTTTAGTTTGGTCCCACCTCTTTAAAATCGTATATCTAGATCGACCCGAAAAAAATATTTCAAATGGTCTATGTATCTAGTGGTCTAAAATTTAGACATCCTCTAAACCAGCTACTTGTTATCCAGTGCATTCTTTTTTTACTTTCAAGACAATAGGTTTCACGAATAGATTAACAAAACATATTGTGGACATTAACATGGGGAGAGTCGGTCAAATAGAGCATAAGGGAACACCCCACCATTTATGCCATACTCATAACAGCAAGGCTTAAAATTCTTTGTCCCCGTTGATTTAGGCGTCTATATTCTTATCATGGATTCTTAGTGTGATGCATCTACCTTCAAGAATAATGATCCCCAAAATTGAATAAATGGATCACACGTGAGCCAACGGAAGGGTGAAAACAGAGACATATGTTACAAAGAATACATCAAGAAAAGATCAACGCATTGTAACACCCTCTGTCCTCTTATCTTCCCCTTTGTTAGCTCTATGGAGGACAGTCTATTCACCCATAGTATATGTACACCAGTCTGGCGTGCACAGAATATCTTACATTTCATACCATACATCCCAATCTGTCTCCAAAAACAATGTCGAAATGCAAATTTTCTTTCTTCGTAGTCAAAAAATTCCTTTCTCGAAAAAAATTATACAATATATATGAGTGCAATGAAGCCATATAAATTCGCGAAGAAAATTTAAGAATCCACCAAATGAAAAACATATTCTCAAGCTTGTGAGAGCTTTTCTGCAATCATCCTCGCTCTTATTCTGGCATCTATCACTAATATAAACATTGTTTCATACTTTACATAAAATGTTCCCTATTAACCTTCAAGAAAATTCTTCAAGGGTAACTATTAGTCGTGTAATCAGTGTCTTCTCCAAATTATTGTAATGACACGTGCTAGAAACTTCAGCAGTCAGCATTTTGATCTATGGTCACACAAAAAATGTAGAAATTAAAGGTACAAAATGACCTTTGGAAGGAGAAAAATGAAACTCACTCCCATAGCCATGTCGCAGTGCGGTGAACCTAGAGTTATCATCCCTAACCACGGATGAATCAAGTTATGTTCCCTTGGCAATATTTATATTTCCATTACAAATTATTATTGCTACAACCCTGAATTTAACTTCCTGTAAACTCAATAATGTTTCTTGAAGTTAGTATTCTCCATAGATTTAGTATAACAGTGACATAAAGTTGTTTTTCCTCGTTGGTTCCAACTATTTCCATGGCCCTCCTTGTTGCTTATAATACTCTTATGCATCAACTACTTCTTTGACCACGATATAGCTTGATTCATACAGTAAGGAAAAGATCTAGCATCAGCCAAATTATACACTTATAGTAATCCATTGTAAGGGATGGACCTCTTAGACTACATTGACTAATATATCCAACATGAAGATAGTCAAGTAGTAACCCTAAACCCTATGAAAACCAACCTCAGGTGGTGCAGCTGATCGATTCGTCCAGTCTTGTCAAATTTCATTTCCAAAAACTTGCCAAAGGGACTTCGCCATAAATTACAAACCAATGAGAATGCCAAAACAACCAGCTAGGGATATCCCGAAAAGGGGAACGGACATTTCATCTTAAGTAGAAGAAATATAAATCAATTGAGGAAACAATTACATCGACTTATTGTTCCTCAAAGTTTTTGCGTTACCAAAGGCTTCAAAAACTGTGTTTGACTGGAATATTATTGTAGGGGTTCGTAGCATGGAAAACAAAAAATTTCTATCGCATAAAACAAACAAGCCAAGATCTATCTACTAGATTGTAGCAACAAGTCGATGGAATAACTTACCCTCGAAGATTCCAAAGTGTTTAACGAGAGCGGATTCGTGGGTGATGTAGTACTCTTTCCCGATCTCAAGATAGTGTAGACGATCCTTCCGCACAAGGCTCAAGAAGGCCCTGGCATCACATCGCTCGACTTCGACGAAGACCTTCCTCTCCTTGTTCCAAAGAAAATGGAGGTTGTAGCACTCTCATGATTCCGCAAGACAACGGCGTGGTACCTAAGTAGAGGGAAATCCGCAGGCTTCGCCTTAAGCCGGAGCGAGTATGGTGGAGTATGAGAGAGGGCTATTAGTGGTCTAGAGATTAGACACACCAATTAGAAGGCTCTAAATCGTAGGCTAAAGCAATTAGAAGCTCTAAACCAAAACGGCTCTAAACCGGAGATTAGAGGATAGGAACTTGTCTAGAGAGGAGGCCCCGCCCCTCCTTTTATAGGTGGAGGGGCAGGCGCTGTGGGAGGGAGGAGTCCTCCCAACTCGCCTAGGTGGGCCGGGCTTGGAGAGGAGGACCTCCTCCAAGTTGGTTTCAACCTCCTCTTGCTTGTTTCCCACAGCTTCTGTTCCACGCTTCGCTTTCCAAGTTTCCTGTTTTAGCCGCTTGACTTTCAAACCGACAGCTTGACTTTTCAGTTTCGAACAGCAAGAACACTTAGTACATGATGCAATCATTCAATGACACATTCATGTACCTCCCCTGAGTGCCGGACAATCCGAACCTTCTAAAACATTCTCGATGAAAACACTAATCATTCCCGAACTCAAACGGACTTTCCTTATATGAATCTTATTCTCCGGACCATTCGGATCACCTCGTGATATACGGATCCCATCCGAGACTCAACAACATTCGGTCTCTTCATAATACCATAACTACTCAAACAACGTCAATCCTTAAGTGTGTCTCCCTACGGTTCGTGAATTATGCGACATGATCGAGACACTTCTCAACAATAACCAATAGAGGAATATGGAAATTCATATGGCTCCCACATATTTCTACGATTACTTTATGATCGAATGAACCACTTACATACGATACCAATTTCCCTTTGTCTCACGATAGTTTACTTATCCGAGGTTATGATCGTCAGATCTCGCATACCTAGTTCAACCTCATACGATAAGTACTCTTTTCTCTTTCCCGTGATATGTGATCCCTTGTGAACCAGTCACATGCTTGCAAGCTAATTGGATGACATTTCACCGAGAGGGCCCAGAGTATATCTATCCGTCATATGGATGGACAAATCCCATTCTTGATCCATGTGTTTCAACCACTACTTTCAACACTCAATGCCACCTTTATAGCCACCCGCCACGGTGTGGTGTTTGATGTCATCAAAGCATCCATCCGTAAAGGTGATATGCATGATATCATGGTCGAAGGAATTAGGTTACTATGTATCAGAAAGCATATAGCAATTGAACTATTGAAATGACTTGATCTTTATGCTACGCTTATCTATAGGAGTATGTCCACCATATCATTCTCCTAACGATATGATCTTGTTGTTGATAACATCTCAATGTTCATGATAGGGAAACCACAATCATTAATCAACCAACAAGCTAGTGAAGTATAGAGGCTATACTAGGGACTTCAAATTAAGTTTACAAATCACACAAGTATTAATGTTTCCTTGTTAATACTATTATAGCATGAATGTAAACATTTATCATAAACACAAAGATATAATAATAACTACATTTATTATTGCCTCTAGGGCATATCTCCAACAGCCTCCCACTTGCACTAGAGTCATCTAATCTAAATTACATGGTAATATACCGAACACCCATGGCGCTTTGGTGTTGGTCATGTTTTGCCCTGGAGAGGTTTAGTCAACTGATCCGCCACATTCAGATCCGTGTGTACTTTGCAAATCTTTATATCCCCATCCCGGATATGTTCTCGAATAGCGTGAAAATGCAGCTTGATATGCTTCACTTCTTGTGTGACCTTGGTTCTTGCGATTGGCTATGGCTCCATGTTATCACAGAGATAGACATTGGGTCCAGCGACTAGGAACCACACCCATTTCTGTAATGAACTCTTTCATCCATATCGCTTCTTGTGAAGCCTCCAAGCAGCCATGTATTCCGATTCAGTTGAAGATCTCGCCACAACGCTTTGCTTTGCACTCCTCCAAATTAATCTTGCACCATTCAAAATAAATACGTATCCAGATTGTGATTTAGAATCATCCGGATCGGTGTTCCAACTAGCATCGGTAACCATTAACAACGAGCTCATCACCTCCTTAAGAAAGAACCATATCCTTAGTTCTTCTCAAGTACTTAAGGATGTTTTTGATCACGTCCAATGATCCACCTAGATCACTTTGATATCGCTAGTTAAACTAACAAAGATATGCAATGTCGGGTCTAGTACATAGCATGGCATACATTAGAGATCCTATGGCTGAGGCATAGGAGTCTTACTCATCCTTTCTCTATCTTACGCCGATGTCGGACTTTGAGTTTTACTCAAGGTCGATAGCAACATGGGCAAGAACCCTTTCTTGCTTTCTTCCATTCCAAACCTCTTTAGAACTTTGTCCAAATATGTACTCTGTGACAATGATATTTGGCTTTGATCTATCTCTATAAATCTTTATGCCTAATATGTAAGTCGCTTCGCCAAGATCCTTCATTGAAAAACTATTATTCAAATATTCTTGACACTATTAAGAAGGTCTACATCATTCCCAATCAACAATATGTCATCCACATATAGTATTAAGAATGCTACAGAGCTCCCACTCACTTTCTTGTAAATACAAGCTTCTCCATAAGTTTGTATAAAACCAAAACTTTTGATCACCTTATCAAAACGTTGATTCCAACTTCGGGATGCTTGCTTCAATCCATAGATGGACCGTTGAAGTTTGCATACCTTGTTAGCATATTTAGGATCGACAAAAACTTTGGGTTGCATCATATACAACTCTTCATCAATATCTCCATTGAGGAATGCTGTTTTGACATCCATCTGCCATATCTCATAATCATAATATGCAGCGATTGCTAACATAATCCTCACAGACTTTAGCTTCGCTACTGGTGAGAAAGTCTCATCATAGTCAACTCTTTGAATTTGTCGAAACCCTTTATGCGACAAGTCGAGCTTTATAGATGAACATTACCATCAAGATCTGCTTTCTTCTTGAAAATCCATTTGTTCTCGATGACCTTCCGCCATCCGTAAGTCCACCAAAGTCCATACTTGGTTTTCGTACATGGATCCAATCTCGGATTTCATGGCTTCTTGCCATTTATTGGAATCTGGGCTCATCATCGCTTCCTCATATGTCTCGGGTCATCGGTGTTGTCCACCAACATGACACTCATAACGGATCATACCAATATGGAGTGGTACGAGTTCTCGACCTCCGAGGCTCAGAGCTACTTCAACCAAGTTTCATGATCACCATCATTAGCTTCCTCTTATTGGTGCAGGCACCACAGAACTTCTTCCGTCGCGCTACTCGCAATTTCGAGAGAAGGTTCGACAACCTCGCCGAAGTTCTACTTTCCTTCCAGTCACTTCTTTCGAGAGAAATTCCTTCTAGAAAGGATCCATTCTTGGCAACGAAGATTTTGCCTTCGGATCTATGATAGAAGGTATACCCAATAGTTTCCTTCGGTATCCTATGAAGACGATTTTTCCGCTTTGGGTTCAAGCTTGTCCTTGTAACTTCTTTACATAGGCTTCAGATCCCCAAACTTTAAGGAACGACAATTTAGGTTTCTTCCCAAACCATAATTCATACTTGTCGTTTAACGGATTTATACGGTGCCCTATTTAAAGTGAATGCTGTTTTTAATGCATAACCCCAAAATGATAGCGGTAAATCTGTAAGTGACATCATAGAACGAACCATATCTAAGAGAGTTCGACACGACGCTCGGACACACCATTACGCTGTGGTGTTCCCGGTGTCAATTGTGAAAGTATTCCGATTTCTTCAAATGCTCGCCAAACTCGTAACTTAGATATTCGCCTCCACGATCAGAACGTAGAAATTTAATCTTCTTGTTACGTTGATTCTCTACCTCACTTTGAAACTCCTTAAACTTCTCGAAAGTTTCGGACTTATGTTTCATGAAATAGATATACCCATATCTACTCAAGTCATCCGTGAAGGTAAGAACATAACGATAACCATCACAGGCGATGCTACACTCATTGGGCCACACACATCGGTATGTATGATTTCCAATAAGTCCGTAGCTCGCTCCATCATACCGTAAAATGGAGTCTTAGTCATTTTTCCCATCGACATGCTTCAGATCTTTCAAGTGATTCAAGAAGTCCATCGGAATGGAGTTTCTTCATACGCTTCACTCCAATGTGACCAAGACGACAAGGCCACATATAGGTCTAATTATCGCTTGATTTCAAACGCTTAGCCTCAATGTTGTTGATATGTGTATTTCCACTATCGAGATTCAATAAGAATAGACCATCTATCAAAGGTGCATGTGCATAAAACATATTACTCATATAAATCGAACAACCATTATTCTCTGATTTAAACAAGTAATCGTCTCGCAATAAACAAGATCCCGATATAATGTTCATGCTCAACACAGCACTAAATAACAATTATTTAAGTATAAAACTAATCCCGATGGTAGATGAAGGGTAGCGGTCGACCGCGATCACATCAACCTTTGATCCGCTTCCCACGCCGCATCGTCACCTCGCTCTTCGCTAGCTTCCGCTTATTCTGCAAAGACTGCTTCGAGTTACAAATGTGAGCAACCGAACCAAAGATCAAATACCTGTACTACTATGAGTACTAGTGAGATACACATCAATAACATGTATATCGATATACCTTTCTTCTTGATGTTGCCATTCTTCATATCCGCCAAGTACTTTGGGCAATTCCGCCCAAAGGACCTTCTCCCTTGCAAGAAAAGCACTCAAGATCGTTGGTCCAGCCTTGGTCTTCTTCGCCACGGTGGTAACTTTCTTACCACCCTTCTTGAAGTGTCCCTTCGCTTAGACTTGCCTTTCTTGAGTTTGGTGGTCTTATTGACCAACAACACTTGGTGCTCTTTCTTGATCTCCACTGCAGATTTTAACATATCAAACAGTTCGCAACTCTTTGTTCATGTTCGCATGTTGTAGTTCATCACAAAGTTCCTGTAACTTGGTGGCGTGATCGAGGACACGGTAAATCCCCAAAGCATTAGGAATCACTATACCCAAGCTTTGAAGTTTGTTTGCGTGCCTGGACATCTTAAGCACATGCTCACCGACGAGCTGCCTCTTCCATCTTGCGCTTAAAGAACTTTTCGAAGCCTCATAGCTTTCAATTGCCGCATGAGTCTCAAAATCAATTTGAGATCCTCGACAATATCATATGGGTCCGACTCTTCAAACCTTTTCTCAAGCTCCGATTCTAAACCATACAAGATAGCACATCGAACTATGGAGTACCGATTCTTCCGAGCGAGGTAAACATTCTTTACTTCATCGGAGCATCACCGCAGTGGGTCACCCAATGCATCCAAAGACATAGGTCAAATTACCATTTGTGAGGACAATCCTCAAATTGCGGAACCAATCCGTGAAGTTGCTTCCATTGTTTTTCAACTTTTCTTTCTCTAGGAACGCATTAAAATTGATGGTAGGGGATGCCATTGATCTACAACATATTTGCAATAGTTTAGACTAAATTTATGACAAATTGAGTTCAAATTAATTAATGAAATTAAACTAGGTGAACTCCCACCAAAACAACATCCTCACATTGTTTTAGTGATCACGAACCAAATCCACTACATCAACACCGATCATCACGAGAGTTGATATAGTTTCAATGGCGAACAATCGTCATGTTCATCATATCTACTATACGATTCATACTTTACCTTCGGTGATCCGTGTTCGAGACCATGTCTGCATACATGCTAGGCTCACAAGATCAAACCTTCGTTTCGCATGAGCAAATCTGGCTTGCTCACGTTGTATACACTTGCGTAATCTAACACACCCGATCATCACGTGGTGCTTCAAACAACAAGCTTTAGCAACGGTGCTAACTAAGGGCGAACACTTTATGACTTGAAATTGATGTGCATGAGGATCATCTTATAATGCTACCGTCGCTACCAAGCAATACAAGATGCATAAAGGATTAACATCACATGCAATTCAATAATATGTGATATGATATGGCCTTTCTTCTTTGTGCTTCCGATCTCCATCTTCAAGCACCTAACATGATCTCCATCATCACCGCATTGCATCAAGGTCAATGACGCTTCTCCATGGTTGTCGCCCACCGCTTCAACTATTACAACTACTTTGAATAGACACGCTGGTCTTAACATGAATTAAAGACAACCATATATTCTCGCCGTTTCCAACTTACAATAAGGAACATTGCATACATCAAATATAATCACAATCATGGCCATATCACATCATCAAGACACCCCCGCAAAACAAAGTTAGACGCCTCTACTTTCTTTTGCATATTTTACGTGGTTTGGGGCTTTCAATAAGTGTCGTTCTAACTTACGAACAAGAACCACAACATTGATACTAGCATTGTTGATTACCCGTAAATTGGATCTTAACTATGCTAGGAGAAACAGGCCCATAAAGCCACTTATGCAATACAAGTTGCATGTTAAGCGTGGAGCAAGTCTCATGAACGATGTCATGTAAGGTTAGCCCGGCCGCTTCATCCCAACATACCGCAAGATGCAAAGTACACAAAAGCAATCGACAATAAAGCATCAACGCCCACAATGACCATTGTGTTCTACTCGCAACAGATCTACATATAGACACTGACACGATACCAGTAGGGTTCGTAGCATGGAAAACAAAAATTTTCTATCGCATACAAACAAACAAGCCAAGATCTATCTACTAGATTGTAGCAACGAGTCGATGGAATAACTTACCCTCGAAGATTCCAAAGTGTTTAACGAGAGCGGATTCTCGGGTGATGTAGTCGATTTCTTCCGATCTCAAGATCGTAGACGATCCTTCCCAAGGCTGCTCCTAGCTTGCAATGATCACACGTTCGGTACTGACGAAGACCTTCCTCTCCCTTTTCCAAAGAAAATGGAGGTTGTAGCACTCTCCTCGCGATTCCAAAGACAACGCGTGGTACCTAAGTAGAGGGATCCCGCAGGCTTTGCCTTAAGCCGGAGCGCAGTATGGTGGAGTATGAGAGAGGGCTATTAGTGGTCTAGAGATTAGACACACCAATTAGAAGGCTCTAAACCGCAGGCTAAAGCAATTAGAAGCTCTAAACCCACAAGGCTATAAACCGGAGATTAGCGGATAGGAACTTGTGTGTCAGAGGAGGAGGCCTGCCTCCTTTTATAGGTGGAGGGCGCGGCCAGGAGGAGGGAGTCCTCCCCAACTCGGCCTAGGTGGGCCGGCTTGGAGAGGAGGACTCCTCCTCCAAGTTGGTTTCAACCTCCTCTTGCTTGTTTCCCACAGTTTCCGCTTTCCCACAGTTTCACGCTTCTGTTTTAGCCGTTTGACTTTCAAACTGGCAGTTTGACTTTTCAGTTTCGGAACAGCAAGAACACTTAGTACATGATGCAATCATTCAATGACACATTCATGTACCCCCCCGGAGTGCCGGACAATCTGGAACCTTCTAGAACATTCCCGATGAAAACACCGGAATCATTCCCGAACTCCGAAACGGGACTTTCCTTATATGAATCTTATTCTCCAGACCATTCCGGATCACCTCGTGATATCCCGGATCCCATCCGAGACTCAGAACTGTTGGAGATATGCCCAAGAGGCAATAATAAAGTGGTTATTATCATATCTTCACACTTATGATAAATGTTTACATACCATGTGAAGGGTTCGCAGCATAGAAAACAAAAATTTTCCTACGATGTGAACTATATACCAAGATCTATTTATACTAGATACAAACAACGGGCGGATGTACATCCGTAGAGAACATACCCTTGAAGACCGACAAAGTTTAACGAGTCCAAACTCGTGGTTGATGTAGACGATCTCTTGCCGATCTCAAGATCGAGAGGAAGTCCTAGCGCCGAAAAATGCAACGCATCCGTTTCGACACACGTTCGAGGCACCGAGCAACCTCCGCCTCCTCGCTCCAGCGATGCAGCGGAAGCACAACTCTTTCTTGCCGAAAAGCCACCGGGAACATGTATCTCGCTAGTCCGAGACCATGGGGGATAAATTCTAGAGGGGGAGAGAGATCCTTCACGAGGAGGTGTGATGTGAGAGGAGGAGAGGGGGGCCTTTTATAGGGGAGAGGGGGGGCACCCAAGGGGCCATGCGCCCAGCCATGGGGCTGCCCCCACCTCTTCCACATTCATGTGGGTGGACACTCCACTCACAAAATGGCCCTTCAAATTTCTCCACTCAAAAATCCACTCACATGCATTAAATTTCCACCAAATTTAATGCAAGCTCTCATTTAAATAAAACTCTTTTATTTATTTATTCAGAATTTTGCTAATTACTTTAATTAACAAACATTCACATAAAACCCCTTGCTAGTATTCCATTTCACATGAACCAGTTTCAATTTCAACCAAACAGCTTTTGTTCAGTGAAATAAATTCTCGCTTTCCTTTCTTTTCGGCATGAAACTTTTGCTCCAAATGGATGTTTGTCTCTTAAGTGTGTCACCCTACGGTTCGCGAATAATGTGGACATGATCGAGACCCTCTCGATCAATAATCGAAGCGGATCCGAGACCCATACCGACTCACACATTCAACGATGACTTTCTTGTGATCGCTTAACCTTTTACGCTAGTATCTTAATCCCTTTGTCTCACGATATATTACATGTCCGAGATTCGATCATCGGTATCTCCATACCTAGTTTGATCTCGTTCGACATGCACTCTTTTCGTTCCGTGATATAACATTCTAGTGATCAAATCACTTGCTTGCAAGCTAATCAATGTGATATCACCGAGAGGGCCCAGAGTATATCTATCCATCGGATGAACAAATTCCACTCTCGATCCATGGGCCTCAACATAACACTTTAGTAGTTCGAACCCATCTTTATAATCACCTGTTACGGTGTGACGCTTTGATGTTATCAAGAAACTCTTCCGTGTTAGTGATTGACATGATCTCATGGTCTAAGGATTAGGATCACTTCGTAAGTTGTTATAGCAATATAAACTCAATGACTTTGATCGTAATGCTATACTTCGGATGAATGTTCATCACACCATTACACTAATGTTGTGACCTCGTATTAACAACATCCAATGTCCATGATCAGAAACCTATGATCATCTTGTTAATCAACGAGCTAGTTTATAAGAGAGGCATAACTAGGAACTTTCTATTTGTTTATTAAACACACATGTATTAACGTTTCCGTATTAATACAATTATAGCATGCAAAATAAACATTTATCATAAATAAGGAATACGATAATAACCACTTTATTATTGCCTCTCGGGCATATTCCCTTCAGTCTCCCACTTGCACTAGAGACAATAATCTAGTTTGAGAACTTTGTGTATTGAACACCTATGGCTTTCTGGTGTTCCATATACACAATTGCAAGTGGTTAACATAATCTACGGATCTGACGCTTTCAGGTCCGTGTGTATTTGCATGTCTTTGCGTCTTCACGCATCACTCATTCTCCAATGAGATGGCATTGTATAAATTTGGTCTTTCGGTGAGACCTTTAGTTCCTTGGGGTTAAAACACGTCGATACTATTGTCATACAATATATCTTTAGTGTTAGCCTTATAACCACACCTTAGTTTGATAACAAACTACTTGACACAAATTCCCTCCTTTGCTGCTACTATAGCAGTTATATACTTAGCCTTTTGTTGCAGTATTCGTCACAATGTCTTAACTTTGGAACTCTTCCAAATCCATCATGGAATCTCCTTTCCATTACATTGTGCCACCCATAGTTTAAATTGAGATAAACTTAATTTGTATCTTGTGACAAAACTAGTATCAATGTAACGCTTTACAATGAACTATTTGTAATTGTTTGTCACCTCTACACAAATATATTCTTAGTTCTTCCAAAAGATCATAAGAATATCCTCACTATCGTCCAATGATCATTTTATGATTCATTCTGGTATATGCTCATAACACTTAGAGCATAGGACATATCTGGATGTGTACATATCATGGTATGATTGATCAAAACATTCTCGTGATTGCACTCATCAAGTGTCAAAGCACTTGAATCTTGTTTCACTTATCAAGTGTCGATACACTTGAATCTTGATTCAATTCCTTTCCATGTGACAAGAACTGTTTCTTGTCATTTCTATATTGAACTCCTTCAATATCTCATATATGTACGTTTACGTAACCATATTAGCGCCATCGCTCATCCACTATAGACATTCATGCTGAATATTCGGGTTTTGCCTAAGTCTTTCATCGAAATGAAATTCTTAACCATTGTCAATAAAATATACATCATTTCTAATCAACAAGATGTCTTCCACATAATGTATTAGAAATATGTCTTAGCGCTCCCACTTAATTTCTTGCAAATGCAAGCATCTTCATCGTCTCCTGATGAAAACTCGTTTTCATCATGGTGAAGATTCCAACTCCGCGATGCTTACTTCAACCATTGGAGTTTGCATGCCCTTTTAGCATCCTTTTGAATTTAACAAAACCCTTTGGACCGTGTCATGTACACGTCCTAGGTAACCATTCTATTAGAAGAATTTTGTTTTGTTTATTCATCTACCATATACCAAATTATATGTAGTGGTTGCTACTTTCATCCGTTCAGACTAAATATCGCTATGAAAGATCAAATCTTGTCATAGTCAACTCTTTGAACATTGTCATAAAATACTTTACAACATGTCGAATATTTCATAGATGTGATACATCCATGTCTGTTTCTATATAGATCCAAATACGACCGATAGGTTTTTACACCTTTCCGGAGGGTCTTCCAAGTTCAAAACTTGATTTCTCGTATATGGAACTATCACGGATTTTATGGCTTCAAGCCATTTGACGGAGCCAGGGCCCATCATCGCTTCTTTGTATGTATTCGGTTCATCATTGTCAAACAATAATGATTTACTCTCAAATCTTAGCATTTGATTGTTTAACCGACCTACTTGGTTCAATAGGAACTTAGATCTCCGTGACCACAACCTTTGAGGCACATAAGCTATGAGCATTATGGCAGCCTCGAGCGATTCATTGCGTTAACTCAGCACATTTAGCTAAGGTTCGTTAACCTTATCAAAGTTCTATTGTCCTCCCACTTAACTTTTATGAAAAATTCCTTCTTCAAGAAACTTCACATTTCAAGCGACAAACCCTTTTTGTCCTTGGTGTTAAGGAGGGATAACCAATTGTTATTCGAAATAACCTACAAAGACATGCTCATCCGACTTTGGTTGTAAACATCTTACTTATGTTTAGTATACCAAAATTTAAGAAATGACAACTTGGGTTTTACCCCAAACCATAACTCATATGGTGTCATTTCAACGGATCAAGATGGAGCTCTTTTCAGTGTAAAAGCGGTAGTCTCTAAAGCTTTAATCTTTTAAAACATAATGGCAGTTTTATAAATAACACCTTTGATCCAACCATGTCTCACAAGGTTTCATTACAAATCTCAAACACTCCATACTCCTATGGTGTTTCGGGAGATGTAAATCTAGGTATTTTGCTAAACTTGCAACTCAAATAAATCCTTTATGATAAAATCATAATTCATTTATTTTCTTGTTACACTTGTAATTCAAATAAATCCTTTATGATCAAATCATAATTCATTTATTTTCTTGTTACAATGATTTTCACTTCATCTTGAAAGTCTTTGAAAACGTTTTCAAATATTTCATACTTCTTTCTCATTAAGTGAATATTCACTCAAAATTCGGAGAAAGCATATGAAGTTGAAACCCATCTACATTTGCACATAATGGACTACATACATCGATATGTATAAATTCCAATATTTTAGTCGTTCGTTCTTCTTGGCCTTTGAACGAAGTTTTAATTATCTGAGGAAAGTCTCACAAGCGTCACTTGATCAAATCAAAGACTCCAAAAATCCATGAATATGGAGATTCTTCATGTTTTCTTTCCAATATAATTTAAACAGCGGTGTCACTTCATAAGTGATCTTTCAATCATTCGTCTTGCGACATTTTAGCATTAGGTTTTATGGATGTGATTTCTTCAACTAGATTTGTAAATCATCCATCTTATATGGAATACGGTAATTATTTGAACAACCTTTGTTCTCATAATACCTGATTTAAATAACAATTTTTAAAACAAATCTTGAAGTCAAGCTTTGATGTCAACGAGAAATACAAACAACGGTTTGTTTGTTTTCGATGAACATCATCACATTTTCTCTTGCCAGTTACTTAGGCCATTGTGGTTCATGAATTGCGTTGTTCCGTATGACATTTCATACCAACCAATTCGGTATCCAATACCCAAGAACCACATTGTTTAACAAGCAAAGAATACAACCATAACATGTATATCATATATATACCTAAATTGGATATTTCCAATCTTTTCTTTTCTGCCAAGTATATTTTATAGATTCTCTTTCAGCATTTCCTTTTCCTTTTTAAAAGAAACTATCAACATCAACAGTGGCGCCATACACGTGACACATAGTCCAAAGCGTGTATATTCAAATAATAATACCTTTGGTCTTGCACTTTGAAGTAGATCACCATCATCAAATGATCGGTATTCTTTCAAAATCCATTCTTTAGTAATCTTTTAGTGTAGTAAACATTTTACATACATATTCTATTCACCCTTATCATGACGACATTCATGATCAAGCTACTTTAGCTTATAAAGGCGAATCTTGAGTATAACATTACTTTCCAAAACCCTTTTGGATGATTAGGATGTCTAGCATCTCCAACCTTCGTAAATTCTCATCCAATATGAGAACATATATATACTCTATCATATTGCAGCAAAACATTGTTTGAGATATCGTTATATCGCACACATGATGGTTTACGAAACAATTCTTTCACTCCTAGATAAACTTGATATAAAACAATCAAGAATCGTGGAGGCAAACATGATACTTAAGATACTAACATCGGAATTGTTACTCTCGATTTAATACCAATTATTAAATTTCACGGAGTAAATAGAATTTTCTGAAAGTTTGCAATAGGACTTTAAACTTTAGATTGACACTCAACACAATACGATACCGGAACGTAAAGTATATATCCAGAATTCTATAGTTCTATTATCTCAATTACAACTATGCATAAGGTGGTGAACGAATGCCAATGACTACAACAAATTATGCAAATTCACTTTGATTTAATTTATGATAAATTGAGTTCTACTAATCCAAATTAGAAATGAACTCCCACTCAAAAACGACATCCCTCGTGCCTTTTTGGTGATTACATGAACCAAATCCACTACACCAAGTCCGATCATCACGTGAGTCGGTGTAGCTTCAAAGGCGAGCATCAAATGGGCATCATATCAATTATATGACTCATGCTTAACCTTTCTCTACGTGTTCCGAGGCCATGTCGTACATGCTAGGCTCGCCAAGTTAGAACCTTAGTATTTTTGCGTGTGTAAGCTCTTACACCAGTATGGTCGAGGATCCAAGTACACCCGATCATCACGTGATGTCTTGGAGCGAAAACATAATCGGTGCATACTAAAGGAAGAACACATTCTTATCTTGATATTTAAATGAGGAACATCTTATTATGCTTAACAAAGCTAAACAAGCAATATAAGATGTAATCAAACATCATATGTTTATTGGTGAAATTATATGGTTCCCGCAGATGATCTCTATCATGTGCATCGTGGTATGATCACTATCATACCTTTATGTGTAAGTCCAAGGTCTATGGATATTACACGTTATGTGTGTTGTAAGAGTATCATCTCATACTTCTACTTACAACATCACCATATCATATCACTAGCCCAGCAACAATCTAAACTAGACGCCTCTAATTTATCCATTGCAAATTTTACGTGGCTTAGGGCTTTCGAAGATAGAACCGTTCTTACCTACGAACATGAACCACAACGAGGATAACCAAATTGTTGACAACTCGTTGCAAATTAGATATTGACTATAGTAGGAGAGACAGACACCCGCTAGCCACTTATGCAAAACTAGTTGCATGTCAAGCGTGGAACAGGTCTCATGTGCGAGGACATGTAAAGTTTGTCCGCCGCTTCATCCCACTATGCCACCAATATCCAAAGTACAACTAAGAAGCAATAAAATGATCATCAGCCCACATACTCATATGTGTACTACCCGTGCAAAGTATCTACGCATAGATCCGGCTCGATACCCTTTGAAGGGTTCGCATAGAAAACAAAAATTTTCTACGATGTGAACTATATACCAAGATCTATTTATACTAGATACAAACAGCGGGCGGATGTACATCCGTGAGAACATACCCTTGAAGACCGACAAAGTTTAACGAGTCCAAACTCGTGGTTGATGTAGCGATCTCTTGCGATCTCAAGATCGAGAGGAAGTCCTAGCGCCGAAAAAGCAAGATCCGTCATCGCACACACGTTCGAGGCACCGAGCAACCTCCGCCTCCTCGCTCAGCGATGCAGCGGAAGCACAACTCTTTCTTGCCGAAAAGCCACTGGGAACATGTATCTCGCTAGTCCGAGACCATGGGGATAAATTCTAGAGGGAGAGAGATCCTTCACGAGGAGGTGTGTTGTGAGAGGAGGAGAGGGGGCCTTTATAGGGAGAGGGGGGCACCCAGGGGCCATGCGCCCAGCCATGGGCTGCCCCCACCTCTTCCACATTCATGGTGGACACTCCACTCACAAAATGGCCCTTCAAATTTCTCCACTCAAAATCCACTCACATGCATTAAATTTCCACCAAATTTAATGCAAGCTCTCATTTAAATAAAACTCTTTTATTTATTTATTCAGAATTTGCTAATTACTTTAATTAACAAACATTCACATAAACCCTTGCTAGTATTCCATTTCACATGCAGAACCGGTTTGCAATTTCAGAAAAGCAGTTTGGTGTCAGTGAAATAAATTCCTCGCTTTCCTTTTCTTTTCGGCATGAAACTTTTGCTCCAAATGGATGTCGGTGTCTCTTAAGTGTGTCACCCTACGGTTCATGAATAATGTGGACATGATCGAGACCCCTCTCGGATCAATAATCGAGCGGGATCCGGAGACCCATCGACTCCCACACATTCAACGATGACTTTCTTGTGATCGTCGGAACCTTTACGCTAGTATCTTAATCCCTTTGTCTCACGATATATTACATGTCCGAGATTCGATCATCGGTATCTCCATACCTAGTTTGATCTCGTTATCGACATGCACTCTTTTCTCGTTCGTGATATAACATTCTAGTGATCAAATCACTTGCTTGCAAGCTAATCAATGTGATATCAGAGAGGGCCAGTATATCTATCCGTCATCGGGATGAACAAATTCCACTCTCGATCCATGGGCCTCAACATAACACTTTAGTTACGAACCCATCTTTATAATCACCCATTACGGTGTGACGTTTGATGTTATCAAGAAACTCTTCCGGTGTTAGTGATTGACATGATCTCATGGTCTAAGGATTAGGATCACAGTAAGTTGTTATAGCAATATAAACTCAATGACTTTGATCGTAATGCTATACTTGGATGAATGTTCATCACACCATTACACTAATGTTGTGACCTCGTTAACAACATCCAATGTCCATGATCGGAAACCTATGATCATCTTGTTAATCAACGAGCTAGTTTATAAGAGAGGCATAACTAGGAACTTTCTATTTGTTTATTAAACACACATGTATTAACGTTTCCGTATTAATACAATTATAGCATGCAAAATAAACATTTATCATAAATAAGGAATACGATAATAACCACTTTATTATTGCCTCTCGGGCATATTCCCTTCACCATGCTATAATTGTATTAACCGGAAACATTAATACTTGTGTGATTTGTAAACTAAAATAAGAGTCCCTAGTAAAGCCTCTTGTTAAACTAGCTTGTTGGTTAATATATGATCATGGTTTCCTGATCATGAACATAGAGATGTTATTAACAACAGGATCATATCATTAGGAGAATGATGTGATGGACATACTCCTATAGATAAGCGTAGCATAAAGATCAAGTCATTTCAATAGTTCAATTGCTATATGCTTTCTGATACATAGTAACCTAATTCCTTCGACCATGAGATCATGCATATCACCTTTATCGGATGGATGCTTTGATGACATCAAACACCACACCGTAATCGGGTGGCTATAAAGGTGACATTGAGTGTTCGGAAAGTATTGGTTGAAACACATGGATCAAGAGTGGGTTGTCCATCCATATGACGGGATAGATATACTGGCCCTCTCGGTGGAATGTCATCCAATTAGCTTGCAAGCATGTGACTGGGTCACAAGGGATCACATATCACGGAGCGAGAAAAGAGTACTTATCGACGAGGTTGAACTAGGTATGCAGAGATACCGACGATCATAACCTCGGATAAGTAAACTATCGTGAGACAAACGGAAATTGGTATCGTATGTAAGTGGTTCATTCGATCGCAGTAATCGAGAAATATGTGGAGCCATATGAATTTCAGATTCCTCTATTGGTTATTGTTGAGAAGTGTCTCGATCATGTCCGCATAATTCACGAACCGTAGGGAGACACATAAGGATTCGACGTTGTTTGAGTAGTTATGGTATTATGAGAAAGAGACCGAATGTTGTTTGGAGTCTCGGATGGGATCCGGGATATCACGGTGATCGGAATGGTCGGAGAATAAGATTCATATAAGGAAAGTCCCATTTCGGAGTTCGGGAATGATTCGGTGTTCTCATCGAATGTTCTAGAAGGTTCGGATTGTCCGGCACTCGGGAGGGTACATGAATGTGTCATTGAATGATTGCATCATGTACTAAGTGTTCTTGCTGTTCCAAAACTTGAAAGTCAAGCTGCGGTTTGAAAGTCAAGCTAAACAGAAACTGGAAAGCAAGCTGTGGGAAACAAGCAAGAGGAGGTTGAAACCAACTTGGAGGAGTTCCTCTCCTCCAAGCCGGCCAGCCCTAGGCGAGTTGGGAGGACTCCTCCCTCCCTGGCCAGACCCTCCACCTATAAAAGGAGGGGCAGGGCCTCCTCCTCAAACACACAAGTTCCTATCCTCTAAATCTCCGGTTTAGAGCCGTTTTGGTTTAGAGCTTCTAATTGCTTTAGCCTGCGGTTTAGAGCCTTCTAATTGGTGTGTCTAATCCCTAGACCACTAATAGCTCTCTCTCATACTCCACCATACTCGCTCCGGCTTAAGCCCTCACGGATCTCCCTCTACTTAGGTACCATGCCGTTGTCTTTGAATCGCGAGAGAGTGCTACAACCTCATTTTCTGGAACAAGGAGAGGAAGGTCTTCGTCGAAATCAACGTGTGACCGACTGGAAGCGCTCTTGGAGCATGGCCGGAAGGATCGTCTCTGCGATCTTGAGATCGGAAGTGTCGACTACATCACCCACGAGAATCGCTCTCGTTAACCGCTTTGGAATCTTGAGGGTAAGTTATTCCATCGACTCGTGCTACAATCTAGTAGATAGATCTTGGCTTGTTTGTTTGTATGCGATAGAAAATTTTGTTTTCCATGCTACGAACCCCTACAGTGGTATCAGAGCCGTGTCTATATGTAGATCTGTTGCACGAGTAGAACACAATGGTCATTGTGGGCGTTGATGCTTTTATTGTCGATTGCTTCTTGTGTACTTTGCATCTTGCGGTATGTTAGGATGAAGCGGCCTGGGCTAACCTTACATGACATCGTTCATGAGACTTGCTCCACGCTTGACATGCAACTTGTATTGCATAAGTGGCTTTGCGGGTGCCTGTTTCTCCTAGCATAGTTAAGATTCAATTTACAACGGGTGATTGACAATACTAGTATCAATGTTGTGGTTCTTGTTCGTAAGTTAGAACTCGAAAGCCCCAAACCACGTAAAATATGCAAAGAAAGTAGAGGCGTCTAACTTTGTTTTGCAGGGGTGTGCAGTGATGTGATATGGCCATGATTGTGATTATATATGATGTATGCAATGTTCCTTATTGTAAGTTGGCAACCGGCAGGAGCCATATGGTTGTCTTTAAATTACATTAAGACCGCATGTCTATTCAAAGTAGTTGTAATAGTTGAAGCGGTGGGCGACAACCATGGAGAAGCATCATTGACCTTGATGCAATGTCGGTGATGATGGAGATCATGTTCGCTAGAAGATGGAGATCGGAAGCACAAAGAAGAAAGGCCATATCATATCACATATTATGAATTGCATGTGATGTTAATCCTTTATGCATCTTGTATTGCTTAGTAGGCAGCGGTAGCATTATAAGATGATCCCTCATGCACATGAATTTCAAGTCATAAAG
The DNA here is from genome assembly GCA_030063025.1 of Avena longiglumis. NCBI lineage: Eukaryota > Viridiplantae > Streptophyta > Magnoliopsida > Poales > Poaceae > Avena > Avena longiglumis. The sequence continues at coordinate 102,977,276 of CP125976.1, read as the reverse complement.
TGTTCACCCTTAGTTAGCACGTTGCTAAAGCTTGTTGTTTCAAGCACCACGTGATGATCGGGTGTGTTAGATTCGCAAGTGTATACAACGTGAGCAAGCAGATTTGCTCATGCGGAAACTAAGGTTTGATCTTGACGAGCCTAGCATGTACAGACATGGCCTCAGGAACACGGATTACCGAAAGGTAGAGCATGAGTCATATAGTAGATATGATGAACATGTTGATTGTTCGCCATTGAAGCTATATCAACTCTCGTGATGATCGGTTTTGATGTGGTGGATTTGGTTCGTGTGATCACTAAAACAATGTGAGGGATATTGTGTTGAGTGGGAGTTCGCCTAAATTAATTTAATTATTAATTCGAACTCAATTTATCATAAACTAAATCAAAGTGAATTTGCATAGTTGTTGTAGTCATTGGCATCCGTTTACCACCTTGCGCTTAGTTATAATTGAGATGATAGAACTATAGAATTCTGGTTAGTTACTTTACGAACTGGTATCGTATTGTTTTAAGTGTTAATCTATAGTTTAAAAGTCCTATTGCAAACTTTCAGTAAGTTCCGGTTACTCCATGAAGTTTAATAATTAGTATTAAATCAAGAGTAACAATTCCAAGTGTTAGTATATAAGTATCATGTTTGTCTCCATGATTCTTGATATTCAAGGGATACTCTTAATATCAAGGTTATCTAGGATCTGAAAGAGTTGTTTCAGAAACCATGATGTGCGGAAGATATTGTGATATCTGAAACGAAGTATTGGTTACAACATGATAGAGTATAATATGGCAAAAGTCAGGTTCTCATATTTGATGAGAATTTGCAAAAGGTTGGAGACACTTGTTGTCCTAATCCTCCAAAAGGTTTTGGATAGCAACATTATACTCATAATTCATCGTTATAAGCTAAAAGTAGCTTGATCATGGACGATTCCATCATAAGGGTGAATATTTGATGTAGGTAAAATGTTTACTACACCAAGAGATTACTAAAGAAAGGAATTTGAAAGAACACCAAACATTTGATGATGGTGATCTACTTCAAAGTGCAAGTCCAAAGACATTGGTATTTAACTATACACGCTTTGGACTATGTGTCATATGTATGACTCCACTATTGATGTTGATAGATTCTTTCAAACAGAAAAGGAAATATTGAAAGAAAATCTCATAAGTATATGGCGAAGGAAAAGACTAGAATTGTTCGGTTTAAGTATATAGATGATATACATGTTATGGCTATATTCTTTGCTTATTAAACAATGTGGTTCTCAAGTATTTGATCTCGAATTTGTTGGTGTGAATCGTCATACGAAACAACACTATTCATGAACTACAATGGCCTAAGTAACTAGCAAAAGAATATGTGATGATGTTCATCGAGAACAAATAAAGGGTTATTGTGTTGCTCGTTAAACATCAAAGCTTGCCTTCAAAAGATTTGTTTTATCAGGTATTATGAGAACAAAAGGGTTGTTCAAATAATTGCCGTAATCCATAAAAGATGGATTCGCAAATCTCGTTGGAGACATCACATCCATAAAACTAGTGCTAAAGATGTCGAAAGACAAATTGATTGAAAGATCACTTAGGAAGTGACATCGCCGTTTAAATTATACTGAAAAGAAAACATGAAGAAACTCCATGTGGATGGAATTTTGGAGTCTTTTGATTTTTGATCAAATGACACTTGTGAAACTTTCCTAGAGATAATTAAAACTTCGTTCATAGGCAAAAAGGGAACGAATGACTAGCTTATTGGAACTTTTACATATTATTGTACGAAATCCATTATGTGTAGTCAAAAGCGATGGATTTCAACTTCATATGCTTTCTCCGAAAATTTGAGTGAATATATGAATATTTACTTAATAAGGATGAAGTGTGAAATATTTGAAAAGTTCAAAGTTTTTCAAGATGAAGTGCAAAATCATTGTAACAAGAATATAAACAGTTTATGATAAAGATCATAAAGGAAGATATTTGAGTTACAGAGTTTAGCATAATACCTAAGATTTAAGGAATCGTTCCGTGGATTTGCATTTCCCGAAACACCATAAGGGTATGGAGCGTTCGAGATATGTAATTAAACCTTGTTTGACATGGTAAGATCAAAGGTTTAATTCATAAAACTGCCATTATATTTTAAAGATTAAAAGCTTTAGAGATTATCGTTTTTCCACTGAAGAGAGCTCCATCATAATCCGTTGAAATGACACCATATAAAGTTATGGTTTGGGATAAAACCCAAGTTATCCTTTCTTAAACATTGGTATGCTTTGCATAAGAAAGATGTTTGCAACCAAAGTCGGATGAACCTGTCTTTGTATGTTATTTTGAATAACTGTTAAGTATTCCTCCATAACACCAGAGACAAAAGTGTTTGTCGCTTAGAACGTCAAGTTTTTTGGGAAGGAATTTTTCGTGAAAAGTTAAGTGGGAGGACAATAGAACTTTGATAAGGTTAAAAGAACCTTAGCTATATGTGCAGAGTTAGCATGAGAAAAGTGTTCGGAGGCGCAACAAAGCTCATGGCTCACGTACCTCAAAGGTTGTGGTCACGGAGATCTAAGTTCCTATTGAAACAAGTAGATCGGGTAAACAATCAAATACCAAGATTTGAGGGTTGAATCATTATTTGAGAATAATGAACCGACTACATGCAAAGAAGCGATGATGGGCCCTGACTCCGTCAAATGGCTTGAAGCCATAAAATTCGTGATAGTTCCATACACGAGAAATCAAGTTTTGAACTTGAAAGGACCCTCGAGAAAGGTGTAAGACCTTACAGTTGTGTTTGGATCTATAAAGAAATAGACATGGATGTTTCACATCTATGAAATATTCGACATGTTGGGAAAGAGTTCACAACAATGTTCAAAGGTTGTATATGACAAGATTTGATCTTTCATAGCGATGTTTAGTCTAGACGGATTAATGTAGCAACCACTACATATAATTTTGTTATATGGTAGTTGAATAAACAAAACAAGTTCTTCTAATAGAATTGTTACCTAGGGCGTGTGCATGACGGTCAAAGGGTTTTGTTAAATTCAAGGATGCTAAAACATATGCAAACTTCAATGGTTGAAGTAAGCATAGGAGTTGGAATCTTCACTATGATGAAAGCTGTTAAAGTTTAATTTCATCGAGACAATGAAGATGCTTGAGTTTGCAAGAAATTAAGTAGGAGCGCTAAGACATATTTCTAATACATTATGTGGAAGACATATTGTTGATTGGAAATAATGTATCTTTTATTAACACATATTAAGAATTTCATCCCGATGAAAGACTTAGGCAAAACCCAAATATTTGGCATCAATAGACGCTAATATGGTTATGCCAGAAGTACATAGACGAGATATTGAATGAGTTCAATATAGAAACTACAAGAAAAGGTTCTTGTCGCACAGAAAGGATTGAAAGAGTTCAATGTTGATGATATATTCAAGTGTATTGACATTTGGTAAAGTGAAACAAATAATCAAGTATAGATTAATACTTGATGTATGAAATCACAAAGAGTATTTATATCAATCATACTGTGATATGTACAAATCAGATATGTCCTATGCTCTAAATGTTGTGAGCATATACGAGAATGATTTGTAAGATGATCATTGGACAATAGTAAGGATATTCTTATGATCTTTGGAAGAACTAAGAGTATATTATTTGTAGAAGTGACAAATAGATGGTTAGTTCATTGTAAAAGTACTACATTGATACTAGTTTTGTCACAAAGTACAAATTAAGTTTATCTCAATCTAAACTAAGGGTGGCACAATATAATGGAAAGTGAGTTCCATAATGGATTTGGATGAGTTCCAAAGTTAAGACATTGTGAGATACTACAACAAAGGCTAAGTATATGACTATTATAGCGACAAAGAGGGCATTTGTGTCAAGTAGTTTGTTATCAAACTAGGTGTAGTTCACAGAGGGATAATACTATGAATATATATTGTGCGACAATATTATCATAATGTTTTAACCCCAAAGAACTAAAGGTCACACCGAAAGACCAAATTTATACAAAGCCATCTCATTAGAGAATGAGTTATGCGTAGAGACGCAAAGACATGCAATTACACGGACTGGAAGTGTCGGATCCGGAGATCGATTGACCACTAGCATCAGGTACATACAACTTAGGAAAGCCATAGGTGTTGAATACACAAAGGTTTGAAACTAGATTATTGACTCTAGTGCAAGTGGGAGACTGTTGGAGATATGCCCAAGAGGCAATAATAAAGTGGTTATTATCATATCTTCACACTTATGATAAATGTTTACATACCATGCTATAATTGTATTAACAGGAAACATTAATACTTGTGTGATTTGTAAACTAAAATAAGAGTCCCTAGTAAAGCCTCTTGTTAAACTAGCTTGTTGGTTAATATATGATCATGGTTTCGATCATGAACATAGAGATGTTATTAACAAGGATCATATCATTAGGAGAATGATGTGATGGACATACTCCTATAGATAAGCGTAGCATAAAGATCAAGTCATTTCAATAGTTCAATTGCTATATGCTTTACGATACATAGTAACCTAATTCCTTCGACCATGAGATCATGCATATCACCTTTATCGGATGGATGCTTTGATGACATCAAACACCACCGTGGCGGGTGGCTATAAAGGTGGCATTGAGTGTTCGGAAAGTATTGGTTGAAACACATGGATCAAGAGTGGGATTTGTCCATCCATATGACAGATAGATATTACTCTGGGCCCTCTCGGTGGAATGTCATCCAATTAGCTTGCAATCATGTGACTGGGTCACAAGGGATCACATATCAGGAACGAAAGAGTACTTATTGGTAGAGGTTGAACTAGGTATGCGAGATACCGACGATCATAACCTCGGATAAGTAAACTATCGTGAGACAAAGGGAAATTGGTATCGTATGTAAGTGGTTCATTCGATCGCAAGTAATCATAGAAATATGTGGGAGCCATATGAATTTCCAGATTTCTCTATTGGTTATTGTTAGGAGAAGTGTCTCGATCATGTCGCATAATTCACGAACCGTGGAGACACATAAGGATTCGGCGTTGTTTGAGTAGTTATGGTATTATGAGAAAGTGACCGAATGTTGTTGAGTCTCGGATGGGATCCGGGATATCACGAGGTGATCCGGAATGGTCCGGAGAATAATATTCATATAAGGAAAGTCCGTTTGAGTTCGGGAATGATTCCGTGTTCTCATCGGGAATGTTCTAGAAGGTTCGGATTGTGCGGCACTCGGGGAGGGTACATGAATGTGTCATTGAATGATTGCATCATGTACTAAGTGTTCTTGCTGTTCCAAAACTTGAAAGTCAAACTTCAGTTTGAAAGTCAAGCAGCTAAAACAGAAACTGGAAAAGCGAAGCTGGGAAGCAGGAAACTGGAAACAAGCAAGAGGAGGTTGAAACCAACTTGGAGGAGGAGTTCCTCTCCTCCAAGCCGGCCAGCCCTAGGCCGAGTTGGGAGGACTCCTCCCTCCCTGGCCAGCCCTCCACCTATAAAAGGAGGCAGGGCCTCCTCCTCAAGACACACAAGTTCCTATCCTCTAATCTCCGGTTTAGAGCCGTTTTGGTTTAGAGCTTCTAATTGCTTTAGCCTGCGGTTTAGAGCCTTCTAATTGGTGTGTCTAATCCCTAGACCACTAATAGCTCTCTCTCATACTCCACCATACTCGCTCCGGCTTAAGGTGAAGCCTCGGGATCTCCCTCTACTTAGGTACCATGCTTGGTTGTCTTGCGGAATCGCGAGGAAGTGCTACAACCTCCATTTTCTTTGGAACAAGGAGAGGAAGGTCTTCGTCAGTACGACGTGTGACCGATTGAAGCGCCTTGGGAGCATGCTAGGAAGGATCGTCTCTGCGATCTTGAGATCGGAAGTGTACGACTACATCACCCACGAGAATCTGCTCTCGTTAACCGCTTTGGAATCTTCGAGGGTAAATTATTCCATCGACTCGTTGCTACAATCTAGTAGATAGATCTTGGCTTGTTTGTTTGTATGCGATAGAAATTTTTTGTTTTCCATGCTACAAACCCCTACACGAACAACATTCGGTCTCTTTCTCATAATACCATAACTACTCAAACAACGTCGAATCCTTAAGTGTGTCTCCCTACGGTTCGTGAATTATGCGGACATGATCGAGACACTTCTCCGAACAATAACCAATAGAGGAATCTGGAAATTCATATGGCTCCCACATATTTCTCGATTACTGCGTCGAATGAACCACTTACATACGATACCAATTTCCCTTTGTCTCACGATAGTTTACTTATCCGAGGTTATGATCGTCGGTATCTCTGCATACCTAGTTCAACCTCGTTCGATAAGTACTCTTTTCTCGTTCGTGATATGTGATCCCTTGTGACCGGTCACATGCTTGCAAGCTAATTGGATGACATTTCACCGAGAGCCCCAGTATATCTATCCGTCATATGGATGGACAAATCCCATTCTTGATCCATGTGTTTCAACCAATACTTTCCGAACACTCAATGCCACCTTTATAGCCACCCGATTACGGTGGTGTTTGATGTCATCAAAGCATCCATCCGTAAAGGTGATATGCATGATCTCATGGAAGGAATTAGGTTACTATGTATCGAAGCATATAGCAATTGAGCTATTGAAATGACTTGATCTTTATGCTTATCTATAGGAGTATGTCCACCATATCATTCTCCTAACGATATGATCTTGTTGTTGATAACATCTCAATGTTCATGATAGGGAAACCACAATCATTAATCAACCAACAAGCTAGTGAAGTATAGAGGCTATACTAGGGACTTCAAATTAAGTTTACAAATCACACAAGTATTAATGTTTCCTTGTTAATACTATTATAGCATGAATGTAAACATTTATCATAAACACAAAGATATAATAATAACTACATTTATTATTGCCTCTAGGGCATATCTCCAACAATTATTTGCTATAAGAAAATCGCCAATGCATATGTTTTCATTTGAGAGCGCTACAATTATTAAGCAAATAAAAGAAAAGGTTAAATGATCTTGCCTCTAGAACTTGTTTCTCTACACTTTCGCGTTTCAATTCCAGATCGCTCGCCAAAGCGTGCAAGATATCTCATATGAATCTTCTGGGATTGCCAGCACCACTTTCCTCACGCACCAATATAGAATTGAGTTTTCCTTGATTTATTTTTTTTCCCTGGTATGCCATATTAATAGATTGCATCTGGTAGGCCGTGTATGACAATCTACCTATAAGCAACAATCTGCAATTCCAAAGACGTGAGGACATAGTTTCACACGATCTGACTCTATTGTTCCGTCATGTAGACCACGTGAAGACACAAATCATAACCTGGGATAGATTGAAACAACAAAAATCGTGAGGATTTGAATGGGGTCTCGGCGGTACTCACCCGGTCATGGTCGTCACTTGTTAGACGGACAGAGCGGCATCTATGGCGGCGGCGGCAGAGGCGGGATCCAGCGGGAAGAGCGGCGTGAGGAGCGGTGGCGTTAGTGCGAAGGCGTGGCGGCGTCCCAAATCGTCGGACGGAGCGGCGTGAGGAACGGCGATGTGTCAGCGGCCAGGGCAGCGCGGCCGGATGCGTGCATCGTGGTGGCTAGCAAACTGCGGCGTCGGCGTGGAGGGCGTTACTGTGCGAGGGGCGACCTTTATTTTTATATAATTGTGGGCTGGTGGATTTGGCATGCATGGTTAGACGTCTAACCACGTTTTAGTGTTAATCTGATCCGGTATTTTAGACGATTAGAGGGATTAGAGGGTTGCGATTGTTCGGATCTGCTGCTCTGGCTCTTTTTAGATTCGTGTAGATGTAGATGTAGATGTAGATGTAGATATTTAGACAACGGAGCCACGACGGCTAAAGCAAAGCAAGTCGCTCACGAGCTTGTCACCATGCCAAATCGGAGCTTGTCACCACGACGGCTAATGCCAAATCTTAAGTAGACTACCAAATTTAGACAAGCCACTAGAGATGCTCTAACACCATCTCCAATACAGAAGCGCTAAAATAATGCGTGCTATAAATCATTTGCAACGCCCTTTCAATGCGTGTACGTGTGTCGCTCCACTGGACGCTACAAATTTACGCGCGGCGAAACAGCGCTCCACCGAACGCTACAAAATCCAGCGTGCACCGGCGGTACAAACACATTTCAACACACCAATCTCAAAATTCAGCGTGCACCGGCGGTGCAAACACATTTCAACACGCCAATCTCAAAAAATAAGATAAAAACATACAATAAAATCAACAAAAAAATCAAAATCAAAAAACAAATACTACAAATTAGAGTTCAACGACGAACGAAATTAAACACAATAATAAAAACTAGTACCACTTATACTAAAACATGTTTAAACACGATAAGAAACTAATCGGAGACGTCCTCCGTTGAGGACGAAACCGGCGTCGACGACCAAAGATCCATCTAACACGTGTCGTCCTCCGGGATCGTGGGAATGTCCAGTTGCGTGAGGATGTAGGTGCGCCGGCACGCCTTGTCGGCCCCCCTCTCGCGACGGTTTTGCCGCCTTTGCTACGTCCTTTGCTCTTGTTCGGCGTAGAAACGCTCCACGACTTGGACATATTTCGGGAAGCACTCCACCCACAACAGGCGGCAACACTCGTCCTTCGCGACATTCGCGAGGTGGCGCCCCTCGTCGGCGGCCGCAGCGCGAACATCTCCGCCTGCTCGCGCGTGTGGACATCGTTAAAATTCATCGACTGGGGAGGCTGGCCGAGGTGCCATGTCGCCGCGTCGTACGCGCGCGTGGCCTCATGCGTCGTATTGAAGATCCCGAACCCGATGTGCGTCTCGCCAGAGCGGATCTCCGCATAGAAGTTCCTCGTCGGGCGCGCTCGGACGCCGACGTAGCCATCATCTCGGCGTTGATGGCGGCGTGGGCTTGCGTGGCGCGTGGAGGTGAAGAGGCAGAGCGGGTGTGGCACACGCAGAATAGGGGGAAGTTTCCGGGGCGGTTGGTTTGCACGTGCGCTGTGACTTTGCGGCGCGCGGTAGCTATAATGCTCAAGGTTGTGCAAAATGGCACGCGCGGCAAAAAATTTCGCGCGTGTGCTGGGCGGGCAAAACTCCTACACGCGCGCTAAATCGGCGGTTTTTTTTTCTGCGCATCGCTATTTTAGCGCTTCTATTGGAGATGCTCTAAATCTTTAGTAAGTGGTATAGTCCTATTTTTCTCGGACCATTTTTATTTGTCTACGTGACGCTTTGAACACTGCCACAAGATCGGCAATAGCGTCTAGGAGGGATACCAATCAGACGTCTATATTTGCGAAAAGGTCTGTGGACCCTCGAGTGAATCATGTCGGGGGGATACCCGATGGTTGCTTCCTCATCGAATCGGCCGTCTCCTCGGTGTACCACGGCTATGTCGCGTCCCTCGTCGCCGCAGTTGGCGTCCTCGCCCATCTCCGTCGAGTATCGCCTCGTGCCCGATCACTCGGTGCCCTCTGCCTACATGACGCTTGGGTCGCGCTATGGTGGGTCGGCGAGTGTCTCACGGAGCACAGCAACGGCGCGCACCTGTTTCTCATGGGTGACTGCGTCGGCAGCAATATCATGCACAACATCCTGATCAGGGGACAAGCTGACACCGAGGATCGAGGGCACGATCCTTCTACTTCCCTGGTTTGGTGGGAGCACAAGCTTCGAAGGCGAGGACAAAGTGTTGGAGATATGCCCTAGAGGCAATAATAGAAGTAGTTCTTATTATATCTTTGTGTTTATGATAAATGTTTATATTCATGCTATAATAGTATTAACCGGAAATATTAATACTTGTGTGATTTATAAACTAAATTAGAGTCCCTGGTAAAGCCTCTTTGTAATACTAGCTTGTTGGTTGATATATGATCGTGGTTTCCCGATCATGAACATTGAGATGTTATTAACAACAAGATCATATCATTAGGAGAATGGTGTGATGGACATACTTCTATAGATGAGCATAGCATAAAGATCAAGTCATTTCAATAGTTTGTTTGCTATAAGCTTTCTGATACATAGTAACCTAATTCCTTCGACCATGAGATCATGCTAATTACCATCACTGAAAGGATGCTTTGATGACATCAAACACCACACCATAACTGGGTGGCTATAAAGGTGGCATTGAGTGTTCGGAAAGTATGTGTTGAGGAACATGGATCAAGGTGGGATTTGTCCATCCATATGACAGATAGATATACTTTGGGCCCTCTCGGTGGAATATCATCCAATTAGCTTGCAAGCATGTGACTTGCTCACAAGGGATCACATATCACATGAACGAGAAAAGAGTATTTATCAGTAACGAGGTTGAACTAGGTATGCAGAGATACCGACGATCAGACCTCGGATAAGTAAACTATCGTGAGATAAAGGGAAATTGATATCGTATGTAATTAGTTTATTCAATCGCAAAGTAATCATAGAAATATGTGGGAGCCATATGAATTTCCAGATTCCTCTATTGGTTATTGATCGGAGAAGTGTCTCGATCATGTCCGCGTAATTCACAGACCGTAGGGAGACACACTTAAGGATTCGATGTTGTTTAGTAGATATGGAATGTAAGTATGGAGGCCGAATGTTGTTCGGAGTCTCGGATGGGATCCGGGATATCACGAGGAGATCCGAAATGGTCCAGAGAATAAGATTTACATAAGGAGAGTCCAATTCCGGAGTTTGGAAATGATTCCGATGATTTCATCGGAGAGGTTCTAGAAGGGTTTAGAAGATTCACCGGACCGGAAGGGGAAGGGTACATGAATGTGTCATGGATAAGTGGAATGATTGAATCATGTCCTAGGTCACTTGGTTGGGCATTTGCAAGAAAGAAATTAAGCTCCAAATTGAAAGTCAAAAAGGCAAGTTTGAAAAGTTAAACTGGGACAATATATCCTGGTGGAGGAAGGAAAGAATCCTTCTTTCCCTCCACCACAAGCCAACCAGGAGAGGGAGTTGGGGAAGGATTCAAACTCCCCTCTCCCAAGCTTCCCTCCCTCTCATAAATAGAAGGGAGGGGGTGCCCCAAGGCCACACAACCAGCCCCTCCCCACCTAGTCGCGCCGCCGCCGCCATGCGCCACTGCCGGATCGTCGTCGCTATCCTAGCCGCCGCCGACTCCACCTCCGCCTCTCCGGCCCTCTAAACCCTAGATCGCCGGAAACCCTAAATCCACCATAACCTGCTCCGGCTTAGACGAAGACACAGGATCTTTACTCCGACACCACGATGTCGTCTTTGCGGAATCGCGAGGGAGAACTACAACCTTTCTTTTCTTTGGAACAAGGGAGAGGAGGTCTTCATCGAGTCAACGTGTGACCGATCATGGAAGCTGCCGAATGCAGTCCGGAAGGATCATCTACGTGATCTTAAGATCGGCAAGTGTACGACTACATCACCCATGAGAATCTGCTCTCATTAACCGTTTTGGAATCTTCGAGGGTGAGTACTCTAATAGAATCGTTGGTACAATCTAGTAGATAGATCTTGGCTTGTTTGTGTGCATGCGGTAGAAATTTTTTGTTTTCCATGATACGAACCCCTACAGTGGTATCAGAGCCGTGTCTATATGTAGATCTGTTGCACGAGTAGAACACAATGGTTATTGTGGGTGGTGGTGATTTTATCATCAATTGCTTTTTGTGTACTTTGCATCTTGCGGTATTGATGGGATGAAGCGGCCCGGGCTAACCTTACATGACATCATTCATGAGACTTGCTCCACGCTTAGCATGCAACTTGTATTGCATAAGTGGCTTTGCGGGTGTCTGTCTCTCCCATCATAGTATAGATGCAACTTGTAGATAGTTCAAGCATCAACGTTGTGGTTCTTGTTCGTAAGTTAGAACGACACTTATTGAAAGCCCCAAACCACGTAAAATATGCAAAGAAAATTAGAGGCATCTAACTTTGTTTTGCAGGGGTGTGCTGTGATGTGATATGCCATGATTGTGATTATATATGATGTATGCAATGTTCCTTATTGTAAGTCGTCAACCGGCAGGATCCTTATGGTTGTCTTTTAATTTCGTTAAGACATGCGTGTCTATTATTCAAAGTAGTTGTAATAGTTGATGCTGGTGGACGACAACCATGAAGCGGTTCCATTGACCTTGACGCCACGCAGGTGATGATGGAGATGATGTTCGTGCTTGAAGATGGAGATCGTAAGCACAAGAAGAAAGGCCATATCATATCACATATTTTGAATTGCATGTGATGTTAATCCTTTTATGCATCTTGTATTGCTTAGTTCGTAACGGTAGCATTATAAGATGATCCCTCTCACAAAATATCAAGTTATAAAGTGTTCATCCTTAGTAGGCATCGTTGCCAAAGCTCGTTGTTTCGAAGCACCACGTGATGATCGGGTGTGTTAGATTCTGCAAGTGTATACAACGGGAGCAAGACAAATTTGCTCATGTGGAAGCTAAGGTTTGATCTTGACGAGCCTAGAATGTACAGACATGGTCTCGGAACACGGATCACCGAAAGGTAAAGCATGAGTCATATAGTAGATATGATGAACATGTTGATTGTTCGCCATTGAAGCTACATCATCTCTCGTGATGATCGGTTTTGATGTGGTGGATTTGGTTTGTGTGGTCACTAAAACAATGTGAGGGATATTGTTTTGAGTGGTAGTTCACCTATATTAATTTAACTATTAATTATAACTCAATTTGTCATAAACTTAGTCTAAACTATTGCAAATATGTTGTAGATCAATGGTGGCCCCTACGATCAATTTTAATGCGTTCCTAGAGAAACAAAAGTTGAAAAACAATGGAAGCAACTTCGCGGATTGGTTCCGCAACTTGAGGATTGTCCTCAATTCTGGTAATTTGAACTATGTGCTGGATACACCGCCGGGTGACCCACCTGCAGTTGATGCTACCGATGAGGTAAAGAATGTTTTCCTCGCTCGGAAGAATTAGTACTCCAAAATTCAGTGTGATATCTTGTATGGTTTGGAATCGGAGCTTCAGAAAAGGTTTGAGAACTTTGACCCACATGATATTGTCTGTGAACTCAAAATGATATTTGAGGCTCACGCGACAGTTGAGAGTTATGAGGTTTCTGAAAAGTTCTTTAACTGCAAGATGGAAGAGGGCATCTCCGTTAGTGAGCACGTGCTTAAGATGTCTGGGCACGCAAGTAAGCTCCAAAGCTTGGGTATAGTGATTCCTAATGCTTTGGGGATTCACCGTGTCCTCCAATCACTACCACCAAGTTACAAGAACTTTGTGATAAACTACAATATGCAAAACATGGACAAGTCATTGCCTGAACTCTTCTCCATGTTAAAGTCTACAGAAGTGGAGATCAAGAAAGATCACCAAGTGTTGATGGTCAATAAGACCACCAAATTCAAGAAGCAAGGCGAGTCTAAGAAAAAGGGAAACTTCAAGAAGGGCGGTAAGAAAGTTACCGTGCCGGCAAAAAAGACCAAGGCTGGGCCTAAGCCTGATACTTAGTGCTTTTACTACAAGGGAGAAGGTCATTGGAAGCGGAATTGCCCTAAGTACTTGGCGGATTTGAAGATCGGCAACATCAAGAAGAAAGGTATATCCTATATACATGTTATTGATGTGTATCTCATTAGTAGTCGTAGTAGTGCCTGGGTATTTGATACTAGTTCGGTTGCTCATATTTGTAACATGAAACAGGTACTGTAGAATAGATGGAAACTAGCAAAGAACGAGGTGACGATGCACGTTGGAAATGGATCAAAGGTTGATGTGATTGTGGTCGGCACGCTACCTCTTCATCTACCATCGGGATTAGTTATATACTTAAATAATTTTTATTTGGTGCCTGCGTTGAGCATGAACATTATATCCGGATCATGTTTATTGCGAGACAGTTACTTGTTTAAGTCCGAGAATAATGGTTGTTCGATTTATATGAGTAATATGTTTTATGCACATGCACCTTTGATAGATGGTCTATTCTTGTTGAATCAAATAACATTGAAGATAAACGTTTGAAATTGAGAGAACTCAACCTATATGTGGCAATGTCGCCTTGGTCACATTGGAGTGAAGCGTATGAAGAAACTCCATTCTGATGGACTTTTTGAATCACTTGAAAGATCCGAAGCATGTCTGATGGGTAAAATGACTAAGACTCCATTTTCTGGTATGATAGAGCGAGCTATGGACTTATTGGAAATTATACATATTGATGTGTGTGGCCCAATGAGTGTAGCATCGCGCGGTGGTTATCATTATGTTCTTACCTTCACGGATGACTTGAGTAAATATGGATATATCTATTTCATGAAACATAAGTGTCGACACCCGGATTTTTAATCCCAGATGCCTGTTATGCCATACATCGCAATCCCGGGATTACCATTTTTGCGAGCATAACATATTGGATATCACAGTACATCATCCATTACAAACCATACATAAGGTCTTACACAAATAAGGATCACATGATCCAGTTCTGAATACTTTCAAGTAGCGAAATAACATAATAATAACGATAGCGTAGGCGAAGCTCCATCTTCATGGTCATAGGCAATGCTGACGATGGGAGATGATCCTAGTTGTCGTAACCTTCTTGCTGTCCGTCTTCCTGATACTCCACTTCATAGTCTGGCCACGGGAATAGCCAGGGACAAAGCCATGACTACTCTTTAAGTACTCGCAAACTAGTACTAATAAGTGAAGTGGTTTTTGAGTAGGAAATACTAAGCTCTAAGTTGTTTTGTAAAAAGCTAGATTTATCTCTACCGAGTTCAGAAGCAAAGAAAGCTAGCTGAAAGTTTTATAACACCTAAGTGGGAACTTGAATTTTTTTTTTTGACTATAAGACTGTGAGGCAAAAGCCCCACAGCAATTTATTAATAATAAAAAACAGAAAACAAAGAGTTAAAAAGAAATACTTACAAGTGTCAAGACTAAAAGAGAAAGACGAAGACTACTACTAGTACTACTAATTACAAGCAGGATCAATAAGCATGTCTTGATCCCTAGTGTAAACCCTCTACCCAATCTATCAGAGAAGCTCTCCATTTCTTCTTAATTCTATATTTAAGCAAGTTGATATCATGAATAAATCTTGATTTCCATTGTGCGAAAGATGGTCTCTGATGATTAAAAATTTTATCATTTCGAATTAACCAAATATTCCAAAGCAAAGGATCAAGACTTCCATGAAAAACTGATGTCCAAAAGATCTTTTAGTGCCGCAACAATCAACGCAAATCTCCAAGAGGTAACCAAACAACTGTAAGTAATTCCATATCCTAGCAATCGAAATTGCACTCAAAGAAAAGATGAGATCTGTCCTCATATGCTCGAAGGGCACAGTTCACAATGTGTATCATCGAACGGTCCAATGTCTCCTTTGCAACAAATCTGTGTTTAATCTGTCCTTCAAGTAACCAGCAAACACCTTAGTTTTCATGGTACAACAAGATTTCCATAACCAAACATAAACCTTAGGGGCCATTATATTTTCAAAAATGCACTTGTAGAGTTTACTTGGGGCATAATTATCCCCCCACCTATAAGTCCATACATCCTTCTGCGCAGAAAGTGGGTTAGCTACCATCACATTCTGAATCTCTCTCAATTCCTCAAAAGCCTCAACAGATAGAGGCAGATAGAATAAATCATGGATATTCTCAGAAGAATAAACCTGAGCAGAGCAAATTTTCATTGAGCACAAATGAGAAAAGTTTTGGGTATCTTTCTTTTAAAGGCGGTAGAACCATTTAGTTCCCAATTATCTAACCAAAACAGTAAAAGAATCCCCACAACCCCGTGCAATCGTACCCACCCTCGAAAGTTATCCACTTGTTTCAAAACATCTTTCCACCAAAAAGAACCACATAAGTTTTCAAAGATGAGGCACCTTATCTCGTGTAATAAGCATGTTTCACTAATTTGACCCAAGGTATATCTTTAATATTATAATATTTATCCAGAAATTTAATGAGCAGAGATGCATTCTTCTTCTGAAAATCTATAACACCAAGTCCTCCTTTTTCCTTGGGCAAACAGACAATGTCCCATGTCGCCACAAGGTGCTTTGGCTCATCATGTTTCTTCCTCCAAAGACATTGCTTGAGTATTCGATCTAGCTGCTTGGTTAAGCCTTTAGCGAGTTGCAAGGAACTTAGAAAGTGTAATGGCATAGAAGACAAGGCAGAGTTGATGAGTTGTAATCGAGCCCCCTGAGATAAGAAACTAGAGCTAGAGGTGAGCTTCCTTTCAAGTCTGCAAACCAACGGTTGCATTTCAGCTATAGTGGGTCTAGTAGTACCCAAAGGCAACCCCAGGTAGGTAAAAGGCATAGACCCCACAAGACAACCAAACTCATCAGCCAGCTCCTTCACCTGGTCATCAGGAACATTAATTGGGACCATCATAGATTTGCTATAATTAATTTTAAGGCCAGTAGAAAGTGCAAATTTATGCAATAAAACCTTCAGAGCCCTAAGTTGATTCATATCAGCAGGCATAATCATCAAAGTATCATCTGCATATTGAATTATTGGATAATCATTCTCATTGGTGACAATAGGCAAACTGATACCATTTGAACATAAGAGCTCATTTACTGCAGATTGTAGCAAATCAGATCCCAGGGTATATAAAATAGGGGACAAAGGGTCTCCCTGTCTAACACCCCTCTTGCATTTAAACTGTTTGCCAGGAATCCCATTAAGCAGAATAGAAGAGTTGCCAGATGACAGGATTGCTTTCATCCATCCAATCCAAACCGAGTTAAAACCTTTGTGCTTCATAATCTCCAAAATGGCCTCATGTTCAATGGTATCAAAAGCCTTAGCAAAATCCAGTTTTAATATAATGATAGGTTTCTTAGAAGTATGACAGAGAAACAAGTACTCAAAAGACCAAGCCGACATCCCTGAATTGACCTATTCCTTAGAAACCCATATTGATTCTTGTGAATACAAGATAGAATCTTATCCTGTAGTCTATTGGCAACAAGTTTAGTTAAGAACTTGAGACATACATTGGTTAGAGAGATTGGCCCAAGTCATTAACCTCAATAGGGCATGCTTTTAGGAATCAAAGTAATATATGAGCCATTAATATTCTCAAGTTTCAGTGCCCGTATGAAAATCCTTGGCAATTTGATAAAATTCAGATTGAATGATAGGCCAACATCTCTTAACGAAAAGTCCATTAAACCCATCCGGCCCAGGAGCACGGTCAACAGGCATTGAGGTCACTACCTCATCCATCTCCTTCTTAGTAAAAGGAACAATGATCATCCAACCCTCCACTTTTGGTAAGAGATTACATAAATCAAATTGCATTGAAATCCCCTCAGAACATCCCATCTTATCTTTATAAGACTGCCAAAGTAATCCAACCATAGACTCATGATCAGAGTGTTCCACCCCATTCTCATCTCTTAAGGCAGAAATGGCATTCCTTCTAAATCTTTCAAGAGCTATAGCATGGAAGAATTTAGTGTTATCTTCACCTTGTTGTATCCATCGACTGCACCTTTACGCCAGTAATTACACTGCAAGTAATAACCTGTCTAGGTGCACCTTCACAATTTTCACCAAGTTAAACTCAAGACGAATAAAGTGGTCTAATCTCTTCAAGAGAGTCAAAGTAAAAAATGACTTCGGTTTTTTGATGAGCCATTTTAGTTTAGAGACCGTGCCATTTCCTCAGATCATGTCTCAAATTTTTAAGTTTATCCACTAGTACAGCTGAGCTATAATCTTTAAAAGACTGCTTACTCCAAGAAGAAGCCACACAATCATGGAACCCAGGTAGATCCACCCAAAAGTTGTCAAATCTAAAAATCTTTGCTTTAGGTATATTGGTGTCAATATTAATCACATAGGGAGTATGATCAGATCCATTTCTAGCCAAAGGTAGAACCATAGAATTAGGATAATCAGAGACCCAATTTGTGCTAGTGAAAACCAAATTCAACTGCTCAAGTAAGGGTGTTCTTTGCATATTAGACCAAGTGTATGCCCGACCTTTCAAAGGCAATTCAAGGCACCCAGATGCCCAATGATCTCATTAAAAGGAACATGTCATTTAAATCTCCACTGTGTCTATTTCATTATCGTGCTCTAATAAAGTTAAAATCCCCAATAATCAACCAATTCTCATCCGAGGGAATATTTAAATTATATAGCCATGAAACAAACAAATCTCTTTCAACCCCAAGACAAGGTCCATAAAGAAACAAGTGTCCAGCATCATTATTATGTGTTGATGTGAATTTGATGATCACACCAAAACGCTGGGTATCAACCAAAATGCCATTAAAATTGCAGAGTTCCATAGAATAATAATCCCAGATGCACCAGAGGGTGCAAAAGAAAATTATCAAACCTCTTGGGACAAAATTTTCTAATAAACCTCATCCAAAAGATTCACATTTGGTTTCTTGCATAAACTATATCACATTCACTTTCATTAATCTTGTTAAAAATTCTTTGCCTCACTTCAAAGATTAAGCCCTCTCACATTCCAACATAAAACCCTCCATTTCCTTTTGGTAATATGATTCATGAAAACGAGGGCTAAAATAAACACCACTTGAGACATAGTTTCAAGTACCATAGAACCACGTACCATCGACATCGATAGAGAAATAATCACACAACCGGACTTGAACAAAGACATATACAACACTGACCCACACTTGATAGATCGATGACTTTGAGAAATCGATGCACAAGGTTCACAAGAAAGACAAGATGTAAAGTACCATTTATGGATAATGGTCTAACCCTCCAAAAGCAAAGCCTACATAGCTAAACTTTGTCCACCTTGTCATCGGATTGGCTTCAAGCTTCTCCTTCGTGAGATCCTCACGATCAATGCCGATGAGACCCTATCGCCGCAAAATATGTAGAGGTGTAACCGCAAAGGCACCTCATTAGACGATCGGTGCCATCTTCCCCCAAGACTTGGATCGATAAAAGTGGTACAAGCAACGCCACGACCACGCTTCCGGGTCTTGGAGGTGTGTCGAAATGACTTTGGCCTCATCCTTGTGAAGCAAGCAGACTTCTAGTGAATCTTCTCTCAAGACTGAACCACTAATTTCTTTTTTCCCCACTTTTCCTTTAGGAGTAATCTCACTAGTAGCCAAGAAGATGCCCTTTGATCAGCCGCATCTTCAAAGTAGACTGAATTTCAACAGCTTTTGTTTGTAAATCCTTGTAACCTTGTCACCGAGGGCACATTAGCACCAATTGGGGTTACCCAATCATGTTGAAACAGATCAGTCCATGGAAAGAAAGCTTGCATCAAGATCTCTTAGCTTTTAGCATCGAAAAGGAGATGTCTCATTGCAAAGGTAGCTTGGAAGACAGGTACAATGGTAGCATTCCATCAAAAAACCTTCTCCATAACATATCAGGAGGCAGAACAGGTCCCACAGTATGAAGTACCTGTCCCACATGCAGAAAATCATAGAAAGCTTGGTGAGGTCCAATAGGTCCCAAAGGGTTGTTATTTGCCACTTGCCCCAGAGCCAACTGAAGTTCCTACCCCACAGGAGCCACCTCAGAAGAGTTTGCATGTATAGAATCCTCAACAACAATAGACTTCAGAATCTTGAGCTTCTGTTCCTCTTCCATATTGTTTTGATGTGGATTTTGCCCATGAGCCTCATGATTCCCATTATTATCTTGCCAATGCGCATGGTCCCATAATTTTCGTGGAATTGAGGTCCCACCCACATTGTTGTTAATACCAAATTTCCGTGTAGGGGGTGAGGGTTGCCATCAGGGGCATCCGTCCACATCAGGTAGATTATCAGCAAAGTGAGCCGAGAGAATGAAAACAGCAGTCCAAGATTCAATAACCCTCCCACCGAGACAAATTTACCAAAGTACACATCACGAGGCACCAAAGCGTGAAGGAAAGAGGCATAAACAAGGACTCTATCCTTGATTGGGTCATTACTATTCCAAGAGTGAAACTTCCCAAGGTGGAGACGGCATTAGCAATGTGCACATCATTGAACTGGGGCACCCCCAAAACATCAACCAACCATGTCGAAAACCATGTTCCGCTCTATGAGTCTCAGATTATCGGAGAAAACAAATGACAAAACTACCATTCAACCGATAATGCCCATGGTTAACAAGAGCATGCGCAGATTGGGACCATTGAGTTGGAATAGGCCAACACCAAAGACACTAGGCGATCCTCAACAACATGGCGATTCAAATACCAATCATAAATTGATGTACCGATTTCTCCAATGATCCACTCAGAGCGGCATGCCCTCGGTTCCACAATGGCCACCACCCAAGATTGATGCAGGGAGTTGGGTCTTGTTTAGCATAGTAGAAGGAACGGGCAACCTGGTTACTCCAATCAATGATCTCATGGCCCCAAGGTAGCTGACCAAAGGATCCACTTCCCAACTCGCCATAGAGAGCAATCAAGGAAGAGGGAAGGCATGGAGAGCTCGCGAAGGACACGCCTGTAAACGACAATATCTTGAGAAGTTGTAACGACCGGGTCTTTAGCACGGACTCTCCAGTCGGTCGAGCAGGTAACACAAGATTTTTAGGAACCCATTTTTGCAGACTAGAGGAAAACGATCTGCAACAGTCCGCTTAACATGACCATAATTGAAACATTGTTTACATCTAACTTGACGCTTGCACACCTCAACTTTATGGCCCATACTTAAGCATTTATCAATTCCCAAGCTCTAAATACAATATCATCCACAACATCCTCAAAGCCCGTGGGATCCGAGTAAGTATCTTCATCAGACTCATTTAAAGCAACCGATTTATTAATCATAGAAAAGTCATTAAAGATTGGAGCTGAATCCTTAGAGACAACATCATTTAGAACGGTCGTAGCAACTGGATCACTTTGAATATCAGAAACCAAAGGAGCATAACCATGACAGGCTGGATAAGATATCTCCTCAGCAAAGACAAGACGCCTAGAATTTGAAGCATTGGATTTAATAATAGATTTAGGCTTTCCTTTATAAAGAGCTTGAAGACCAAGTTGCATCCTTCTTTTGGAGGGACTGACTAATGTCCATTCCATATCAACCTCCATTTGCCATTCCTTGAATTCTCTGAACCAATTAGGCCCACCCCGGCCCCAAAGATGAAAGAAGCATTTAAACTTGGAGCAAACATATTTCCTCATTTTGAGAATGTGAAAACCCACAACTTTGGATGCCACATGTATGAAAAACTCTGTCACGAAGCAAAGATACCTTGAAAAGCTTTCCAACCCACCAATAACAGATTCAAGAGCCAAATGACAGAGAGCTCATCGTTGAAACAAGCTCTACCAAACGCGATTACAAGAATGAAATTCCTGGCCTTGTCCAAAGGGTGCACTTCAGAATGGAATTTAGATTGCACATCTTTCGAGAAATTAATACCATGAGAGACATTTAAATCCAACGAGAGAGGAACCTCATTAAAGGAGGCCGCAGGAAATAAAACAGACTGACCTCTGTCATTAATCTCCTTGGGTGCCAAACAGACTGGATCCTTGGCCGCAACAGACGAGATTCGACCAATCCGAACCACGTGCTCAGGAAAATAAAGCTTTTCACCAATGCCAAAATTGGATCTAGGAGGGACTAAAAGATGTCCAATATGAGAACCCTTTGCATTGAAAAGAGAGATTTTACCACTATTTGAGCACAGATCAATAGATCCATCATAAGCCTTCATTCTGCCACGATTCAGGTCATGTAACGTAGAATAAGTGACAGACCAACAAGTGATCTTGCCAAGATCAGACCTAGAAGTAACAGCCTCGCTGGTGCTAGAGAAAACTGAGAGCCGCAGATCCCGATCACCGATTACTCATGCACCTCGGGATCCACAACCATGCAAGAATGGTCCCATTCGGAGAGATGGAACACGATCCAACAAAAGCAACATGCGTTTGAAAAAGAACCGCCCAAGGAGATCAACTCACCAGAACGAAGGGGGCGCCCTATGATCCCAAAACCCTTGGAAGTTTGCAAAGTAATCCAATTAGACCAGATATTGATCATACCTTTCGAAGGAGTCACCTCCAGATCTGGATCCACAATGGGCACAAACGTGGCCTCCCAACACCACGTAGGAGAGGACATCATCGCACAGAGAACTGAGGTAGAGGAGGTGGGAAGGTGGGGATCCCGGCGAGAGATCACCGGCGGCGAGGAGAGATGAACTTACGGTGGAACGGAAAGGAGAGCCATTGTTTTCTTCTATGTAATGTGGGAACTTGAATTTCATATCACAACTCTGTTGTGGTCAATTCAAAGTCATAAATCATTTCTCAAGTCATTTTGAAAACATCTGACGACGGAACAGTATGGCCACTCCCACTTCCATAACCGCGGATGCGGCTATTCAAATAGTTTGACACTCTACATAGGTGGTACACTTTCACCACAACATTCGATACATCCGTCAGGAACAATCCTGAATTCACCATACTCAGTATGCGGATAATCAATCCTAACCTTTCAATGACACGCCCTAGTATAGGCACCTCTCCTGTGAGTTTGGCCTCCCAACCATGACCAACTGTCATCTTGGGTGTTGGACAGGTGGACAATCTTCACAAGGTAGCCTCAGATCAAAACTTGGCCGCAAGGGAACCCATACTAAGGTATATAAGTTTCCAGTCAAGCCCTGCCCAATCTTCAGGTATTGTGGTTGTACGGTAAAATTGGAATGGTATCGCATCCAGACAACTATCAGTTTTATAAGGGGCTAAGGCTCATGCCTTAACATTTTCATCATCAAAATCATCTGGTGTTCAAGAACACATGTCAAAACATTTCAGTAGAATGACTCATCATTCTAAGGTTTTCATAATCCATTTTCACCAAGTATTCCCATCTAAAGTTGATCAAGTTTTATGCTTAGCACTAGCATCTACAAGTGGGGGTAAATACTAATGAGGGGTGGTGAACAAGTGTATCTTATCTAAGTTCAATCTCATGCCTCAGGATGACATCTAGATTATCTAACTTAGGTCAAGTTTTATGATCTTTATGCTACCTTCCATTATCCTTCTAATATCTACAAATCACTAAGTAAACTCTAAGAGAAAGCTTTGATAAAGAAATAAAATACTAAGCTTGCAAGTAAAACTAGGATGGGGTGTCAAGTAGTGTAAGATGGCAAGGGTTAGCTTGCTAAGGCTTGCAAGATTGCAAGTATAAGCTTGCTTAGATAGCTTGCCTTGTGCAGAGCAGTGGTTGAAGTTCTCCTCGGCTTCTTCCTCGTAGTATTCTCCTTCCTCCTTGTATCCTTGGTCGGTACTAGCGTCTATAAATAAATACAAGGTACACAATCACCAAACAATACTTAACTAGTTCTATTTATCACACCAAGGTTTTCACTAGATGATCTAGGATCATTAAAAACATTACAATCCTTAAAGTAATTAGTTTTATTTCCTTTATTTGAGAAAAGTAATTTCTACTCATTGAAAAACTACTTAAGATTTAATATTCTCCAACTAAAACATGGGATCATGTTGACACATGTCATCACCACATATTTCAGTACTTGGGAATGTGATTTAAAGTGGTGTCACAATTTAATAAAGTTTAACCTTTTTAGTTTAATTAATAAAAGTGACTAGAATGATCTATGAGGCATTCTTTTATTGCTTGTTCATTATTTCTGCAAGTAAACCTATATTTTTTTATATATTCTAAAAGATATGGTTAGATGTGATTTTTGAGAGTTGGAATCAATTCAAAAGATTTTGTGGTTGAATTTTGAAAAATGTTTGAATGCATAAAAGCTTCTGCCTTATTATTTTTACCATGGGTGATCTACAAATCTAAATGGTTTGAATCCAACGGGCCTGGATTAAGCACTCCAGTACCTTTATAACAAAATTGGTTTCATGCATTTTGGTTCAGTGAATCGAGCTGGGTTGATTTTTGAATCTGGGTACAGAACTGAGTTTGAAACTAAAAGAATAAACCTAAATTTGAATTACTGGGTCGCGCGGGAGGTTAACTGGGCTGGCCCACTACGCACAGCGCGCGCGGGGGCTGGTTAAGTGGTTGTCCCCACTCTTCAGTGAGACAGAGGGGTGCGAAGCGGTATGGGGGGATGTGAACCGCATGATCTAACTCTAATCCAACGGATGTGGTTCATCGTCCACGTCGGGCAACGCCGGCGAGACAGAACCCTCGCGCAGCCAGTGGGGGTCGTGGGAGGATCACCGGGGCTCAGGCGATGGTCGACGATAGGGGCGAATGCCAAAGTCGACGATGACGATCCTCCTGGTACCGACAGCTTCTCCTGGGGCGGCTCCAATCGATGGCATCCTTCTCCTCCAGCAGCGGCAAACTCACGGCCAAATTTCGGCGATGCGCCGCTCACCTTGCTCCGGGAGTGAGGTGGGTGCTTCTGAGAGAGAGGGGAGTGAGATGGTGTGCTCAAATCAAATGCGGGTGGCCTCCTTTTATAGTGCCTGAAAGGGGACCGACGGGTGTGGGCGGAGCTCGTCGTGGTCATTGGTACAACAAGCTAAAGGCATGGGCGACGATAGGGGCGGTGCGTTGCCTCCTGGTGAAGCTCAACGGCTTGATGGCGAGGCATGGGGCGATGCGAGGCGGCTGGAACGTAGTGACGCTCTGGGCGGGTCCGATGGTGGTTTTAATGGTGCACAGCGTCTACAGTCTGCACGGCGGTGAACGGGCATGTCCGCGATGTTGCTCGGGTGCTGGTGATCCTGCTTGCACGCGGCGAGGGAGGCGCGCGGTCTGTGGGCATGTGTCACAGTTGGTGCACTGGCGCGCTCTCGGATCGCTCACAGAGAGGCTTGACATGCTCGGGCTATGTGGTCCAAGGGCTGGCAGTGCTCGAGGCTTGGACATGGGGTGGCAGTGGACGGTGGAGTGTGTCCCAGACATGCTTGCTAGGCTTGGTGCTCCTCCTATCTCGCTGTCAACATGGGGGTGGCAAGTTAGGCTCGACATGGTCACCATTGATGGCTATGGCATGCTCACAGTGGTGCTAAAGATTGTTAATTGGGCTAGATCATCTACTGACAGTGTAGTGTGAGCTATAGAGGTAACAAGGTTGGCCAAAATTACTGCTCCTAATAGTGTTTGATGTTTGTTTTTTGTTGATTACAAGGTGTTTGATGAAATGGCCGAAAGAGATTCAAATTTTAATTTTGGATTCAAACTTTGTGGGTGTGATAGTTACATACTAGGGAGTCTCTGGTTAGTTGGATTGGTCAAGTGGAATTGGTTTGGGTGGTTTTTGAAAAAGGGTGATCTTCACATATGTTAAAGATTCAATTTTGAAATGTCATTTGAATCAAGTTGCCAAATGTTTCTGCAAGTTTGAAAGGTGGGCTTTGCTTCACTTTTAGTTGGTCTTGCAAGGGGTGAAAATAAATGGAAAAGTTTCTTTTTGAAATCTTGGACTAGAAACACTCAAAGTGGCTTAGTGAGCAAGATTGGCAAAATGACCATTTGCTTTATTTGTTTTGTTTTTGATTTTCTCTTGATTTGTTTCTGCTTGGAAATGTTTTAGATGATGTTATTTTAATCCTTAAACCATTCCTTTCTATTTAGATTAATCACACAAGTCCATTCATGCATTCATACAATCATCACATACACACATGCATTCATTTGATTTTTATTTAATAAAAAAAATTGTTAACCCTAATTTTGATGATTAGAATTTTATAATCATGATCAATATTTTTGGGATGTTACAAACCTTCCCTCCTTAAACAAAATCTCGTCCCGAGATTTGAGAAAGAAGAAAAAAGATTACCTAGGATTTAAAGAGATCGGGAAACTCCGTCTTGATGTGATCTTCTCGTTCCCATGTAGCTTTTTCTTTAGTGTGGTTGCTCCATTGGATCTTGAGAAACTTGATGCTCCGGGTTCTGGTGGTTCTGATAGCTTCCTCCAAAATACGGATGGGTACTTCGGGATACGTCAGGTCATCGTTGATCTCTATGGTGCGGTGATTAATGTTCTTGAAAACTTCAGTCTTCTCCGGGACTTCAAGGCATTTGCGAAGTAACGATATATGTAACACATTGTGTACTGCTGACATCTCCTTTGGAAGTTCCAGTTGATACGATACTTCTCCTCGATGATTCAGAATCTTGAAAGGTCCGATATATCTAGGGGCTAACTTTCCTTAGAGCTGGAAATGCTGCATTCCCTTCAAAGGCAACACTTTGAGATACACAAAATCTCCGATATTGAAAGCAAGGTCTCGACGTCTCTTGTCGTCATAACTCTTCTGTCTTGACTGGGCAGTCTTGAGGTGCTCACGGATCTTGTGAACTTTCTCTTCTTCTTCTCGTAGGATGTCGGGTCCGAAGATATGACTCTCTCCTACTTCCGACCAATTCAAAGGGGTACGAAACTTCCTTCCATACATGAATTCAAATGGGGCCATTTGCAAACTAGCTTGGTAACTGTTGTTGTAAGAAAATTCTGTGAACGGCAGACGATCTTCCCATTTAGATCCATACTCTAGCACACAGGTCTCAACATATCTTCGAGTATTTGATTTACTCGCTCTGTTTGTCTATCAGTCTGAGGGTGATACGTTGTGCTGAAATCTAGTCGGGTTCCCAATCCTTCTTGGACTTTCTTCCAAAATCTCGAGGTAAACTGAGTTCCTCGATCTGACACTATGTTCTTGGGGACTCCGTGCAAACTGACGATTCTAGCGATGTATAACTCCGCTAGCTTCGAACTCTGGTAGGTGGTCTTGACTGGTAAGAAATGGGATACCTTGGAAAATCTATCAACTATGACCCAAATAGAGTCATTCCCCTACTAGATGTAGGCAATCCGGTGATAAAGTCCATTCCGACTGAATCCCATTTCCATTCCGGAATCTGTAATGGTTGCAACAGTCCTGCGGGTCTCTGATGTCCCGCATTGACTCTCTGACAAATATCACACTTGGCGATGTAGCTTCCGATTTCTCTCTTCATCGTATGCCACCAAAATTGCTCCTTCAAATCCTGATACATCTTTGTTCCTCTGGGGTGGATAGAATAAAGGGTATCATGGGACTCTTTCAAAATAACTTTCTTCAACTCTGAATCTGCTGGTACACAGAGACGTCCTTTGTACCACAACACTCCTTCTTCATCTTCGGTGAATCCGGGTACTTTGCCTGTACCGATGCGACGTTTGATTTTGTCGATACTAGCATTTCCTTTCTGCGCCTCTTTGACCTTACTGATCAAAGTGTGTTGAAGTTCTATGCTAGCAAAAATCCTTCACTTAATAATTCCATTCTAAAATCTTCAATCTCCTTGTTCAAACTTGGTTTCTCCTTAAAAATCATGGAGTTCAAGAAGCACGGAAATCTACTAAGGGCATCTGCTACCACATTGGCTTTACCAGGGTGATAGTGAATGTCCAGATCATAGTCCTTGATTAGCTCAATCCATCTTCTCTGCCTCATATTCAGCTCCTTATGAGTGAATATATACTTCAGGCTCTTGTGATCCGAATAAATCTCACAACGGTTTCCCATCAGGTAGTGCCTCCATGTCTTCAGGGCTAGAACTACGGCTGCTAGTTCAAGGTCATGGGTAGGATAATTTTGTTCATGCTACTTCAGTTGTCGGGATATGTAAGATATAACTTTGCCTTCTTGCATCAACACACATCCGAGACCGATCTTGGATGTGTCACAGTATACGTCAAACGGCTTCGTAATATCCGGCATGATCAAGATTGGGGCTAAAATCAATCTCCTCTTGAGTTCCTGAAAACTCACTTCACATTTGTCTGTCCATTCGAACTTCTCATCCTTTCAGCAATTGGGTCATGGGTCTGGCGATACTCGAGAATCCTTCTACAAACTTGCGGTAGTATGCCGCCAATCCGAGAAATGCACGAACTTGGGTTTGAGTGGTTGGGGCTTGCCAATCTTCGACATATTTCACCTTTGCGGGGTCAACGGAAATTCCTCCGGCTGATACGATATGTCCGAGAAATCCTACTTCCTGTAACCAGAATTCACATTTGCTAAACTTGGCATACAACTGATGCTCCCTAAGGGTTCCAAGGATGGTACCCAGGTGTAGCTCATGTTCTTCTTCTGATTTGGAATATATCAGAACGTCATCGATGAAAACAACGACAAACTTATCCAGGAAGTCCATGAAAATCTTATTCATGAGGTTCATGAAATAAGCGGGGGGCATTGGTTAATCCAAAATACATGACAGTGTACTCGTATAATCCATATCTGGTGATAAAGGCAGTCTTTGGAATATCCTCTACGCGAATCTTGAGTTGGTGATAGCCAGTTCTAAGATCAATCTTAGAAAACACTATGGCACTAGTCAAATGGTCAAACATGTCTTCTATCTTGGGCAGTGGGTACTTGTTCTTGATGGTGACATCATTCAACTTCTGATAATACATACACAGATGGTTACCTCCATCCTTCTTGTCCACAAACAACACTGGTGATCTCCATGGCGACGCACTTGGTTGGATCAATCCTATTTCCAACATATCATCCAGTTGCTTCTTCAGCTCCACTAGTTCAGACGGGTTTATACTATATGGTATCTGGGCTATGGGTCCAGTTCCAGGTATTAGTTCAATGATAAACTCGATATCCCGATCTGGGGGCATACCGGGCAAAACATCTGGAAATACATCGGGGTATTCATAGACTATCCGAACTTGATCAATGGTGGGTTGGGCTAGACTCTTGTTGCACTTAAATTGATGGGGTAAGGTTTCAGATACATGCTCGACTAATATTTCGGCTGTACTGGTCATGGTTATGGCTTTCTTGGCACAATCGATTAATCCTTTATGTTTGGACATCCAATCCATTCCTAGTACTACTTCCAAACCTTTAGTTCCGAGTACTATTAGATTAGCATAAAAATCTATGCCATGGATTCGGATAGGCATGGACTTGCAAATCTGTCTAGCTTTGGTGGTTGAACCAGGTATTTGAACTATCATAACATGCTTCAATTTGGTGGGTTGAATCTTACTAGTGCATGAAAATTCTTCAGTAAAAAATGAGTGTGATGCTCCAGAATCAAACAACACTCTTGCAAGTACTGAGTTAACAGAAAACATACCCAGCATGACGTTTGGCGCTTCTTGGGCTTCTTCAGCATGCATGAGAAAGAGACGTCCGTTGTGGTTGAGCGAATTCCCTGGGGCAAACCTTCTTCCGGGCTGAACACGACGCTGCTGCTGAGCTAGGGCATTTGCATTGGGGGCTGCGGCAATATTCTTGGGACACTCATTGGAATAGTGACCCTTGGTTCCACATTCATAACAAGTCACCTGAGACTTGTCCTTTGCTGCAACAGGCACACCATTGCTTCCAATTCTTGGGGCAGTGTTGGTGTTGGGGGCGACATTGTTGTTGTTGAACTTGGGTTGTGCATGGTTGAAATTGCTAGGGTTGTCGGGGTTGTTGTTGTTATTTCCTCCGGGCCTTGGGTTTCCTCGTCCACGGTTGGGGTAGGTCGGATGGTTCATCGGGGGTCTGTTGTTTCTTGGGGAAAATCCTGGATATGGATTGGGGCGATACTTTGGGGTATGATGGGTTCCTGGTTGATGCATCATGTGATGCTTGTGGTTCTCATTGGCTTGGTTAATCTTGCCTTCCATCTGAATGGCAGAGTTAACTAAGGCTTCAATATCAGCAAAGGGGATATTGGCTAACACCGTCTGCATCTCATCATGCAGACCATTCAGTAATCTCTCTTTCTTCTTGGCTTCAGTGTTGATATCATCAGGGGCATACCTTGACAGAGATATGAATCTATCACGGTACTCTACCACAGTTATTCTTCCTTGCTTAAGCTCCTTGAATTCATCTCTCATCCGCAGAATCATACCGGGTGGCACATGGGTTCTGCTAAACTTGAGTTTGAATTCATCCCAAGCCATCATTTGTCCTCCATTCATGGTGCGAATGCTGTTCCACCATGCTCTTGCATCTCCAGCCAGATAGTGGGTGGCAAACAGAACTTTTTCGTTGGCTTCCACTCCTGCAACTTCTAGGTTGTTCTCCATGGTTTACAGCCAATCATCAACGTCTAGGGGCTCTTCAGACTTACTGAAAATGGGTGGATTGGTGTTCTGGAAGTTCTTGAGCTTGGATCCATGGTTATCCTGATTTCCATGGCCCTGATTGTTGTTCGCCATCTGAGCGATGTGTTGAAGGGTGGCTAAGTTGGCTTGACGCTCGGATCTTTCAGCTTCCCGGTTCGAAAATAACATTTGTAAGATCTGCAACATCGGGTCCAGGGATGAACTTCTTCCTCCGCGAGGCATCTGAAGATTGAGATGGATCATGAGAAAAGAGGGAAATTTCTAAGGTTCAGGGTTTTGTTTTTTTTTTGAATTTTTGACTCAGATTTTTCTAGCAACTTGATTTTCATTCATTCATAGCACACGATACAACACACACCATAACAAAGGAAAACAGATGGTTTTAAGAACCATTCCGTGAAGCTACGATACAGTGGGACCGAATACAACTCACTAACGCTAGTGCTCAAGTGCTACTACTCCTTAGAGTCGGTGTCCTCATCATCCTCATCATCATCATCATCATCGATGAAGGCGAAGTCATCCTCATCGGTGAAGAAGTCCATGGCCTGATTCTCTAGAAAGTCATCATCATCATCACAGGAGTAGGGTCTCCACGAAGGTCTTCCCCGGCATTCTCCCTCTCCTCCAGCTGCATGTCTCTCTCGTGGACGGTCTCCTTCAAGTCGGTGATCCTGTGGCGGAGACGGGCAATGATGCGCTCCTTCTTGTCGAGCTGACGGCGACAAGACTGATGATCCTTCACCAGCATGGCGATGGTCTCACCAGCATGGCGATGGTCTAATCCTTCTGAACAGCGATGGCGGACTTGTGGTTGGTGTAGGAACGTGCATTGTCCAATTCCTTCTTCCGGTCATACATCATGAAGCTAAGGCGGTCCACTTAGTTCTTCAGCTCAGGGTGATATGGTGCCTCCAGGGGCTGTCCCATAGCATCATGCCTTGGGCAGAACTCAAAGCGGGTACCCTTGATCTGATTGATACCGCCCCACAGACGGGCAAGAGCTTCCTGCATGGCCCTGGCAAGTCCATCTAGTCAGTTGTTCTCTCTGATGGTGAACTGAATTCCCTATGTGGTGGGGACTTCAATCTTTCCTCTAAGACTTGCAACAATTATCCATTGCAACTCTTCTCCTTCCTGGTCGTTGAGCTGAGCTCCGAACAACTCGGGGTGCGGACGCTCCAGCATCTCCGACAGCTGGTCCAAGTCACGCTCAAAGATGAGGTCTCCTCCATTCCCCAACTGATAAAACTTGCTATACTTCACGTCCATCTATAAGCATATAAGATGAGTAAGTTAGTAGAGTGATCTAGTGTGTCAGATTTTATGTAAGTTTGCAAGATTTTTTTTTGAGAACATGAATTTTCATGAAAGAATCTAAGTGGTAAGAATGAGAATAAGTTTTCATAAATACTCACTTCCTTGGGTTTGAAAACTAAGTTTTTGATTCAAACGTCCATTCTAAACTAGGGTCTCCTATGGTCAGGATGGCTCTGATACCAACTTGTCAACACCCGGATTTTTAATCCCAGATTCATGTTATGCCATACATCGCAATCCCAAGATTACCATTTTTCCGAGACATAACAGATTGGATATCATAGTACATCATCCATTACAAACCATACATAAGGTATTACACAAATAAGGATCACATGATCCAGTTCTGAATACATTCAAGCAGCAGAATAACATAATAATAACGATAGTGTAGGCGAAGCTGCATCTTCATGGTCACAGGCAATGCTGACGATGGGAGATGATCCTAGTTGTCGTAACCTTCCTGCTGTCCATCTTCCTGATACTCCACTTCATAGTCTGGCCACGGGAATAACCAGGGACAAAGCCATGAGTACTCTTTAAGTACTCGGAAACTAATACTTACAAGTGAAGTGGTTTTTGAGTAGGAAATACTAAGCTCTAGGTTGTTTTGCAAAAAGCCAGATTTTTCTCTACTGAGTTCAGAAGCAAATAAAGCTAGTTGAAAGTTGTATAACACCTAAGTGGGAACTTGAATTTCATATCACAACTCTGTTGTGGTCAAGTCAAAGTCATAAATCATTTCTCAAGTCATTTTGAAAACATCTGACGACGGAACAGTATGGCCACTCCCACTGTCCATAACCGAGGACGCGGCTATTCAAATAGTTTGACACTCTGTAGAGGTGGTACACTTTCACCACAACATTCGATACATCCGTCAGGAACAATCCTGAATTCACCATACTCAGTATGCGGATAATCAATCCTAACCTTTCAATTACACGCCCTCGTATAGGCACCTCTCCTATGAGTTTGGCCTCCCAACCATGAACAACTGTCATCTTGGGTGCTGCACAGGTGGACAATCTTCACAATATAGCCTCAGATCAAACCTTGGACGCAAGGGAACCCATACTAAGGTATATAAGTTTCCAGTCAAGCCCTGCCCAATCTTCAGGTATTGTGGTTGTACGGTAAAATTGGAATGGTATCGCATCTAGACAACTATCAGTTTTATAAGGGGCTAAGGCTCATGCCTTAACATTTTCATCATGAAAATCATCTGGTGTTCAAGAACACATGTCAAAATATTTCAGTAGAATGACTCATCATTCTAAGGTTTTCATAATCCATTTTCACCAAGTATTCCCATCTAAAGTTGATCAATGCTTAGCACTAGCATCTACAAGTGGGGGTAAATACTAATGAGGGGTGGTGAACAAGTGTATCTTATCTAAGTTCAATCTCATGCCTCAGGATGTCATCTAGATTATCTAACTTAGATCAAGTTTTATTGTTGGGGAGATAACCCCGGATAGGGTAAAGACGGGGAAAGACGAAAGGATGTTCCCCGTCTAGTTTCCGAGTTACAGCCTGAGTCGGTCGAATCATGTAGAGGTCGGCCAAGATAGGAAAGGGCAGGACCCTTGTAGTAAAGACAAGGCCTTACCCGGCCGAGATACTTCGTAACTCGGCTGGGTTAGCCCAAGTAATCTTACTGCAGATAAAGGACAAGCCGAGCTACGGGAGGCAGGGCCGAATGATATGAAGCTTGCAGGAGAAGGAGAAGCCTGAAGTCAAACCCTAGCCGCAGGATAGGGAGAATCTGAGCCAGGCCAAGCACTACGGACAAAGACGCAGAGCGACAGAGAGGCAGAAGGAGGTCACGGAGGTGACAGTCCTGAAGCCCGAGGCACGCAGGAGGGACCCTATGGAACCTTGTCGTCGTTAGAGGAGCGACAGGGAAAGGGGGGCGCCGAACTACTATATTGGGACAAGCATATTCCTCGAATATACCCAAGGCCCTCCTTTATAAAGAGAGGCTTGGACCCTGAGGAAGGGATCGGCTCATTTAGTACCGTTAGGCTGGTAAAGTTCTTCCTCTCTACTTGTACTCATCTCAAGGAGCACTTGTAGCCCAAGGAAGGAGAGGTAAAGATCTTACCTTAGTCTTCTGTGTGTAGAATCAACTACATCTTCCCTCCCCAGATCCCTCTAGCATCCATTGGCCCCATACTTTAGCCTACCCATGGCATCTGCCGTGCCACCACCACGATTTAGGCGCCACCGTGGGGCAGCAATGTTCTAATCGAGTTATGATCCGGACGGAAACTTCATCAACACCGCGAGCGTCGTTTCGGCTTGGTCCGTAGATTTGATCTCTGTGACTACGGCGATAATGCGGCAGCTGGGGAAAAACTCCCCAGCGGTGTCTTCATCAGCCTGGGCGGGCACAGGGTCTACGTCGGCGTCGACATCTCCGACATTTATCCTCACCAAGTTGTTGTTGCAGGAGAGCCACCTCTTAGCACTGCGAGCCGTCCACGCGGAGCGCGTCCCATAGGAAGCGTCGAGGTGATTGTCGCGGCCGGAGTGCAAGCGGGAGTAGCGGATCGACGAGAGACCCGCCACAGCGCATGAGGTGCACCAGGCATAGGCTCCACTACCCACCGAGGTAATCCCTCCAAAGGACCAACTGCATCGAGTGCGGGACACTACCCCAAAGGCACCAAGAGTAAGAGGGCCACCTCTGGAAAGGCCAGAGAATATTCTTCAGGCTACCATAGAAAACTTAACTACTCCTGTAGCGCCGATACTTGATCCGGCGAATGCTCAGGCAGAGTTAGAAGAAACCAGGCAAAAGGTGCTGGTAGAGGCCAAAAAGGTGTCGGCCTTGCGAGAGTCCTTAAACAGGACCCTGCGAGAATATGCCAAAGCTAATAAGCTTGATGTCGCGCCCGAACGGGTGGACGAGTTAAGATTGAGAGGGAAAAACCTCATAGATGATATCAACAAGGAGCATGACGCTCATAAGACGGAATCAGTTGATTTGGGCTTGCCGAGGTACAGTACTCGGCAAAGAACCTAAGAGCAGCGAATGCCGCAGCATTAGAGTTAGAGGGGTTGACTGGCGAAGCCCGGCAGAAATAGCAAGAAAGAGTGAATGAGCTGGTGCGCATCGCAAACCAGCAAAACAAAGAGATGCTCAGGGCGGACCCGGCGGCCGGGGCCTCTGAATGGTTCACTCGAAGTGGACCACTGCCTTGTCCGTGGCAGCAGCATCTTCACCCGGAAATAATGCACGAAGGGACAAAGCAGTAACCTCAGGAAAGAGAAACAAGCAAATTGTTCCGTATGATCCGGCAATAGCCGGGAAGGCAAACGAGAATAGAGGCAATGGAAGCCGAGGTAACATTGGTGAGAGGAATCCCGGCCGTATTGAGAAAGACGGCGGAAGCCGAGGCAATGGAGACCTCGGCAGAAGAGAACTCAGAAGAGGCAATCATGAGAACAATACCCCGGTCGAAGTAAGAAGAGAACCTCCGCTCAATCCGCAACAAAGACATGAACCCCGGCAGGAAAGAGAAGAGAGGCCAGCTCGCCACAATCAAGTGAATGAAAGGTACAATGATGGTTATTCCGAGATGGAATATGCGATCCATGGTGGAAATAACCATTATGGATTGCAAGACAGAGTTTTGTACAGAGATTTGCCATCAAATGATGCAAGAGTGAAGCTGGACCGGCTATACCGGTCCGAGTTGTTGGAAGAACAGGGTCCACCAGGTCCGACATGCTTTGGACCACGGATCATGGGCGAACCACCTGTGCCGAACTTTCAGCTAGCAAGAGGGACGAAAACATATAATGGGAGTACCAAACCACAAGACTGGTTGATTGACTATGCCACTGCTGTGAAAATAGCGGGTGGGAACTTACGATGGGCAGTACGGTATGTCCCACAAATGTTGGAAGGACCAGCTAGGGTATGGCTGAATAATCTACCAGCGGGCAGTATCAACTGTTGGTTGGATTTCGAAGAAATGTTCGTCAACAACTTTACCAGCACATACAAGAGGCCAAACAGGCCGCAACAGTTAGCCATGTGCAAGCAGAGGCCGAATGAAACAGATAGAGAGT
The DNA here is from genome assembly GCA_030063025.1 of Avena longiglumis. Taxonomy (NCBI): domain Eukaryota; kingdom Viridiplantae; phylum Streptophyta; class Magnoliopsida; order Poales; family Poaceae; genus Avena; species Avena longiglumis. Next base: position 102,941,745 of record CP125976.1, on the reverse strand, counting down.
TTTTAACTCGATGGTGTAACCTGAGAAACTCATGTGAAGGAGTTATAGAGTCACAAGCAATAGCTTGGTTCTCTCAAGGATGCCGTTATGCCAGCGTGTTGTGGCAACGCCTGCAAAGAGATATGCCGACCACATTGGCAGAAACTATCAGAATAGCGGACTCCTACGCATTAGGAGATCCAACGCAACCAGAATTAATGTCGGTAGATCATCGGGAGCAACAAGGCCATTATGCAAGAGATTTGGCCGGGTCATCCAGGCGTAGTGACTTCAAAGGAAGAAGAAGAGAAGACAGGCCGGATTATAGATATAATTCGGCCCAAGTGGCAGCAGTAGCGCAGGATCCGCCGAGTCACGGAGCGACTCAACGGCAGAAGAATGGTCCTCAGCAGTGGACACCAAGGAATGAAGGAAAAAGACAGTGGACCCCAGAACAAAAGAAACAGTGGCAGGAGAGGCCGAAGTACACGTTCGAATCTATGTTAGATTAGCCATGCAAATTTCACACATCAAACCCATCCAGGCCAGCCAACCATACGACCCGCCAATGTGCATGGATGAAAAATGCAATGGGAAACCCCGTAGGTATTCAGGCAGCGCCCCATCAAGTACATCAACAGCATCAACCACAGTTGACTGGAGCAAATGCACAGCAACTGATGTTACCACCTCCACCCCCGAGGTACGATAACTCGGATCGGAGAGAAGCGGTACATCAAGTGATGAACCAAGTCCAGGATGGAAGGACAAATCCAGCGAATACTGGACGCAATGATTACAGAGAACATCATCAGTCTTATTGCGTGTTCACAACGGAACAACAAGACAAGCAGAGTGTGCAACGCCGGCATATGGAAGTAAATGCAGTTATGCCTGCAGTACCAAGATATGTGCCTTGGTCAGATCAGGAGGTGACTTGGAGCATAAAGGATCACCCCAAGATAATGCCGAATCCCGGGTCATATGCACTCGTGTTGGATCCGACATTTGTTGGGCCAAGCATCAATGTGAAATTCTCAAAAGTACTCATTGACAATGGAAGCAGTATCAACATCATGTACAAAGATACCATGCATAAACTCGGAATATCGCAGAACATGCTGCAATCCACGAGGACCACTTTCCATGGGATAGTGCCAGGGCTTTCATGTGAACCCATTGGTAAGGTCCGAGTGGATGTGTTATTCGGCACAAGAGATAACTGAAGAGCGGAAAACTTAGAGTTTGAGGTGGTGGATCTAGAGAGTTGTTACGTCCCGCGTTGGCCAAATTCATGGGCAGCTGCCATATAAGTTATCTGAAAATGAAGCTACCCGGACCACAAGGAGTGATAACAGTAGCAGGGGATTACAAGAAGTCAATGGAATGTGCTCCAGCCGGGTCAAATCTGGCTGAATCATTGGTTATAGCAAGAGAAAAAATAAGGATTCAGGAGGTAGCAGCCCTCGCTCAGTCGGCATAGCTGAATATGACGGCACTAGCCAATCCACATGGAAGTGTCTCCTTTCAGCCGACTAAAGAAACAAAGAAGTTTCAGATAGATGAGCAATTCCCAGAGCGTACTATTACTATTGGTGCAGGCCTAGATGCTAAATAGGAAAGCGAGCTCACCAACTTCCTCCGTGAGAATCGGGACATATTTGCATGGTCAACTCAGGATCTGCAAGGTGTTCCGAGGGAGTTGGCTGAGCACTCTCTGAATGTAAGGCCAGGAGCAAGGCCGGTGAAGCAACTCTCCGCTTCGTCAAGACAGAGAAAAATAATAGGATGAAATAGGCTCCTCGCGCCGGGTTCATCATGGAGGTGTCATCCGGATTGGTTGTCGAATCCGGTGCTAGTAGAAAAGAATAAATATGATCCGAATGTAGCCATTCTATGGCGAATGTGTATCGATTACACGAACCTGAACAATGCGTGTCCAAAAGATCCTTTTCCATTACCTAGAATAGACCAAGTCATTGATTCGACCGCTGGTTGTGAGTTATTATCATTTGTAGACGCCAGATTCTGGTTTTCACCGACACCGTTAAATCCGCCGATCAAATAAAGATCGTTTATTACCCTTACAGGCCTATTGCTATCACACAATGCTATCTGACTGCGAAACGCAGGAGCAACGACGTAGATGCATGCAAAATGTCTACACCAGATAGGGAAAAATGTACAGTATATGTAGATGATGGTCATCAAAACTAAGGAAAGCAAAACGCCATCGATGATATACTGGACTTTCGCGAATCGAGAAGGTTCGAATGAAGCTTAATCCGAAAATGCACATTTGGCGTGTTGGCAGAAAATTACTCGGCTTTCGATTCAGCCGAGGTATAGAGGCCAACCCAACAAAGATAAAGGCAGTAGAAAGAATGGAGTTGCCAAAGTGTCTAAATGATGTACAAAAGTTCACGGGATGTCTAGCCTCACTCAGCCGGTTTGTATGTCGGCTGGGGGAAAAGGCACTACCACTCTATCAATTAATGAAGAAATCAGATAAGTTCATTTGTACTCCACAAGAAGATAATGCATTTCATGAGTTGAAAAAGATGTTGGTCACAGCACCCATTTTGGCTTCTCCATTATCAAAAGAGCCAATGTTACTCTATGTAGCGGCTACCAACAGAGTAGTGAGTGCCGTAGTCGTCGTAGAACGACTCGAAGATGATAAGTCGGTACAAAGGCCAGTGTATTATCTGAGCGAGGTGTTATCCGCTTCAAAGCAGAATTACCCACATTATCAGAAGATGGCTTATGGAGTGTACATGTCGGCAAAGAAGCTTAAACATTACTTCGAAGAGCATCCCATCAAAGTGATCTGTGAAGCGCCCATAGCCGACATATTGAGCAACAAAGATGCAAGTGGCCGAATAGCAAAATGGGCAATCGAGTTGTCACCTTACGCTCCAAAATTCGATAGAAGAGATGCTATCAAATCTCAGGCGGTCGCCGACTTCTTCGTAGATTGGGCCGAGGTGCAGTATGAGCCACCATTACTAGACCCAAATTATTGGACGATCCATTTCCATGGTTCCAAACTAAGAAATGGTTTGGGGGCAGGAATAGTATTAACATCGCCCAAAAGAGATCAGCTGAAGTATGTGCTACAAATACATTTTCGCGATCAAACAACGAAATGTAAGCACTGGTCCATGGATTGAAAGTAGCAAAAGAGATTGGCATACATCGAATTTTATGCTATGGGGACTCGAATTTAGTAGTACAGCAAGTCTCAGGCAATTGGGATGCATTGGATGATAATATGGCTTTGTATAGATTTCATGTGCAAAAGATCAGTGGATACTTTGAAGGGTGTGAATTTCACCACATACCTCGGGCAGAAAATGATGCCGCAGAACCGTTGTCAAAACTAGGATCAACCAAATAATTCCACCGGTATTGCCCGAACACCTCAAAACCATCAATAACCCCATCACCGTAATCCGGATCTATCTTTATCCGCAAATTCAAGAAGATAATGTGCCGATGGAAGTAGACCAGAATATAACTTGAATTCCCCAAGAAAATGAAAGCAGAGGTATGCATAATCATGGGGAAGGCCGAGGTAGCTATGTCGTATGAAAACATGGAAATAGACAAGAGACCACACCGTAAAAATCACACCCAGTATGGGCGCAACCCATATTCTTTTTCCTTAAAGATGCAATATTGAATAATGAAGTACTAGCAAGACAGATCAGAAGAGAGCAAAAGCTTATACAATCATAAACAATGAGCTATATAAAAGAAGGCCACAAATGTATTGCAAAGGTGTGTAAGTTCGGCAGAAGGCGAGATCCTCCTAGAAATACATCAAGGAGAATGCGACACCATGCCTCATCTCGTACCTTGGTAGCCAAAGCATTCAGCATGGGTTTTATTGGCCAACAACGTTGAAGGAAGCCAAAGAGCTGGTTGAAAATGCAATGGTCACGAGATATGCAACCAAGATACACATGTCGTCGTCCGAGTTAAAACGCGATACCCATTACTTGGCCGCTTTATATGTGGTGCCTAGTGTTGGAGATATGCCCTAGAGGCAATAATAAATGTAGTTATTATTATATCTTTGTGTTTATGATAAATGTTTACATTCATGCTATAATAGTATTAACAAGGAAACATTGATACTTGTGTGATTTGTAAACTTAATTTGAAGTCCCTAGTATAGCCTCTATACTTCACTAGCTTGTTGGTTGATTAATGATTGTGGTTTCCCTATCATGAACATTGAGATGTTATCAACAACAAGATCATATCGTAGGAGAATGATATGGTGGACATACTCCTATAGATAAGCCGTAGCATAAAGATCAAGTCATTTCAATATTTCAATTGCTATCTCGATACATAGTAACCTAATTCCTTCGACCATGAGATCATGCATATCACCTTTACCGATGGATGCTTTGATGACATCAAACACCACACCGTAACGGGTGTCTATAAAAGTGGCATTGAGTGTTCGAAAGTATTGGTTGAGACACATGGATCAAGAGTGGGATTTGTCCATCCATATGACGGATAGATATACTGCCCTCCTTGGAATGTCATCCAATTAGCTTGCAAGCATGTGACTGGCTCACAAGGGATCACATATCACGAACGAAAAGAGTACTTATCGGTAACGAGGTTGAACTAGGTATGCGAGATACACGATCATAACCTCGGATAAGTAAACTATCGTGAGACAAAGGGAAATTGGTATCGTATGTAAGTGGTTCATTCGATCGCAAAGTAATTGTAGAAATATGTTGGAGCCATGAATTTCTAGATTCCTCTATTGGTTATTGTTCGAGAAGTGTCTCGATCATGTCCGCATAATTCACTAACCAGGGAGACACACTTAAGGATTCGACGTTGTTTGAGTAGTTATGGTATTATGAGAAAGAGACCAAATGTTGTTCGAGTTGATGGGATCCGTATATCACGAGGTGATCCGGAATGGTCCGGAGAATAAGATTCATATAAGGAAAGTCCCGCTTCGAGTTCGGGAATGATTCCTGTTTTCATCGAATGTTCTAGAAGGTTCCTAATGTCAAGACCGGAGGGGTACATGAATGTGTCATTACATATTGGAATGATTGCATCATGTACTAAGTGTTCTCGCTTGTTCCAAATGAAGGATTAAATTGAATCCTAAACTGAAAAGTCAAATAGCAAGTTTGAAAAGTCAAACGGCTAAAACAGAAAGAGAGGGAAAGAGGAAAGAGGGGGCAAACCGAGTTGGGGAGGGAATCCCTCCTCCACCCGGCGGCGCCTCCACTAAGACGAGTTGGGGAGGGACTCCCCTCCCTCCCCTTGGCGCGCCGGCCCCTCCACCTATAAAAGGAGGGCAGGCTCCTCCCCAGACACACAAGTTCCTATCCTCTAATCTAAACCCCAGCCAAAGCCTCCTTTAGAGCCGCTTTGGTTTAGAGCTTCTAATTGCCCTAGCCTTCTGTTTAGAGCCTTCTAATTGGTGTGTCTAAACCCTAGACCACTAATAGTGTAGGGGTTCGTAGCATGGAAAACAAAAAATTTCTATCGCATACAAACAAACAAGCCAAGATCTATCTACTAGATTGTAGCAACGAGTTGATGGAATAACTTACCCTCGAAGATTCCAAAGTGTTTAACGAGCAGATTCTCGTGGGTGATGTAGTCGATTTTCTCGATCTCAAGATCGGAGACGATCCTTCCTAAGGCTGCTAAGAGCTCCCTGAGTCGGTCACACGTTCAGACTCGACGAAGACCTTCCTCTCCCTTGTTCCAAAGAAAATGAGGTTGTAGCACTCTCCTCGCGATTCCAAAGACAACGGTGGCACCTAAGTAGAGGGAGATCCCAGGCTTCTCCTGTTCTGAGCGAGTATGGTGGAGTATGAGAGAGAGCTATTAGTGGTCTAGGATTAGACACACCAATTAGAAGGCTCTAAACCGCAGGCTAGAGCAATTAGAAGCTCTAAACCAAAACGGCTCTAAACCGAGATTAGAGGTAGAAACTTGTGTGTCTCAGGAGGAGCCCTGCCTCCTTTTATAGGTGGAGGGCTAGGCGCCAGGGAGGGAGGAGTCCCTCCCCAACTCGCCTAGGGCAGGCCGGCTTGGAGGAGAGGAACCTCCTCCAAGTTGGTTTCAACCTCCTCTTGCTTGTTTCCCAGCTTCTGCTCCCCACGCTTCCGCTTTTCCACAGCTTGCTTTAGCCGCTTGACTTTCAAACTGCAATTTGACTTTCATGTTTTTGAAACAGCAAGAACACTTAGTACATGATGCAATCATTCAATGACACACTCATGTACCTCCCGAGTCTTGGGACAATCCGAACCTTCTAGAACATTCTCGATGAAAACACCTAATCATTCCCGAACTCAAACGGGACTTTCCTTATATGAATCTTATTCTGCACATTACGGATCACCTCGTGATATCCCGGATCCCATCCAAGACTCAACAACATTCGGTCTCTTTCTCATAATACCATAACTACTCAAAACAACGTCAATCCTTAAGTGTGTCTCCCTACTTCGTGAATTATGCGGACATGATCGAGACACTTCAACAATAACCAATAGAGGAATCGGAAATTCATATGGCTACATATTTCTACGATTACTTTATGATCGAATGAACCACTTACATACGATACCAATTTCCCTTTGTCTCACGATAGTTTACTTATCGGAGGTTATGATCGCTCAGATCTCTCGCATACCTAGTTCAACCTCGATACACGTATTCTTTCTCGCTCCTGATATGTGATCCCTTGTGACCCAACCACATGCTTGCAAGCTAATTGGATGACATTCCACCGAGAGGGCCTGAGTATATCTATCCGTCATATGGATGGACAAATCCCACTCTTGATCCATGTGTTTCAACCAATACTTTCCAACACTCAATGCCACCTTTATAGCCACCCACGGTGTGTGGTGTTTGATGTCATCAAAGCATCCATCCCAAAGGTGATATGAATGATCTCATGGTCGAAGGAATTAGGTTACTATGTATCAGAAAGCATATAGCAATTGAACTATTGAAATGACTTGATCTTTATGCTATGCTTATCTATAGGAGTATGTCCACCATATCATTCTCCTAATGATATTATCCTTGTTAATAACATCTCTATGTTCATGATCGTGAAACCATGATCATATATTAACCAACAAGCTAGTTTAACAAGAGGCTTTACTAGGGACTCTTATTTTAGTTTACAAATCACACAAGTATTAATGTTTCATTAATACAATTATAGCATGGTATGTAAACATTTATCATAATTGTGAAGATATGATAATAATCACTTTATTATTGCCTCTTGGGCATATCTCCAGTCTCCCACTTGCACTAGAGTCAATAATCTAGTTTCAAACCTTGTGTATTCAACACCTATGGCTTTCTGGTGTTGTATGTACACGATTGCTAGTGGTCAATCGATCTCCGGATCGACACTTCCGTGTCCGTGTGTAATTGCATGTCTTCAATGCCTCTACGCATCACTCATTCTCTAATGAGATGGCTTTGTATAAATTTGGTCTTTCGGTGACCTTTAGCTCTTTGGGGTTAAAACATGTTGATAATATTGTCGCACAATATATCTTCATAGTATTATCCCACCGTGAACTACACCTAGTTTGATAACAAACTACTTGACACAAATGCCCTTTAGCTACTATTATAGCACCATATACTTAGCCTTTTGTTGTAGTATCCGCCACAATGTCTTAACTTTGGAACTCATCCAAATCCATTATGGAACTCACTTTCCATTGTATTGTGCCACCTCTAGTTTAGATTGAGATAAACTTAATTTGTACTTATGACAAAGCTAGTATCAATGTAGTACTTTTACAATGAACTAACCATCTATTTGTCACTTCTACAAATAATATACTCTTAGTTCTTCCAAAAGATCATAAGAATATCCTTACTATTGTCCAATGATCATCTTACTTAATCATTCGTATATGCTCACAATATTTAGAGCATAGGACATATCCGGATTTGTACATATCACAAGATGATTGATATAAATATTCTTTAGATTTCATACATCAAGTATCAATCTATACTTGATTATTTGTTTCACTTTACCAAATGTCAATACACTTGAATATATCATCAATATTGAACTCATTCAATCCTTCTGGCGATAAGAACCTTTCTTGTAGTTTCTATATTGAACTCATTCAATATCTCGTTTATGTATTTCGGCATAACCATATTAGCATCTATTGATGCCAAATATTTAGGTTTTGCCTAAGTCTTTCATCGAGATGAAATTCTTAATATGTGTTAATAAAAGATACATTACTTCCAATCAACAATATGTCTTCCACATAATGTATTAGAAACATGTCTTAGCGCTCCCACTTAATTTCTTGCAAACGCAATCATCTTCATTGTCTCTGATGAATTAAAACTCTTTTAAAAATTTCATCATAGTGAAGATTCCAACTCCGCTCTGCTTACTTCAACCATTTAATTTTGCATATGTTTTAGCATCCTTGAAATTTAACAAAACCCTTTGGACTGTGTCATGCACACGTCCTAGGTAACCCTTCTATTAGAAGAATTTGTTTTTGTTTATTCAACTACCATATAACAAAATTATATGTAGTGGTTGCTACACTAATCCGTCTAGACTAAATATCACTATGAAAGATCAGATCTTGTCATAGTCAACCTTTGAACATTGTTGTGAACTCTTTCCCAACATGTCGACTATTTCATAGATGCGAAACATCCATGTCTATTTCTTTGTAGATCCAAACACGACTTTAAGGTTTTACACCTTTCTCGAGGGTCCTTCAAGTTCAAAACTTGATTTCTCATGTATGAAACTATCACGGATTTTATGGCTTCAAGCCATTTGACGGAGTCAGGGCCCATCATCGCTTCTTTGCATGTAGTCGGTTCATTATTCTCAAATAATGATTCAACCCTCAAATATTGGTATTTGATTGTTTACCCGATCTACTTGTTTCAATAGGAACTTAGATCTCCGTGACCACAACCTTTGAGGCACGTGAGCTATGAGCATTGTTGCCGCCTCAAACACTTTTCTACAAGGCAACTCGCACATATATCTAAGGTTCTTTAACCTTATCAAAGTTCTATTGTCCTCCTACTTAACTTTTCTTTAAAAAAAATTCCTTCTCAAAGAAACTTGACGTTCTAAGCAACAAACACTTTTGTCTCCATGTTTATGGAGGAATACTTAACATTTATACAAAGACAGTTCATCCGACTTTGGTTGCACATATTTCTTATGCATAGCATACCAATGTTTAAGAAAGGACAACTCGGTTTTATCCCAAACCATAACCTTATATGGTGTCATTTCAACGGATTATGATGAAGCTTTTTCAGTGGAAAACGGTAATCTCTAAAGCTTTTAATCTTTAAAATATAATGGCAGTTTTATGAATTATACCTTTGATCTTACCATGTCAAACAAGGTTTAATTACATATCTCTAATGCTCCATACTCTTATGGTGTTTCGAAATGCAAATCCACTAACGATTCCTTAAATCTTAGATATTATGCTAAACTTGTAACTCAAATATCTTCCTTTATGATCTTATCATAAACTATTTATATTCTTGTTACAATGATTTTGCACTTCATCTTGAAAGTCTTTGTACTTTTCAAATGTTTCACACTTCATCCTTATTAAGTAAATATTCATATATTCACCAAATTTTCGGAGAAAGCACATGAAGTTGAAATCCATCGCTCTTGACTATACATAATGGACTTCATACAACAATATGTACAAGTTCCAATAAGCTAGTCTATCGCTCCTTTTGGCCTATGAACGAAGTTTTAATTATCTCTAGGAAAGTTTCACAAGTCATTTGATCAAAATCAAATAGACTCCAAAATTCCATCCATATGGATTTTCTTCATGTTTTCTTTCCAATATAATTTAAACGCATGTCACTTCCTAAGTGATCTTTCAATCAATTTGTCTTTCACATTTTTAGCACTAGTTTTATGGATGTGATTTCTCCAACTAGATTTGTGAATCATCCATCATTTATGGATTACGCAATTATTTGAACAACCCTTTGTTCTTATAATACGATAAAACAAATCTTGAAGGCAAATTTTGATGTTTAATGAGCAACACAATAACCCTTTATTTGTTCTCGATGAACATCATCACATATTCTTTGCTAATTACTTAGGCCATCGTAGTTCATGAATTTCGTTGTTTAGTATGACGATTCATACCAACAAATTCAAGATCAAATACTTAAGAACCACATTGTTTAATAAGCAAAGAATATAGCCATAACATGTATATCATCTATATACTTAAACCGAAAATTCTAGTCCTTTCTTTTCGCCATATATTTATGAGATTCTCTTTCAAGATTTTTTTACGCTTGAAAGAATCTATCAACATCAATAGTGGAGTCATATATGACACATAGTCCAAAGCGTGTATAGTTAAATACCAATGTCTTTGGACTTGCACTTTGAAGTAGATCACCATTATTAAGTGTTTGGTGTTCTTTCAAATTCCTTTCTTTAGTAATCTCTTGGTGTAGTAAACATTTTACCTACATGAAATATTCACCCTTTCATGGAATCGCCCATGATCAAGCTACTTTTAGCTTATAACGATGAATCGTGAGTATAATGTTGCTCTCCAAAACTTTTGGAGGTTTAGGACAACTAGTGTCTCCAACCTTTGCAAATTCTCATCAAATATGAGAACATGACTTTAGCCATATTATACTTTATCATGTTGCAACTAAAACTTCGTTTCGTATATCACAATATCTTCCACAAATCATGGTTTCAAACAACTCTTTCATATCCTTAGATAACCTTGATATTAGGAGAATCTTTGAATATCAAGAATCATGGAGACAAACATGATACTTATATACTAACACTTGGAATTGTTACTCATGATTTAATACTAATTATTAAACTTCATGGAGTAACCTAACTTCACCAAAGTTTGCAATAGGACTTTTAAACTTTAGATTAACACTTCAAAACAATACGATACCAACAGAAAGTAACTAACTGTAATTATATAGTTCTATTATCTCAATTATAACTAAGTGCAAGGTAAACGGATGCCAATGACTACAACAACTATGCAAATTCACTTTGATTTAGTTTATGATAAATTGAGTTCTAATTAATAATTAAATTAATCTAGGTGAACTCCCACTCAAAACAATATCCCTCACATTGTTTTAGTGATCACACCTAACCAAATCCACCACATCAAAACCGATCATCACGAGTTGATATAGCTTCAATGGCTAACAATCAACATGTTCATCATATCTACTATATGACTCATGCTCTACCTTTCTAATCCGTGTTCGAGGCCATGTCTCAGACATGCTAGGCTCACAAGATCAAACCTTAGTTTCCGCATGAGCAAATCTGCTTGCTCACGCTTGTATACACTTGCTAATCTAACACACCCATCATCACGCAGCTTCAAACAACAAGCTTTAGCAACGGTGCTAACTAAGGGCGAACACTTTGTGACTTGAAATTCATGTGCATGAGGGATCATCTTATAATGCTACCGTCGTATACTAAGCAATACTAGATGCATAAAGTATTAACATCACATGCAATTCATAATATGTGATATGATATGGCCTTTCTTCTTTGTGCTTCCGATCTCCATCTTCTAGCACGAACATGATCTCCATCATCACCGACATTGCATCAAGGTCAATGATGCTTCTCCATGGTTGTTGTCCACCGGCTTCAACTATTACAACTACTTTGAATAGACACGCGGGTCTTAACATAAATTAAAGACAACCATATATTTCGCCGTTGCCAACTTACAATAAGGAACATTGCATACATCATATATAATCACAATCATGGCCATATCACATCACAAGACACCCCGCAAAACAAAGTTAGACGCCTCTACTTTCTTTTGCATATTTTACGTGGTTTGGGGCTTTCAATAAGTGTCGCTCTAACTTTAACAAGAACCACAACATTGATACTAGTATTGTCAATCACCCGTTGTAAATTGGATCTTAACTATGCTAAGAGAAACAGCACCCGCAAAGCCACTTATGCAATACAAGTTGCATGTCAAGTGGAGCAAGTCTCATGAACGATGTCATGTAAGGTTAGCCCGGCCTTCATCCCAACATACCGCAAGATGCAAAGTACACAAAAGCAATCGACAATAAAGCATCAACGCCCACAATGACCATTGTGTTCTACTCGTGCAACAGATCTACATATAGACACGGCTCGATACCACAGTAGGGGTTCAGAGCATGGAAAACAAAAATTTCTATCGCATACAAACAAACAAGCCAAGATCTATCTACTAGATTGTAGCAACGAGTCGATGGAATAACTTACCTCAAGATTCCAAAGTGTTTAACGAGAGCGGATTCTCGGGTGATGTAGTCGCATTCTTCCGATCTCAAGATCGCAGAGACGATCCTTCCAAGGCCATGCTCCGCAGCGCCCCGCAATGGGTCACACGCTCAGACTGACGAAGACCTTCCTCTCCCTTGTTCCAAAGAAAATGGAGGTTGTAGCACTCTCCTCGCGATTCGGCAAGACAACGGCGTGGTACCTAAGTAGAGGGAGATCCCGCAGGCTTCGCTTAAGCCGAGCGAGTATGGTGGATTATGAGAGAGGCTATTAGTGTTCTAGAGATTAGACACACCAATTAGAAGGCTCTAAACCGCAGGCCAAAGCAATTAGAAGCTCTAAACCAAAGCTCTAAACCGAGATTAGAGGTAGAAACTTGTGTGTCTCTAGGAGGAGCCCGCCTCCTTTTATAGGTGGAGGGGCCATGGCGCCAGGGGAGGGAGGAGTCCTCCCAACTCGGCCTAGGCTGGTGCCGCCTGGAGGAGTCCACTCCTCCAAGTTGGTTCCAACTCCTCTTGCTTGTTTCCCAGCTCGCTTCCCACAATTTCTGTTTTAGCCGCTTGACTTTCAAACTGGCAATTTGACTTTCATGTTTTTGAAACAGCAAGAACACTTAGTACATGATGCAATCATTCAATGACACATTCATGTACCTCCCCGGAGTGCCGGATAATCCGAACCTTCTAGAACATTCCCGATGAAAACACCTAATCATTCCCAACTCAAACGGGACTTTCCTTATATGAATCTTATTCTCCCACCATTCCGGATCACCTCGTGATATCCCGATCCCATCCGAGACCAACAACATTCGTCTCTTTCATAATACCATAACTACTCAAACAACGTCAATCCTTATGTGTCTCCCTACGGTTCGTGAATTATGCGACATGATCGAGACACTTCTCCTAACAATAACCAATAGAGGAATCTGAAATTCATATGGCTCCCACATATTTCTACGATTACTTTATGATCGAATGAACCACTTACACGATACCAATTTCCCTTTGTCTCACGATAGTTTACTTATCCGAGGTTATGATCGCTTGATCTCCGCATACCTAGTTCAACCTCACATCGATAAGTACTCTTTTCTCGCCCTGATATGTGATCCCTTGTGACCAAGTCACATGCTTGCAAGCTAATTGGATGACATTCCACCGAGAGGGCCCAGAGTATATCTATCCGCCATATGGATGGACAAATCCCACTCTTGATCCATGTGTTTCAACCAATACTTTCCGAATACTCAATGCCACCTTTATAGCCACCCGCCACGGTGTGGTGTTTGATGTCATCAAAGCATCCATCCGTAAAGGTGATATGCATGATCTCATGGTCGAAGGAATTAGGTTACTATGTATCAGAAAGCATATAGCAATTGAACTATTGAAATGACTTGATCTTTATGCTACGCTTATCTATAGGAGTATGTCCACCATATCATTCTCCTAACGATATGATCTTGTTGTTGATAACATCTCAATGTTCATGATAGGGAAACCACAATCATTAATCAACCAACAAGCTAGTGAAGTATAGAGGCTATACTAGGGACTTCAAATTAAGTTTACAAATCACACAAGTATTAATGTTTCCTTGTTAATACTATTATAGCATGAATGTAAACATTTATCATAAACACAAAGATATAATAATAACTATATTTATTATTGCCTCTAGGGCATATCTCCAACAGCCTCCCACTTGCACTAGAGTCATCTAATCTAGATTACATGGTAATATACCTAACACCCATGGCGCTTGGTGTTGGTCATGTTTTGCCCCTGAGAGGTTTAGTCAACGGATCCGCCATTCAGATCTGTGTGTACTTTGCAAATCTTTATATCCCCATCCCGGATATGTTCTCTAATAGCGTGAAAACGCAGCTTGATATGCTTCACTTCTTGTGTGACCTTGGTTCTTGCGATTGGCTATGGCGCCATGTTATCACAAGAGATAGACATTGGGTCCAAAAGACTAGGAACCACACCCACCGTAATGAACTCTTTCATCCATATCGCTTCAGAAGCCTCCGGCAGCCATGTATTCCGATTCGCTTGAAGATCTCGCCACAACGCTTTGCTTTGCACTCTCCAGCTAACCGCACCATTCAAAATAAATACGTATCCAGATTGTGATTTAGAATCATCCGGATTTGTTCCAACTAGCATCGGTAACCATTAACAACGAGTTGTTCATCACCTCCATAAGAAAGAACCATATCCTTAGTTCTTCTCAAGTACTTAAGGATGTTTTGATCACGTCCAATGATCCACTCTCGGATCACTTTGATATCTCGCTAGTTAAACTAACAAAGATATGCAATGTCGGTCTAGTACATAGCATGGCATACATTAGAGATCCTATGGTCGAGGCATAGGAGTCTTACTCATCCTTTCTCTATCTTCTCGGCCGATGTCGGACTTTGAGTTTTACTCAAGGTCGATTGCAACATGGGCAAGAACCCTTTCTTGCTTTCTTCCATTCCAAACTTCTTTAGAACTTTGTCCAAATATGTACTGTGACAATGATATTTGGCGCTTCGATCTATCTCTATAAATCTTTATGCCTAATATGTAAGTCGCTTCGCCAAGATCCTTCATTGAAAAACTATTATTCAAATATTCCTTGACACTATTAAGAAGGTCTACATCATTCCCAATCAACAATATGTCATCCACATATAGTATTAAGAATGCTACAGAGCTCCCACTCACTTTCTTGTAAATACAAGCTTCTCCATAAGTTTGTATAAAACCAAAACTTTGATTACCTTATCAAAACGTTGATTCCAACTTCGGATGCTTGCTTCAATCCATAGATGGACCGCTGAAGTTTGCATACCTTGTTAGCATCTTTAGGATCGACAAAACCTTTGGGTTGCATCATATACAACTCTTCATCAATATTCCATTGAGGAATGCTGTTTGACATCCATCCGCCATATCTCATAATCATAATATGCAGCGATTGCAACATAATCCTCACAGACTTTAGCTTCGCATCGTGAGAAAGTCTCATCGTAGTCAACTCCTTGAATTTGTCGAAACCCTTTATGCATAAGTCGAGCTTTATAGACAGAATATTACCATCAAGATCTGCTTTTCTTCTTGAAAATCCATTTGTTCTCGATGCTTTCCCGCCATCCTAAGTCCACCAAAGTCCATACTTGGTTTTCGACATGGATCCAATCTCGGATTTCATGGCTTCTGCCATTTATTGAATCTGGCTCATCATCGCTTCCTCATATGTCTCGGGTCATCGGTGTTGTCCACCAACATGACACTCATAACGGATCATACCAACTGGAGTGGTACGAAGTTCTCGCTGACCTCCGAGGCTCAGAGCAACTTCAACCAAGTTTCATGATCATCATCATTAGCTTCCTCTCTATTGGTGCAGCACCACAGAACTTCTTCCGGCTGCGCTACTCGCAATTTCGAGAGAAGGTTCGACAACCTCGCCGAAGTTCTACTTTCCTTCCAAATACTTCTTTCGAGAGAAATTCCTTCTAGAAAGGATCCATTCTTGGCAACGAAGATTTTGCCTTCGGATCTATGATAGAAGGTATACCCAATAGTTTCCTTCTATCCTATGAAGACGATTTTTCCGCTTTGGGTTCAAGCTTGTCCTATCAGAATCTCTTTACATAGGCTTCAAGATCCCCAAACTTTAAGGAACGATAATTTAGGTTTCTTCCCAAACCATAATTCATACGTGTCGTTTCAACGGATTTAGACGGTGCCCTATTTAAAGTGAATGCTGTTTCTAATGCATAACCCCAAAATGATAGTAGAATCAGAAGTGACATCATAGAACTAACCATATCTAAGAGAGTTCGACACGACGCTCGACACACCATTACTGTGGTGTTCCCAAGGTGTCAATTGTGAAAGTATTCCGCATTTCTTCAAATGCTCGCCAAACTCGTAACTTAGATATTCACCTCCATCGTAACGTAGAAATTTAATCTTCTTGTTACGCTGATTCTCTACCTCACTTTGAAACTCCTTAAACTTCGAAAGTTTCGGACTTATGTTTCATGAAATAGATATACCCATATCTACTCAAGTCATCCGTGAAGGTAAGAACATAACGATAACCATCACATGATGCTACACTCATTGGACCACACACATCGGTATGTATGATTTCCAATAAGTCCGTAGCTTCCATCATACCGTAAAATGGAGTCTTAGTCATTTTTCCCATCGACATGCTTCAGATCTTTCAAGTGATTCAAAATCAAGTGATTCAAGAAGTCCATCTAATGGAGTTTCTTCATACGCTTCACTCCAATGTGACCAAGACGACAAAGCCACATATAGGTCTAATTATCGCTTGATTTCAAACGCTTAGCCTCAATGTTGTTGATATGTGTATTTCCACCATCGAGATTCAATAAGAATAGACCATCTATCAAAGGTGCATGCATAAAACATATTACTCATATAAATCAACAACCATTATTCTCTGACTTAAATAAGTAACCGCCTCGCAATAAACAAGATCCCGATATAATGTTCATGCTCAACGCAGCACTAAATAACAATTATTTAAGTATAAAACTAATCCCGATGGTAGATGAAGAGGTAGCGTGCCGATCATGATCACATCAACCTTGATCCGCTTCCCACGCTGCATCGTCACCTCGCTCTTCGCTAGCTTCCGCTTATTCGCAAAGACCGCTTCGAGTTACAAATATGAGCAACCGAACCAAAGATTAAATACCTGTGCACTACTACGAGTACTAGTGAGATACACATCAATAACATGTATATCGATATACCTTTCTTCTTGATGTTGCCGCTCTTCATCCGCCAAGTACTTTGGGCAATTCCGCTCAAAGGACCTTCTCCTTGCAAAGAAAAGCACTCGGCTCGTGCTTGGGTCCAGCCTTGGTCTTCTTCGGCATGGTAACTTTCTTACCACCCTTCTTGAAGTGTCCCTTTGCTTAGACTTGCCTTTTCTTGAATTTGGTGGTCTTATTGACCAACAACACTTGGTGCTCTTTCTTGATCTCCACTTCGCAGATTTCAACATAGCAAAGAGTTCGCAACGCCTTGTTCATGTTCTCATGTTGTAGTTCATCACAAAGTTCTTGTAACTTGGTGGTAGTGATTGAGGACACGTAAATCCTCAAAGCATTAGGAATCACTATACCCAAGCTTTGAAGTTTGTTTGCGTCTGCATATCTTAAGCACATGCTCACCGACGGAGCTGCCTTCTTCCATCTTGCGCTTAAAGAACTTTTCGTAAGCCTCATAGCTTTCAATTGCCGCATGAGTCTCAAAATCAATTTGAGATCCTCGACAATATCATATGGGTCTCGACTCTTCAAACCTTTTCTCAAGCTCCATTCTAAACCATACAAGATAGCACATCGAACTATGGAGTAATCGATTCTTCCGAGCGAGGTAAACATTCTTTACTTCATCGGGAGCATCACCGCAGTGGGTCACCCAATGTGCATCCAAAGACATAGGTCAAATTACCAAATGTGAGGACAATCTCAAATTGCGGAACCAATCCGCTTAAGTTGCTTCCATTGTTTTTCAACTTTTCTTTCTCTAGGAACGCATTAAAATTGATGGTAGGGCTGCCATTGATCTACAAATATATTTGCAATAGTTTAGACTAAGTTTATGACAAATTGAGTTCAAATTAATTAATGAAATTAAACTAGGTGAACTCCCACTCAAAACAACATCCTCACATTGTTTTAGTGATCACATTAACCAAATCCACTACATCAACACCGATCATCACGTAGAGTTGATATAGTTTCAATGGCTAACAATCGCCATGTTCATCATATCTACTATATGATTCATGCTTTACCTTTCGGTGATCCGTGTTCCGAGACCATGTCCAGACATGCTAGGCTCACCAAGATCAAACCTTAGTTTCGCATGAGCAACCGCTTGCTCACGCTTGTATACACTTGCGTAATCTAACACACCCGATCATCACGGTGCTTCAAACAACAAGCTTTAGCAACGGTGCTAACTAAGGGTGAACACTTTATGATTTGAAATTCATGTATGAGGGATCATCTTATAATGCTACCGCTGCTCACTAAGCAATACAAGATGCATAAAGGATTAACATCACATGCAATTCATAATATGTGATATGATATGGTTTTCTTCTTTGTGCTTCCGATCTCCATCTTCAAGCACCTAACATGATCTCCATCATCACCGCATTGCATCAAGGTCAATGACGCTTCACCATGGTTGTCGCCCACCGCTTCAACTATTACAACTACTTTGAATAGACACGCTGGTCTTAACATAAATTAAAGACAACTATATGGTTCCCGCCATTGCCAACTTACAATAAGGAACATTGCATACATCAAATATAATCACAATCATGGCCATATCACATCATCAAGACACCCCTGCAAAACAAAGTTAGACGCCTACTTTCTTTTGCATATTTTACGTGGTTTGGGGCTTTCAATAAGTGTCGCTCTAACTTACTTAACAAGAACCACAACATTGATACTAGCATTGTTGATCACCCGCTGTAAATTGGATCTTAACTATGCTAGGAGAAACAGCACCAAGAAGCCACTTATGCAATACAAGTTGCATGTCAAGCGTGGAGCAAGTCTCATGAACGATGTCATGTAAGGTTAGCCCGGCCGCCCATCCCAACATACCGCAAGATGCAAAGTACACAAAAAGCAATCGACAATAAAAGCATCAACGCCCACAATGACCATTGTGTTCTACTCGGCAACAGATCTACATATAGACACGGCTCGATACCACCGTAGGGTTCGAGCATGGAAAACAAAAATTTCTATCGCATACAAACAAACAAACAAGCCAAGATCTATCTACTAGATTGTAGCAACGAGTCGATGGAATAACTTACCTCAAGATTCCAAAGTGTTTAACGAGAGGATTCTCGTGGGTGATGTAGTCGCATTCTTTCCGATCTCAAGATCGTAGACGATCCTTCCCAAGTGCTCCCAAGAGCGCTTCCACACGGTCACATCGCTCGCCTCTAAACCTGGGATTAGAGGTGGAAACTTGTGTGTCTAGGAGGAGCCCCGCCTCCTTTTTATGGGAGGAGGGCCTTGGCCAGGGATGGAGGAGTCCTCCCAACTCGCCTAGGCTGGTTACCGCCGGCCGAGGAGTCCAACTCCTCCTCCAAGTTGGTTCCAACTCCTTGCTTGTTTCACAGCTTCCTGCTTCCCATAGCTTCTGCTTTAGCCGCTTGACTTCAAACTAGCAATTTGACTTTCATGTTTTTGAAACAGCAAGAACACTTAGTACATGATGCAATCATTCAATGACACACTCATGTACCTCCCTGAGTGTCGGACAATCCTAACCTTCTAGAACATTCCCGATGAAAACACCTAATCATTCCCTGAATCCAAACGGACTTTCCTTATATGAATCTTATTCTCCTAATACGGATCACCTCGCGGATATCCCGATCCTATCCGAGACCAACAATATTCGGTCTCTTTCATAATACCATAACTACTCAAAACAACGTCAATCCTTAAGTGTGTCTCCACGCTCGCGGAATTATGCGACATGATCGAGACATTCAACAATAACCAATAGAGGAATCTGAAATTCATATGGCTCCTAATA